>CM041777.1:231590930-231910592 GCA_023374045.1 Limonium bicolor
TAAGACGGATTACCTCGAAGATGGACGAGAAGAGCCGCAGTTAAACTAACGGGCTAAAGAAATCAAGAACCTTCAGCAGAGAACAGTAGACAGTATACAGTGAAGACAAGAACAGTTCAAGGACAGGAACCCAAAAAAAAAAGAAACAGGAAACCCATTATGGACGAAAAATATGTAGAATCCTCATAAGGATCGAGTAAATTCTTACAATCCAGAGAAAATCTACCAGATGATATGGATATAAACGCGTGACTACGCAAGAGAAAAGATAAAGCTATATGATAGCAGATATCTTGCTTAAGGAACAGTGGATTCGGAATGTACCACTTACAGGATAATTCCCACATCTTTTCTGTTTGACTCATTGGATATTAGCTGTTGAGCGTTTACGCCTCTGCACTCTATATGACTGAGTGTTTTGGTATTGCACTCGTGCAGTTATTAATCTAGAGGGAATGCAGAAAGATAAAGTGGATATCAACACGAGTGCGTAAAAAAAAAAGAAAGAAAAAAGGAAAAAAAGAGAACTACAACAGTGTGTTACTCCGGAACAAAACACCAGGAGACATGGATGACAAACATCATCCTTGTGGACATATAGGCTGGTACGTCTTAGTATTACAAAGACAAGTGCAAAGAGCACTAAGTACTCACAGTAGCCAATGTCATATTGCACCTCAAGCTGAATATCAGTGAGAAAAGACACACACATGTATGCTAGTGATCCAAACAAGTGGATTCACAGCAATGGAAAAAAAAGAGAGAGGCAAATTGAGCCTATATTCATGGGTCTGCACCTCATACGGAGCGAGTGGGCCCATAAGAACAAATTTGGGAGAGAGCACAAAAAGTTTAGTGCCACATCCTTTATGTATCGTGGAGCCCTGAAGGGCTAGAGTCATACCCGTCTCTCTGATATGAGGATAATCCACGAGTGGGAGAACTCTTTGAGAGCCAAGTATCCAGCGCTCCTTGTTGAGCGGCTGTTGTATACTTGTGGGGTACGGGGCGTAACCCTTTTTAAGGGGGGTAGAGCCTCTTGGCTGTGCACATGTGTGCACTAAGTTTTGTTTGTTTAGTATGCATTGCATACAAAGAATTGGTGGTGTGCGGGGCATACGAGTTTTTTGTTTAGTATGCATGGCACACAGTGAATTGTTTAGTATGCATAGCATACAGTGAACCGATTTTGTTGGTTATGATTGGTACGCGGGGCGTGCGTTGTTTGGTTTGTTTTTGTGTGTGATGTACACTTGTATGTATGTATCTCACGAGATACTTGTTTGAATGTTGTATGTACACCATGTGTGTAACACTTTTCTTATGCTATTTGTAATATGTATTTATATTGCTTTATAGAATTATTACATATGGTATCGCCTAGATACAAAATGAATCATTAGATATGGAATGTGGAACGATGGAATGTTATGGACACCTCAGGGAGGTTGTCAGGGTTGGTAGAACTGATAGGAATGGTGGTGCTGATGGATCACCTATATCCATATATGATTGAACTAACGCCACAATGTGATGGCTATGTGTTGTATAAGCGCAATACGATGTGTGTAAATGATATATCACATAGATATACATTATGGGAACAATGGGTAGTTATACATTTATATATACTTACCTATTTGATTAAGAGACTTCGGGACGAAGTCTTTTTAAGGGGGTAGATTGAAATACCCCAAATTAATAAAACATGGATTAAATATTTAATCATATTAATTAAGGCCTAAACATGCCTTAAAAGTCAACTGAGAACAAAAGTGGTCAACATAAAACAAGATGTTGCACCTTTTGACTGTTAAGGGTAAATAAATACCCAAAAAAACTTCTTAGGACCTAAAAATTTGTCCTAAGCATATTAAAATACTACTAAACATATTATAACCGTTGGACACACTCCAACACAAGAAAAAGCATTTACATGCTTCAAGGTCAAAAAGGGCAAAAAGGTGCTCTAGGAAAACCTTAAAAATCAAATGACCTCTAAATGATATAAAATTGAATTACATGATCAAATATCATGTAAGGAACACAAAAGACCGTTGTCAAAGAAAACAGAGCTCAGAAACATCAGGCAACACAAAATGTGCGCTAAAACTCCTTAAAGCACGTTTTTGTGAAATTGTCTTTTAAATTGGTTTTAAATGGGCTAAAAGGTTATAATTACCTTTAAATATAATAAAATATCATATTATATGATATTAGGAATTTAATTCCAGAAATTTACGAATTTTTACAAATTTAATATTAAAATATTAATAAACCCTAATGTGGGGCCCGTTTGGGTCAACATTGACTAAGTTGGTCAATGTTGACCATTGACCACGAAATGGACAGCAAGAAATCAGATAATTAAGTCTCCTAACAGACCAAGAGACAAGAGACATGTGACAATTAAATATATGCTCTTACTTTTACATAAATAACAAAAAAAGACAAACTTTACCTTATAAAACAAACAAGTGGGCTCCACTTACCTTACCCATGTGAGCCAACTGATTTGGAGCCTCCATTTGCTCCTCTTCCCCCTTGTATTTCGTGGCTCCCAAGCAGTACAAGACAAGAGATGAGTCACACATTCATTAAATGGACTAAAGTAACATTATAACTCCATTTTCATTCAAAATTTGAATCAAACACTACCCTACCTTCTCAATCAAGGACGGCTGCCTTTACCACTGTCTCCTCCTTGTCTCCACCGAATTCTCCATCAATTATGCAGCTCCAATCAGACTTGATGAGTCATCAAACCAATAATGACCTAAAATATTCAAAAAAGTGCTTTAAGCTTAATAATAGGTCATTTCCTCTCATTTCTCCTCTTGAGCCGAGTTTGCTCTGTCCATGAGCTCTCTTTGGCTCCCCTCCAACCGTGGGTAAGTTCCCAAGCACCATTGATGAGGTTCCAAGCTCTAGGTAAGCTCTTAAGGCATAAAAATGCCCATTTTCTTCATCTTTCTTTCTTTTTCGATTGATCTACACTCCAACCTTTTCTATACATCTATGTAGAGTGATTTGGAGGTTAGAGGAAGTGTTGGTTTCGTACATAACCAGATCTAAGGAGGAATTTCAAGTCTTGACCATTTAAGGTAAAAATGTGCTTTAAGCTCATAACTTTTAATTCCCTTCAAATTCGGCTGTGAAACTTTGGTCATAGCCTAATCTTCTTCTCCTTTTCATGTGGAATCTGTTGGTTAGCCATTTGGAGCAAGGATGGCCGAGATCCAAAGGAAATACCCTCTTTTAAGGCATTTTTCCAAGGTAAAACCTAATAACAAGGCAGCTTGTTGAGATCTAGCTATTTCCTATGTCAATATGGTGGATCTAACACTTTGTGTGTTTTTATTCAGGTCGAAACCATCTTGAACTCTCCTTGCATTTTTAAGGTGATTTTTTGCCTTAAATCTTACATTAAATTACTTCTTATGGTTAGATCTTTCTTGGAGACTAACTAGGCCTTGGTTCTGTTGAAAACATGTAAACAAGCTGTGGAGAATTTCTCCTTAAGTTGGCGAACTCAAAAAGCTTTACCTAAGCTAATCAAGGTATAATCACTTAAAAAACTTAACTTGATACATTAACACAAGTTTAAGTGTGTGTGTATATTAATTGCCGTGAGTGAAGGAGAAAAACAAGGTCTTGTTTGACCTTAAAATGTTTAAGGAATGGTTTAATAAAATTTTATAACTAATTAAAAACAAGCATAAATGTCAAATTTAAGACATTATGTGGAAGTTTGGTAAATAAATGAAAATTATATGGTGAGGCCGAATTTACATGTATTTTTTGGGACATTTATGTGTAATTTATTTTGCAAGACAATGTTTGTAATAAGGCCATGAATTTTAGGCATTTTATTTATGCATTTACAAGCTTTTAATTAAGTTTAGTAGTATAATGCATTACCGAAAATAAATGGGGTATTAGGTGTAATTAAATTAAATTTGGGAGCTTTAGAATAATAAGGCCGAAAATTAGAGTTAAAAGGAGTTAAAATAAAGTTTATAAGATTTTTATAAAGTTTTGGGGTTAATGGGGATTTCTAGAAAGTTTGGGTGAAAACCGTAATTATAAGGAATTGGTGGTCAAGGAATATTAAGGTGGTCAACCTTGACCATACTAGGGTTTGACCAAATTAGATAAGTTAGATAACTTAGTTAAGGTCTTATAATAAATAAGTATTTTAATGGTAATATTTTTATGACATATGTGGTAAATATGTTATTACTAAAAATAAAGGGTGTACAATGGTATTTTAAACACCCATGGGCTATTAGGAATTTTTAGGAATTTATTTGGTGGTTTTTGGAGTTAAAATAAACTATATATGTATAATATATAGTTATTATGTCATTATGACACTTTGGAGAAAAATAGATGGTGGAATGGTAAATATCGAGAGTATATGGGTTAATAAGGATATTTATAACCCTTTGGTAAAATTTGGAGATTTTTAGGGTTATATAAGAGTATCTATTGAGATATGTGTATAAGGTATGGTGTTAATGATATGGAAGAACTATATGTTATAAATAGGGCCAAATGGCAATTATAGAATAGCACAAGGGCTGTTCGGAATTTACAAAAAATAACCATAGGTTATGCTCTTTTATAAGTTAGAAATGTTATATTAAATGGAATATATAACATGGTATGATTTAAGGGGTGATTTTGTAAATTAAGGAAACTATGGTTTATGGAAAAGAATAAGACTTTCTTATGGTGCCTAAGAGGCAATAATAAATAGTTTTGTATAAAAAACTATAGGTTATGAGTTAAAGGAAATAAAAATATCGTATCAAATGGTATTAGTATTTTGGTATAACATTACATAATGTTATGTGGTCAAAAAGGGAATTTAAATAAATTCAAGGGCTATACCGAGTTAATAAGAGTTGAAAGATGAATTTTAGACTAAGGTCTATAATGTTATCAATGTCATAGCAATTATATGGTTTAGATGGAATTAATATAAGGAAGGGTACTCACATAAAATAATGTGACAAACTATAAATAAATGGGATTTATAAACTAAGGTGTTTATGGAATAAACCTTAGGAGTTGTAATTATACAACATAAAATGTTACATGATATTAGGATGATAATCTTAATATAAGTTGTATAATATAATACAACTAAATGGGAACAATCATCTAATAAAAGATGATAAAATGTAACATAAATATAAGAGTTTATGAAACTCATGAGGATTACCTACGTGGTAAAAATATATATACATACACAAGAATAATGTATATAAGGTGGATATTATATTTTGGTTGAGAACCATATGATTTAATGGTGGTGGATATTAAAAAAATAAATATAGTTACGAACTATAAGTTATGACTTTTAGGATGCAATATAAAACAAGAATGCATGCATACATGCAACTATAGGTTACGTACCTAAACTAGAAGTGGATAAGATTAAAAGAAATATAAGGAATTAAACTTAACAGTTGAAATAGTTTTGACATACGCGTTTTAAGTAACAAAGCCGACTGTTTTAGAAAAACCTGTAACAAACAACTGTAGAAAACAGGGGTGAACTGTCGGGGTTACTTATGATTCGGAAATACCGGATGTAGTTAGTCATGGAGACTGACTTATAGTTTTATTACCGTTTAGAGTATACTTCTGACAAGGACGCTTGACGAGCTAACGGACTACACGGAGCGTAGGATCTTGCTGATTCATACTCCACCGTAATACAGTCAGGGTGAACGGTATGTAAAGGGGTTTGCCGAGTTGACCTAAGGTTGCTCCTTGGGCTCGGATTTGGTTGATATAACTTGTATGTTGTTATGTGTCTCTGGTTGTCTCTGAGGGCTTCCTCAGTTCAGACTTCTGTGTGATCTGTGATAAGATCGTTTGTCTGAATGTGTTAATTAATATGCATGAATTGTATATTTATAGCTGCTTATTATCTACTGTTGTTGAGTTAACAGTATCGGTTCGTATATATGAACCAATATATATAAACGAACTAGCGGCTATGGTGCTATCTTATAAGAAATATAAGGAACGTAAGTAAAACGTTGTAGCACTATGATAATAACACATACATATTATCTGAGACTTTTGTACGGAGCATTGGCCTTTTCTATACGCCGCTCTCGTATCTAACACTGGATCCCGAGTTTACACTCCGGATTGGACTAATGACCTTAGTCTGCTGTGTTAGAAAATTTGGTAATGCGATGCGATGGTATAATTAATTAATTAATGGAATGGAAGTAAAGCCAAGAGGATGTGGCTCTTGGTGCGCGCTGTGATCACAAAAACGATACCAGGATGTCCGCGTACGGGTCCGTAAGTATCAAGAAAATTTCCCGTGAGCTAGAATGGCTCGTTGGTCGGAGACTCTACCGTTGGAGTGGCTACTGCCGTGGGTGACCCGCCATAATATATGGGTAACTAGAGACATGTCGTTTTAACGAGACATTGTCACTAGGTATAACTGAACAACTAAAACAATTGAGACTTATACAGTGGCGAACAAAACCATGGACGAGACTTAATACTTGTTTATTATTCTCGTTGTTTCGCTTTGTTGTTCATTGGTTATACTTGTGGTTATTTTATTGTGTGTTGATGGTTGGATGGAGCCTACAAGGCTAAGGTAAATTAAATATGAAAACTGTACGCTACGGCGAATGTACATTGTACATTATATTGTTATTACTCGATACGTTCGATATATAAATGTTGTGTGGAATATTAAATGAATGTTTGGATTGGATGGATGGTTAAATGTTTATGGATATTTGGATGGTTGATTATGTATATTATACATTTATGCTTCAGTATTGAATACAACTGTAAAATGGTAAAGCATGAAACCGATCTAATAATGAGATGGTTAAAATGACAAGTGACCATTAGGGTCCAGGCCCGGCATACTCAGCGTCTATCGCTGATACTACACCATTTCAGGTTGTTGACCATTGTCGGAGCTGAAGAGCAGGAGCAGGGTAATTGGAGATGTTGTATAGTAATGAAGATGGTGTATGGTCTTATGGTAAGGTTATGTATTTTTCAGGATTGGGTAGACGCTCACTTGTCGATGTTTATGGTTATGGACTTAGTATGATGTATAGGAGTTTCTCGTTATCACTGCGGTTAGCAGTTTGTTTATTTTGGAAGTTGGATGTAGTTTGGCTACGTTACTCGCATGGGCGAGTAATGGCCGGTGACACCCGAGTGAGTTTTGTAATTGTTATTTATTTTCCACTGCGAGACGTTTTAATTATTGCTACGTGAGAGATTATATCGTGTTTGTGGTGAGGGGTGTTACAAAAGTGGTATCAGAGCGGAGTACCGCTCTGATGACGAGATAATAGGTTAAGACAGTGAGCTTAGGACTTGGGAAATTATGGGAAACATTTGGGAAGTACGAGACGATTCGTCTTAGAAAGATATTATGTCTAGTAACGCAAATTGCGTGACAGGTTAGCCTTAAGGCAATTCAATATCTATTGGTTGTGTACGGTAATTTACCGAGTATTTATGTGACATACTGTACTACAGATGTCTGGTGGAACTAGAGGGCGTGGTACTGGTAGAGGTGGAGGCGGTGACCCCGGCATTCCAGGAGTTGCTGAGACGGTTGCAGCCGTTCTTGCACAGCTGGGTACTCAGATAGGAAGAGCACCAGCCCACCCGCCACAGCCCAGGGAAACGAACTGGCTGAAGTCAGTTGGCGAGACCCGACCACCTACATATTCAGGGGAACCAGACCCCGTAGCTTTGGAGCGTTACATTGTTGAACATGAGAAAACATTTGAAGCTTTACAGGTACCAGACGACAAGAAGGTCGCCATTGCTGCTTTCCATCTGAAGGATGCAGCCAGCACCTGTTGGAGGTTGGTCAAGGACCAGCACCTGACTACGCCCGAATTTTCGTGGGCTGCCTTTGTAGAATTACTGAGAGGAAAATACTACCCGGCGCACCATCAAGCAGAAGAAGCGCCATGAGTTTGAAACATTGACCTATGAAGGTCTGACCGTGGATGAGTATTACGCTCGATTCATTGGTCAGCTGGACTTCATTCCCGGTGTGGATTACTCAGAGACCGTGAAGGTCGAGAAGTTCCGGGGAGGACTATGATTTCGCATTCAGATGGCGATGGGTGCTAACCTCTACACTACCATCCAGATATTAACATGGAAGCCATAAAATTCTTTACTTACTACATTACCAATTAGCTTTGTGAGAACTTACCAAGGAGATTCCAGGAGTGTTATGATGCTGCCTCGAGGACTGAGCTAATGCCCTAGACTCGGGAGAGACTCTAGGGGCAAAGAAAAAAGAACCCTGAAGGAGAGTCTGAGGGTGGAGGAGCATCTCCAGGCGATGGCCAGAAAAAGGGAAAGTAAGGACTTATCCCATTCTAAACTATCTACCATATTAAATACCTTATGAATGCTGAACCGAAACCTTGAACAGGAAATTCTTTAAAAAGAAAGGGCAGCAGGGTCACCAGGGAACAAAGGGAAAGGAGCCCGTCCTTCGGTTGACTGGCCCAGCTATAGATGCTAAACCTCTGAGATCCGCACCTCCTAAGGGTGAGAACACGTACCTCCTAAATTAAATTGTGACCTTAACCTATATATCAACAGTTATTAACCTACACTTAAATACTACCATCAGGCACCGGACAGCCCCAGCGCCATTTTTTTTTACTGTAAGCGTTGTGGGAAGGACCATCCTGGGGTCGACTGCGAAGGCCGCAAAGTCGAGTGTCGGTGCTGCCACAAAGAGGGCCATAGGGAATTCGAGTGTTGGATGAACCCAGAGAGCCGTAATTACAGGCCACCAAAAAAAATACTCAGAAGACCTCAACTGGAGGATCTGGAGTACCACGAGGCTGTCAGGATGGCCAGACATCTACTGATGCTGGAGCCTATAAAGGCAAGGGAGTAGATAGGGCATGGATACCCTAACTCCACGAGACCGCTAGTGGAAGACTTTGCTTACTTTCTATGTACTTACCTTGGATGTTAAACAGACTTATGTTATTAGTATATGGGAGTGTGTCGAGGACCACTCGCCTTTTGTGTGAGACTTTGGGATTAGTTGTGTGTACTCAGTACCTATAAGCTTTAAACTTTGACGGATAATATATATGAACTGGATGTTAATGCTTACATCACAATATAGCAATACTCAAATGACAAAAAGTCAATGAGTCCGGAGATTACTGAACCAGAATTTCCACCTGCATGGCGCACTTGCTATTGCAAGCGCTATGATAAGAAAACCACTGAAATTTCCATCTGCCTTGCGCACTTGCTACAGCAAGTGCAGCGACAGCAACAGCAACAGTAACAGCAACTGCAAATGCAACTGCAACAACTACTACTTTTAGTCTTTTATTATATGTACAAAAAAATGTTTTTCAAACGTTTTCATTCAAACCTTGAGATTAGAAACTTATGCAACTATGGAAGGACCGTTAGTCCAACCACTGCAACTGGGGAAGCTATACAGCCACTATGACTGTAAACCACACCAGTTTAAATTGTTGGGAATTTTCAGACAGGGCTTATTAGCCAAATACCATCAGTGTATACCCGCATTTGATGCTAGTCACTACTAGTGATGAATGTTTAGTCCTCGTGGACAAGCATACCCTTGTAGATGCACCACCGTCAGTGAGGATGGTTGGGAAATGAAGAGCCAAGTTGCTCAAGCTATTATGCAATCTGCAATACATCCAATTAAACGGATGAGGGAACAAATATGAACTATGGATGAGATATGACCGGAAAAAAAAACAGGGAGAAAAAGGAAAATGTGTTGTACTCAACGAGATCAAAAAAAGGGAGACACAAGTTTGCTAATATAACACGGATTTTACTTACACCGAGTTGAATAATATCAGTTATGGCACAAATTACCACGGATGCCACAAAGGCAATAGCACTTATTACAGGATAACTGATAACATGAACTATTACACAAAAAAAAAAGCAGAAGCAAAAAGAAGACAAAAAAAAGCAGAAGCAAAAAGAAGACAAAAAAAAAGAAGAAGAAAGCAGAAGAGGAAGCAAAAAAAAAGATATCCATCAAAGGGAGATTGACAACAGAATACTTCACTATAACCGTGTGACAGACATTACCAGTTTACTAAACGAGTCATGGGACGACCGCACTCCGTTAGGAGCATGTGGGCCTGACAGACTTATTTATGAGTTAGTCGGGTAAGTAGTAATGTATCAGTATGGTACCCCATGCAAGTAGACAAGTAGTGTTAGGAACACGAGAAGTAGTCAACTCCACTCTACGGACAGTAAGACGGATTACCTCGAAGATGGACGAGAAGAGCCGCAGTTAAACTAACGGGCTAAAGAAATCAAGAACCTTCAGCAGAGAACAGTACAGTATACAGTGAAGACAGAGAAACAGTTCAAGGACAGGAACCCAAAAAAAAAAGAAACAGGAAAACCCATTATGGACGAAAAATATGTAGAATCCTCATAAGGATCGAGTAAATTCTTACAATCCAGAGAAAATCTACCAGATGATATGGATATAAACGCGTGACTACGCAAGGAGAAAAGATAAAGCTATATGATAGCAGATATCTTGCTTAAGGAACAGTGGATTCGGAATGTACCACTTACAGGATAATTCCCACATCTTTTCTGTTTGACTCATTGGATATTAGCTGTTGAGCGTTTACGCCTCTGCACTCTGTATGACTGAGTGTTTTGGTATTGCACTCGTGCAGTTATTAATCTAGAGGGAATGCAGAAAGATAAAGTGGATATCAACACGAGTGCGTAAAAAAAAAGAAAAAAAAGAGAACTACAACAGTGTGTTACTCCGGAACAAAACCACCAGGAGACATGGATGACAAACATCATCCTTGTGGACATATAGGCTGGTACGTCTTAGTATTACAAAGACAAGTGCAAAGAGCACTAAGTACTCACAGTAGCCAATGTCATATTGCACCTCAAGCTGAATATCAGTGAGAAAAGACACACACATGTATGCTAGTGATCCAAACAAGTGGATTCACAGCAATGGAAAAAAAAAGAGAGAGAGGCAAATTGAGCCTATATTCATGGGTCTGCACCTCATACGGAGCGAGTGGGCCCATAAGAACGAATTTGGGAGAGAGCACAAAAAGTTTTGCCACATCCTTTATGTATCGTGGAGCCCTGAAGGGCTAGAGTCATACCCGTCTCTCTGATATGAGGATAATCCACGAGTGGGAGAACTCTTTGAGAGCCAAGTATCCAGCGCTCCTTGTTGAGCGGCTGTTGTATACTTGTGGGGTACGGGGGCGTAACCCTTTTTAAGGGGGGTAGAGCCTCTTGGCTGTGCACATGTGTGCACTAAGTTTTGTTTGTTTAGTATGCATTGCATACAAAGAATTGGTGGTGTGCGGGGCATACGAGGTTTGTTTGTTTAGTATGCATGGCATACAGTGAATTGTTTAGTATGCATAGCATACAGTGAACTGATTTTGTTGGTTATGATTGGTACGCGGGGCGTGCGTTGTTTGGTTTGTTTTGTGTGATGTACACTTGTATGTATGTATCTCACGAGATACTTGTTTGAATGTTGTATGTACACCATGTGTGTAACACTTTTCTTATGCTATTTGTAATATGTATTTATATTGCTTTATAGAATTATTACATATGGTATCGCCTAGATACAAAATGAATCATTAGATATGGAATGTGGAACGATGGAATGTTATGGACACCTCAGGGAGGTTGTCAGGGTTGGTAGAACTGATAGGAAATGGTGGTGCTGATGGATCACCTATATCCATATATGATTGAACTAACGCCACAACGTGATGGCTATGTGCTGTATAAGCGCAATACGATGTGTGTAAATGATATATCACATAGATATACATTATGGGAACAATGGGTAGTTATACATTTATATACTTACCTATTTGATTAAGAGACTTCGGGACGAAGTCTTTTTAAGGGGGGTAGATTGAAATACCCCAAATTAATAAAACATGGATTAAATATTTAATCATATTAATTAAGGCCTAAACATGCCTTAAAAGTCAACTGAGAACAACAGTGGTCAACATAAAACAAGATGTTGCACCCTTTGACTGTTAAGGGTAAATAAATACCCAAATAAACTTCTTAGGACCTAAAAATTTGTCCTAAGCATATTAAAATACTACTAAACATATTATAACCGTTGGACAACACTCCAACACAAAGAAAAAGCATTTACATGCTTCAAGGTCAAAAAGGGCAAAAAGGTGCTCTAGGAAAACCTTAAAAATCAAATGACCTCTAAATGATATAAAATTGAATTACATGATCAAATATCATGTAAGGAACACAAAAAGACCGTTGTCAAAGAAAACAGAGCTCAGAAACATCAGGCAACACAAAATGTGCGCTAAAACTCCTTAAAGCACGTTTTTGTGAAATTGTCTTTTAAATTGGTTTTAAATGGGCTAAAAGGTTATAATTACCTTTAAATATAATAAAATATCATATTATATGATATTAGGAATTTAATTCCAGAAATTTACGAATTTTTACAAATTTAATATTAAAATATTAATAAAACCCTAATGTGGGGCCCGTTTGGGTCAACATTGACTAAGTTGGTCAATGTTGACCATTGACCACGAAATGGACTACAAGAAATCAGATAATTAAGTCTCCTAACAGACCAAGAGACAAGAGACATGTGACAATTAAATATATGCTCTTACTTTTACATAAAATAACAAAAAAAAGACAAACTTTACCTTATAAAACAAAACAAGTGGGCTCCACTTACCTTACCCATGTGAGCCAACTGATTTGGAGCCTCCATTTGCTCCTCTTCCCCCTTGTATTTCGTGGCTCCCAAGCAGTACAAGACAAGAGATGAGTCACACATTCATTAAATGGACTAAAGTAACATTATAACTCCATTTTCATTCAAAATTTGAATCAAACACTACCCTACCTTCTCAATCAAGGACGGCTGCCTTTACCACTGTATCCTCCTTGTCTCCACCGAATTCTCCATCAATTATGCAGCTCCAATCAGACTTGATGAGTCATCAAACCAATAATGACCTAAAATATTCAAAAAAGTGCTTTAAGCTTAATAATAGGTCATTTCCTCTCATTTCTCCTCTTGAGCCGAGTTTGCTCTGTCCATGAGCTCTCTTTGGCTCCCCTCCAACCGTGGGTAAGTTCCCAAGCACCATTGATGAGGTTCCAAGCTCTAGGTAAGCTCTTAAGGCATAAAAATGCCCATTTTCTTCATCTTTCTTTCCTTTTTCGATTGATCTACACTCCAACCTTTTCTATACATCTATGTAGAGTTATTTGGAGGTTAGAGTAAGTGTTGGTTTCGTACATAACCAGATCTAAGGAGGAAAGTTCAAGTCTTGACCATTTAAGGTAAAAATGTGCTTTAAGCTCATAACTTTTGATTCCCTTCAAATTCGGCTGTGAAACTTTGGTCATAGCCTAATCTTCTTCTCCTTTTCATGTGGAATCTGTTGGTTAGCCATTTGGAGCAAGGATGGCCGAGATCCAAAGGAAATACCCTCTTTTAAGGCATTTTTCCAAGGTAAAACCTAATAACAAGGCAGCTTGTTGAGATCTAGCTATTTCCTATGTCAATATGGTGGATCTAACACTTTGTGGTGTGTTTGATTCAGGTCGAAACCATCTTGAACTCTCCTTGCATTTTTAAGGTGATTTTTGCCTTAAATCTTACATTAAATTACTTCTTATGGTTAGATCTTTCTTGGAGACTAACTAGGCCTTGGTTTCTGTTGAAAACATGTAAAACAAGCTGTGGAGAATTTCTCCTTAAGGTGGCGAACTCAAACAAGGCTTTACCTAAGCTAAATCAAGGTATAAATCACTTAAAACCTTAACTTGATACATTAACACAAGTTTAAGTGTGTGTATATTAATTGCCGTGAGTGAAGGAGAAAAACAAGGTCTTGTTTGACCTTAAAATGTTTAAGGAATGGTTTAATAAATTTTATAACTAATTAAACAAGCATAAATGTCAATTTAAGACATTATGTGGAAGTTTGGTAAATAAATGAAAATTATATGGTGAGGCCGAAATTTACATGTATTTTTGGGACATTTATGTGTAATTTATTTTGCAAGACAATGTTTGTAATAAGGCCATGTATTTTAGGCCATTTTATTTATGCATTTACAAGCTTTTAATTAAGTTTAAGTAGTATAAATGCATTACCGAAAATAAATGGGGTATTAGGTGTAATTAAATTAAATTTGGGGGCTTTAGAATAATAAGGCCGAAAATTAGAGTTAAAAAGGAGTTAAAATAAAGTTTATAAGATTTTATAAAGTTTTGGGGTTAAATGGTGATTTCCAGAAAGTTTGGGTGAAAACCGTAATTATAAGGAATTGGTGGTCAAGGAAATATTAAGGTGGTCAACCTTGACCATATGCTAGGTTTTGACCAAATTAGATAAGTTAGATAACTTATTTAAGGTCTTATAATAAGATAAGTATTTTAATGGTAATATTTTTATGACATATGTGGTAAATATGTTATTACTAAAAATAAAGGGTGTACAATGGTATTTTAAACACCCATGGGCTATTAGGAATTTTTAGGAATTTATTTGGTGGTTTTTGGTGTAACACCCCATCCAACATTAACATACTTACATCAAACTGCAGCGGAAGAACAACCTCATCACATTACTTAACTTGTTGGTGTTACACGCCGTTAGCCACCCACGTGGCTAACAAGGCTAATACATACACAATGTACCGGTCTGATGGGCTAAATTCCCGAGCGACTATACATTGTCATTCCTTTACATTAACAACAACAGCAACAACATACACTTTATCAACTATACCGAGTATTATAACTGATGCCGACAACAATATCGGTCTTACTACTCCTACTGTATATATACACTTAAATGAATACCCATGTACAATGACTACCCGTCCTACTCTCGAACGGCTTCCAGCACTTCGTACCTGAAATAGGAAAAGAAGAGAAAGGGGGTGGCCCCAAGGGGCTCAGCACCTTTGCTGGTATGGTAATCCCGCAACCCACATGCTACCGGGCCACGCACAACTAATTGTCGTCTTAGCATGCAGTTGATTATATTTAAATCATGCATGTGACAATAAACACACAACACTTAACATTTCGCCTCAATGGGCTCATCATTCGGATAATACATCCTACATAACAAGTCACCCATGGTATTCATCATCCCTAGAGTGTTTCTCCTCCAACGGAGCTACTTCCTTAATAGACGACACATACCCTTAAATCGGGTTATCCTTAAACGCCTCTTATCACAAACTGGGAGTCATATCCATGACCCACACACTCCCCATTATACAACACACTCCACATTATACAACCTACAACATACACTACATACAACACTTAACAACACTTTGCACGTTTCTACGTACACAACATAATACCGCAATGAATACTGCATCACAACAAAACACATAACACAACGGGAATGGTTCGCTTAGGAACCGACCCAAACATTGTTTACACACTGGTGAGCCTAGAGAATGTTGCCAGTCTCATGGTAAGCTCGTTATACAATAACAACAACACTCATTACCGTCCTAATAGTTGGACGAGTAACTTAAGTTAAGGCGGTTCGGGTTTGGAGGCCCGAACACACCACACAAACACATGTTCCCCCTAAACCGATCATAAGTCAGAATAGCCAAGCTTTGGAGTAAGCTAATGGGAGATCATAACCCGTGAGGGAAACAACCATAACAAAGAGAAGGGTAAGGCTAGGAAGGATACCCTCTCCCAAACAACGCGCGACCGGCCAAACCGGATTCCTCACTACTGTTAGTACATACTTACTTTAGATAATTGTTAGAACCCCACTATGGAGTCTATCACATCAACACATCGTACAGTATTACAACCGTGTTAAACACACAAGGGAGATCCCTACGTTCACATACACATATCACACATTTAACACACGCATAGCCGTGGTTAGTACGTCCCATGGTACGGGTCGTTTACTCCGAATACCGAACTCTCATGTGATCCTAGACTCAGTTAACTAAGGTTAACACTGCCGAGGTTAAATGGTATCGGAGTTGAACACGCCACATAAATGAATTACTGTAAACTCATTACATGTTTAATCTTACAACGTGGCAAACATACAGAAAAACACATTGGCATACAAGCCGGTGTAATCCGGTAGGACGCAGGTTGCAAGAAAACCATACCTGTCACCGGAGTCCACTTATCCTGCCCATTTATGTACCTCGAGCAATTCTCGAACAACTGTTAACATCACATGTGTTTTTATTAACATTGGGGTTTGCTTGATCATTTAATGTCAATGCTTAATTTTTTCCCGTTAACTTTGTTACATAACTTTACATTTTTAACTTGTTTTACTTTTACACTTTAATACAACTTTTAACCCACTTAGGTGTCATTAAAACTCCCCTAACATGTCCTTAACATCCATATAACATCATTACCTACCAATCCCCATCATCACATATCATTTCTTAACCTTAAACCATGTTTTTGGTCCGACCGACCCACCGACCGACCCACATCTGGGTCGGTCCATTACAGAGCCCTTTTACTTCCTTATTAACATGCCCGTCCGACCCACGTCCGACTCACTCGACTGGGTCGGACCATGTGCGAACATTTTCTTCCTTTGAAACTTGACCGACCGACCCATGTCCGACCCACCCTTCTGGGTCGGACCATTACCGAACACATTCCTAACATCTAACAGAGGCTCGACCGACCCAAAACTGGGTCGGACCCCTGGGTCGGTCGCCTTCTAAACTTACCCAAACTTTACCAATTCTTCACCAAACTTCTCCTAAGGCCTCTTAATGTTTCCTAACAACATTTAGGTACCTTATATCCACATACAACATCCACTAAACTCATCATCTAACTCCTTAAACCTTTACTTATTTCCTTGTAAAAATTCCTTAACACTTTCAACATTTGTACTAGGTTCCTAAATGGTGTTTCTCACCTATTATAACTATTATCCCAAAACACTTTCTTCTCATCTTAACATCATCTCTTAAGCATTATTTTCTTACTAACTAAATCTCCTTTTTACATCTTACCTAAACATCACTTGTTCCTTGAACACCAACCTTACCTAAACCTTAAACAACTCCTCCAAGACTTTAATACATTCACAAACACACATTGAATTCCTAGAACTTCCAAGATAACACCTAAATCCTTGCATCACTCTAAATCACCTTAACACATGTTTTCTTCTCAAGTAATCATCTATTCACCTTTAACACTTCCTAGTTCACCAAAACCATTTAAAACACTTAGAACTTCTCACACATTTTCCCAAATTTGGCCATAGCTTCTCTTGTATATACTCACATCCAAACACTTAGGTTTTTACCTTATTTCATTCAAAACACCTAAAATCCATCAAGAACATTTCTACTCACAAACTTGACACATCAAGCACTACATCACAATATAGTGCATAACTTAAATTGCTTGGCACTTAGGCCCTTAAATAACATGGCTCTTAGGCCCTTAAATAACATAAACCATAAACACTGAATTTCCCACATAAATAATGCCTTTGACCTGCAAATACATACACCAACACATATGTTCTTTTACTAGTCTCCTTGAGAACATTTTACTAGGTCACTCACCATTGGCTCCTTAGGTATTTTATCAAGCAAATCAAGCTCATTTCCCTAAGGCATTTAAACTACATTGAGATAGTTTGTTTACCTCTTTTCCTCACAAATTTCTTTCTTGTTTCCTTGTAAAACCGGTAGGGCATTTGGTCCCTTTTCAACTATTAAACATTATACAAACAATAGAATGAGTATTCAAGCATTGTGCTTCACCTCATTGTAAACCCTAGTTACACATATTGTTTTAACACATTAAGGTAATTGTTTTACCTTGGAATTGGAAGAGAACTTGAATAAGTATCAAGAGAGGACTCCTCCTAGCCCTTGGAAGATTCCAATGAAGCTAAAACAAGCAAGATAAATACACCATTGTGAGGTGAATTTTCGGACAACATGAAACATGGAGGAAACATGGATTTTCTTTGAGTTTCCTTACCTTGAAGCAAAGGAGAGCATGAATGTGAAAAGGTGAGCTCAAGCTCCTCCCATGGTGGTTTCTCTTGGCACCGAAATGGAGGTTTTGAAGTTTTGAAAAGACAAGATTGTAGAGCTTGGCTTAACTAAGAGAATGGTGGTGTTTGTTTTTGATTTGGTTAAGTGAGCTAGATTTTACAAGAGATCAAAGAAGGAGATGGTGGTGAGTACTATTGCAAACCGTGAGAGAATGAAGAAGAGAGGTTAGTGGTGGTGTTTGGAACCGTGGGAAATGAAGGAAAGGAAGGGGGAATGAAGATAGAACTTACTTTTGAAGATATTTATATGTAAAGTAAATAGTAACTATATTAGTCATCTTTATTTACTTCACAAAATAACAAGAGAGTGGTGAGTCACCACACCTTAGAAAACCGGCCCCCTTATAATTATGAGGGTAATATAGTCTTTGTTGACCAATTTAATTACTTATAACATTATATGTTACAAACTAGCTTATAAAAGTTACTATTCACAAACTAAGGCACATAGAAGTGAAATTTTTGATTTCCCACTAATATGGCCACCCAAATGTGATACTATATAGTACACATGTTAATTAGAGAGTAATGATGGACATTTAGCCACTCAAAACTCATTTACAAGACAATTTTTCAAAAACGTGCTTTAAGACTCCTTAAAGCACATTTTGTGTTTTAACTTGTTTTCAAGCTTGGTTTTCTTTAGTAATTGATTTAATATGTTCATTAACATATAAATAAGGTATAGGTATGACCATTAGGTCTTATACACATTCATCCCAAGCTTAGAGCACATTTTTGCTCATATTGACTTTAAGGTATTTTCTTATGTTTTATTTGGTTTAACTGTCCACCAAAGTTCCTTAAGGACTTATTTAGCCTTATTAAATCATAATTAAATGTTATCAAGTCTTGGTAGGCTCTTTGGGTCCTAACCAAGTTCACTCATAGCTTAGAGCATGTTTTTGCTCAAACTGTGTCTTAATGCTTTATTGCATTTATTATGGTTTAAATTGTTCACTGATGTTACTAAGGCACTTTTTAGCCTTTACATATCATAATTTGATATTTAAACCACATATCAAGGTTTGGGGTATTTCATTTGGAGTTAAAATAAACTATATATGTATAATATATAGTTATTATGTCATTATGACACTTTGGAGAAAAATAGATGGTGAAATGGTAAATATCAAGAGTATATGGGTTAATAAGGATATTTATAACCCTTTGGTAAATTTTGGAGATTTTTAGGGTTATATAAGAGTATCTATTGAGATATGTGTATAAGGTATGGTATTAATGATATGGCAGAACTATATGTTATAAATAGGGCCAAATGGCAATTATAGAATAGCACAAGGGCTGTTCGGAATTTACAAAAAATAACCATAGGTTATGCTCTTTTATAAGTTAGAAATGTTATATTAAATGGAATATATAACATGGTATGATTTAAGGGGTGATTTTGTAAATTAAGGAAACTATGGTTTATGGAAAAGAATAAGACTTTCTTATGGTGCCTAAGAGGCAATAATAAATAGTTTTGTATAAAAAAACTATAGGTTATGAGTTAAAGGAAATAAAAATATCGTATCAAATGGTATTAGTATTTTGGTATAACATTACATATAGTTATGTAGTCAAAAAGGGAATTTAAATAAATTCAAGGGCTATACCGAGTTAATAAGAGTTGAAAGATGAATTTTAGACTAAGGTCTATAATGTTATCAATGTCATAGCAATTATATGGTTTAGATGGAATTAATATAAGGAAGGGTACTCACATAAAATAATGTGACAAACTATAAATAAATGGGATTTATAACTAAGGTGTTTATGGAATAAACCTTAGGAGTTGTAATTATACAACATAAAATGTTACATGATATTAGGATGATAATCTTAATATAAGTTGTATAATATAATACAACTAAATGGGAACAATCATCTAATAAAAGATGATAAAATGTAACATAAAATATAAGAGTTTATGAAACTCATGAGGATTACCTACGTGGTAAAAATATATATACATACACAAGAATAATGTATATAAGGTGGATATATATATTTTGGTTGAGAACCATATGATTTAATGGTGGTGGATATTAAAAAAATAAATATAGTTACGAACTATAAGTTATGACTTTTAGGATGCAATATAAAACAAGAATGCATGCATACATGCAACTATAGGTTACGTACCTAAACTAGAAGTGGATAAGATTAAAAGAAATATAAGGAATTAAACTTAACAATTGAAATAGTTTTGACATACGCGTTTTAAGTAACAAAGCCGACTGTTTTAGAAAAACCTGTAACAAACAACTGTAGAAAACAGGGGTGAACTGTCGGGGTTACTTATGATTCGGAAATACCGGATGTAGTTAGTCATGGAGACTGACTTATAATTTTATTACCGTTTAGAGTATACTTCTGACAAGGACGCTTGACGAGCTAACGGACTACACGGAGCGTAGGATCTTGCTGATTCATACTCCACCGTAATACAGTCAGGGTGAACGGTATGTAAAGGGGTTTGCCGAGTTGACCTAAGGTTGCTCCTTGGGCTCGGATTTGGTTGATATAACTTGTATGTTGTTATGTGTCTCTGGTTGTCTCTGAGGGCTTCCTCAGTTCAGACTTCTGTGTGATCTGTGATAAGATCGTTTGTCTGAATGTGTTAATTAATATGCATGAATTGTATATTTATAGCTGCTTATTATCTACTGTTGTTGAGTTAACAGTATCGGTTCGTATATATGAACCAAATATATAAAACGAACTAGCGGCTATGGTGCTATCTTATAAGAAATATAAGGAACGTAAGTAAAACGTTGTAGCACTATGATAATAACACATACATATTATCTGAGACTTTTGTACGGAGCATTGGCCTTTTCTATACGCCGCTCTCGTATCTAACACTGGATCCCGAGTTTACTGACTCCGGATTGGACTAATGACCTTAGTCTGCTGTGTTAGAAAATTTGGTAATGCGATGCGATGGTATAATTAATTAATTGATGGAATGGAAGTAAAGCCAAGAGGATGTGGCTCTTGGTGCGTGCTGTGATCACAAAAACGATACCAGGATGTCCGCGTACGGGTCCGTAAGTATCAAGAAAATTTCCCGTGAGCTAGAATGGCTCGTTGGTCGGAGACTCTACCGTTGGAGTGGCTACTGCCGTGGGTGACCCGCCATAATATTTGGGTAACTAGAGACATGTCGTTTTAACGAGACATTGTCACTAGGTATAACTGAACAACTAAAACAATTGAGACTTATACCGTGGCGAACAAAACCATGGACGAGACTTAATACTTGTTTATTATTCTCGTTGTTTCGCTTTGTTGTTCATTGGTTATACTTGTGGTTATTTTATTGTGTTGATGGTTGGATGGAGCCTACAAGGCTAAGGTAAATTAAATATGAAAACTGTACGCTACGGCGAATGTACATTGTACATTATATTGTTATTACTCGATACGTTCGATATATAAATGTTGTGTGGAATATTAAATGAATGTTTGGATTGGATGGATGGTTAAATGTTTATGGATATTTGGATGGTTGATTATGTATATTATACATTTATGCTTCAGTATTGAATACAACTGTAAAATGGTAAAGCATGAAACCGATCTAATAATGAGATGGTTAAAATGACAAGTGACCATTAGGGTCCAGGCCCGGCATACTCAGCGTCTATCGCTGATACTACACCATTTCAGGTTGTTGACCATTGTCGGAGCTGAAGAGCAGGAGCAGGGTAATTGGAGATGTTGTATAGTAATGAAGATGATGTATGGTCTTATGGTAAGGTTATGTATTTTTCAGGATTGGGTAGACGCTCACTTGTCGATGTTTATGGTTATGGACTTAGTATGATGTATAGGAGTTTCTCGTTATCACTGCGGTTAGCAGTTTGTTTATTTTGGAAGTTGGATGTAGTTTGGCTACGTTACTCGCATGGGCGAGTAATGGCCGGTGACACCCGAGTGAGTTTTGTAGTTGTTATTTATTTTCCACTGCGAGACGTTTTAATTATTGCTACGTGAGAGATTATATCGTGTTTGTGGTGAGGGGTGTTACATCATATGTTGCGCTATCGTTATACTTTAACGGATAGTTTGTGTGTTTGCACGATTCGTTATCTTAAGAATCGACCCGATCTTTGGGTCTCTAGCCAAACGTTACTCACTAGGAGTCGGTCTTTACTCTATGTTAGACCACACCGGCATACAAGTATGTTAGCTCATTCAACATACATCAAGACATACATAATCAAACAAGGGATTATTTTCATGCTTTAATCTTGATTAAGCCGGCACACAAACACACAAATCAACGTAACTCGGTCAGCACGCGGAGTATGAGAAAATCATACCTTTCACCATGGATATACTTTACCACCGGGTCACCACTCGTTCCTCGGTTCACACTTGTTCCACTGATAACATTCAAATGTTTTTATTAACATCAAAGCTTTACGGTATGTAACACTAATACTCCCGTACTTAACCCCATTATCCCGTTTAACTTAATTTTACTCATGTGTTCTTAAGCTCACAACTTTCTCAATCACCTCTCAAACTTGTTTACACTCCTAATGACCTTTAAACATCATTATTCATGTCTTAATTACCTTATACTATCATTACCATTCAATTCCCCATCATTAGAATGCAAGAAAACACTTTCTGTGCAATTTTTGGGGTGGTCCGGGTATGTGTCCGGGGATACAAACCCGGACCAATACTGGAATGTGCTCTCGGGTGACTTTTATGTGTGGTCCGGTTTAGGGGTGGGTTTACAAACCCGAACCATACCTGTGTAAACCTCTCGGGTGAAATTTTGGGGTGGTCCGGGTTTGTATTCTGGTTTGCAAACCCGGACCACATGGTCTGTGCTACATTCTGCCGTGTTTTGATGCTGGTCCGGGTTTGTGTCCTAGTTTGCAAACCCGGACCAGTTGCAGTTTTGCAATTCATGTAAGTTTTTCAACTTGTTTAAACTCTAACTTTCACCAATCTCTTCCCTAATATTCTCACATATATTATAACATGTTTTGACATTGTTTAGGCATTCAAAACTAACCTAAACCATGCTATATATTCATCTGTCAAATAACCCATTTCACTGTAATTTTTCCCTGTTACAGTTTTCAAGTTCTTGCTTCTGTTGAAGTTTTCAATCCTCCCTTTCTTACCACTTCAACTCCACGTATTAACACACTCAAGCCCATAGTTTTCTAAACAAATTTTGCCATAACTTACCTACATTCTTAGCATTTCCCCCACATCAATCAGTTCACAAATCTGTTTTTCATCCCTGTTATATAAGCATAAAAACCATCACAGGAACACATTAAACTCCCCATCTGTTATCACACATAACCACCTCAGTTTCTAACTTTGTTTTGCACACCCAAACCCATCAGAACTTCCTCATTCAACTAACAATATTGTAGTATCCTAACTACACTAAACAAGGTCATTTATTCACATTTCAACATCGGTTTACAGAGAAAAACCAACCCAAGGTAAGTTCAATACCTTATTAGTTTTCTGTTTCCTTTTTCCCTTCTTCCTCCTTCTTTGATTCTCTCTTTCTCTTCTTGTTTCCACATCCAACATAGGTATAGATTGATGTCTACACATCACACCCCAAACCACACATAACAAACTAGTTTAATACTCACGTTCCTCACAAAACAATATTTCAAGAATTAGTTTTAGGGCTTTAACACTAAGGAGTTACCTTGTCTTGAGTGCCATCTTTAAACATCAAGGCTAGGAAAATCTCACCCCTCTGTTGAAACACAAAACCGGCTGAAAATGAAGCCAAGTTCAACGTGGGCATTTTTTGATTTTTGCATGAACAACAAGAAAGATGGATAACTTGACCTTTTTTACCTTAGATTAAGGAGGTGAAGGAGACTCAAAAGACCTCTTCAAAACTTCAACAGAGGCTACGGTCAAGAAAATGAAAATGAGGTTTTAAGTTTTTGAAGGGTGAAAAATGTTGCTCTCAACAAGAGGAATCCAATGGTACCAATTTCGTGTGATTTGGTGGAGACTGGAGCAAGATAGAGGTGAGACAAGGTGAGGGCTTGGTGCTGTTGTAGTCGCAATTACAGGGAGTAAGAAGAAGTTTGCAAAGTCTGGAGCAAACCGTGAAAATGAAGAAAGGAGGAGGTGAGAGGTAAGTACTTAAGTACTTGTACTATACTATTTACTTTATTTATTTACTTATTTATCCTCTTATTACTTAATAGCTAGCAAGCTATTAATGGGTGTATACATATTAATTAAAACCGGCCCATATTAATTAATATCCCGGGTCGTTTTTCGACTTTTCGAATTAAACGCGTTTTATCTCCCGGTTTTGACACTATTCACTTACCGGGTCCGTTTTCCGGAATTTTCTTGTTTAATTAATTATAATGGTTTTTAAGCTCCCATTAATACTTATTTATAGTTATTTAATCAACTATAATTTTTACGGGTCCGTTTGACCACTTAAAGTCACGTTTTTGAGTTTTCTCGAAAAACGTGCTTTTATGCTTATTTAGCGTTTTAATCCATTATTTGGATCAGTTTTCTTCGGGAATCATTCCCGTATACTAATTAGGCCTAACTAAGCCTTAGGAATCCATCTCGGACCCTTACGAGATCATATATCTCTTATTTTCATTTAATGCGCATTTTAGCGTTTTTCACTTTTCAAGCGTTTTCTCTTTACTTTTGGTTTTATTCTCTTTACCAATACTCTTTAGGCACCATTAGGCCATTAATAATTTTATTAGAGTAATTAAATCACCATTATTAGGTCCGGGGTATTAAAATCTACCCCCCTTAGGAACTTTGTCCTCAAAGTTAGTGAATCTTATGTCGTTACTCTCATGGGCGTACTAAGCCAAGGTTATAATACACGTACAACCTTACAGACTTCACAAGTCATTCTCATTTCACACTACACATACCACACAAAAATCACAGCATGTATAGCAATCAAAAATACTCTTTTTACTCACTCCATGAAATCGGTCCAAAGACAAGAAGGCACAACAGTCCTCGAATCCATATTGAGTAATATACTACTGATCCCTTAGGTACCGGTCACGTTGGACACTTACGCTCTCTGGTCCACGGCCGTTTCATGACTACTGGGCACTTACTCTCTTTGGCCCACGGTCCCTTCGGTTCTGATCAAAACGTTACACATATACATATCCTCAGGCACTCTGGTTGACTCACTCAACACAGGATCCTCTCGGGGTACTCTCCCCGTCCCGCTGCCTTTGGAAAAATCACACACTGCCACCGCCCCAACCGGTCGCTTAGGACCGCCGCACGTACGGTGCAATGGTTTCAAAACTAATACACGCCCACCGTTCTACCGGTTATCAAGACTTAAGGCCGTAGCCATCGACAGGTGATAGCGGTTTACAAAAAAAACCAGTTTTCATTTCCATCTTCATACTTGAAGGAAATCCTTTTCAAATTCCGTTTGAAATTTCTTTTTAAAACATCACACAACTCCAAATCAAATTTATGGTAGCTGTAT
Organism: Limonium bicolor; assembly: GCA_023374045.1. Lineage (NCBI taxonomy): Eukaryota > Viridiplantae > Streptophyta > Magnoliopsida > Caryophyllales > Plumbaginaceae > Limonium > Limonium bicolor. The sequence continues at coordinate 231,616,644 of CM041777.1, forward strand.
CTTTTCTTAACGTGATTACTTGTGACCACTTATAGGGAGCTTCAAGAATCATCCAACCCTGATGTGATCAGCATCAGTGTTGAACTATCCTTCCACCCCAATTTGTGTTCGGTTTCCCTTGATCGCTAGCAGATCAAGTTCTACCTCCCACGTCAGTTTCAAACAATCAGATAGTCAAACATTTTCGTTTTCTATCTTTTACTCTTTCTAGTCACATGCATGAAACAATTCATTTCAATTAATCTCTAGTTCCTAGTACTTAGGTCATTTGTCATTCTCATTGCTTCACTACTTTACCTAGGTATTCCATACTTATGGCCTCTTTTCCTCAAATTGTTACTCAATTTTAAAACACACAACATCCAACTCCAAAGGATGAAACTCACTCCATCAATCATTCTCAAATACAATCACCTAGGGAACTCACTCCCTTCTAGGTTACACATCAGTTTCATACCGATTCGTACTCGCCATATCTCACGTCTAATCTCAATAGACAAATACTAAAGGGATTCTCATTCCCCAGGAGTCTCTCTACTCCTCTTTTCATAAATATTATATACTAGTTACTTGCATCTCTCATGCACAATACTTACTCGTTACTTGCATCTCTCATGCACAATACTTATACTTACACAATGAATGGGTACACATGTGTTATGTAACATGAGGTCCAATCATCAAATAATTTTTGTGCTATGCACATAGTATTACGCACCTATACGTAAAAACATACTCCAAGCGGTTTCTCGCCCTACCCCCCTTAAAAGGGGTTACGCCCGCGTAACAGACCATATGTTATACTGAATATTGGTTCACTAATTCTGGTATCATGAAGTGTTTTAACTTCAATGCGGTTAATTAACTCATAACCGGGTTCGGTTCTAGCCTCTAAGGCTTCAAAGCATTTAGGATTAGCCAACTACGGTCCACAAGCTTCTGCTGCGTGACCTGATTACTAGAGCTTAACTCGCCCTTTTGGTATTCTCAATGTATTATCCACTCCCTTTCTATCCCTTTTGACTTGGGAATAAAGGTTAGTCAATCGTCGCTAGGTATCTCTTACCGTATACGAATTCGATGAGTTATAGATTTTCTCTCCAGCTCTCTGGAAATCTGTTTTGTATAACTATGGATACCTTCGTGATTATTCACATATTTTTCCCGACTTATTGTCGGTTGAGGTCAAGCTACTACTCAGTATGTAGTGCTTCCTCGATTAATTTTATGTTTGTTTACTTGTTTCTGTACAAGAATTCTTCCTTCATACTACTCTGCATTTACCATTCATCGGTCCTAGGACCTGTGGGTTACAGCCCACATTCTTCGTGCATCTTTGGCCAATGGCTACACGGTTATTTCTCTAGATTCTCACTCAACAGGCTTCGGTGACATTTCTCAATTCCTGGCTCTCGATCATTACCGCACAAGTGCAATACCAAAACACTCAGTCATACAGAGTGCAGAAGCGTAAACCCTTGACGGTAAATCTCTCATGAGATAGGAATGATTATGTCTCCTTACCACATTTCCTCATTAGCTTCATATCATTATCTGTTACTGCGTATCATGCTCTACTCATTACAACATTCGCTTATATGGCATCCGCTACTACTTTAGCTTCCGCTCATATAATTCTGTCATTCATACTATGGCTTGCCATCCACTTGGCTCAATGGGATATACTACTCCAAAGTCTCTACGCTTATTCCACATTGTTTACTCTGCAATTCACATTGCACACGTACTGTGTCTACTACTAATCCGATTACTCTCTCGGTTTCCTTCCACTGCTATCAAAGCCTTTCTATATACTGTCTCTGTTCGAATACTCCTAGGCAATAAACACATGCTCAGGTTTCACTACACCGCTTTAGCGGTTTCACATTACATACTTAGGTGGTAGCCTTTCTCTGGAGGATTCACGCAATTGCCGCTCCCTAGGCCCCACAATAACAAGTGGTATCCCCCACTCTAAGGTAGTGGTTCGTTCTCCACAATTCCTTTTTATACCTTTATGCATAAGTTTTACAACGTTTGGATCTACAAATTGTAGTTGGTTTTCCGGCTTACAAACCACATTGCCTCGCCATGCTCCATGCGGGCTGTTTATACAGGTTTCATCTTCTCCGTATGCCATTAAATGGTTAGGAGGTTTTTCTGGGCTCTTTGATATGGTTGTCTCATCACACTTCGGTACATGGAAGGCCCTTTAAGTATCTTGATATTATTCCATGCCTTCTAGCAATCTAGGGTATCCTGTTTTACGTGGGATCCCTTCGGGTTCGACCCGAGTGTTCGCTTTAACACTTGTGTTCTCAACACGATGTTTCGTTCAACTACTGTTGACTTCGGCACCCTTCACGGATTGCTCCTGGGTGTTACTGAGTTGTGCCATTACATCTGGCTTGAACTCATGGGTATGTTCAGTTCCTTACTCCGCCTTGTGGTTATATACTTGACTATCCCGTCTAGGGTTGTAATGTCTCCCATTATTGGGTAGATCCTTGGTACTTTTCCTTTACCTTCTTGGTCAGGTCGTTATTCTCTTCAGTGAGGTATACTGGGGGATCTCTATCCCGTTTGTCGAACATTAATAAGTTCATCTTAGGCATTCGCCGTATCACTTACGCTGGTATTCATTCCAGTTATTATGTATTTCTTTCAGGATTCCTGAGACATACTTAATTTCTTTTCTCATTACTCTGTGCTTCTCGTGCTTCTTAACGTTATATCCTTAGGTCCGTCACCTTATTGGGTTCTTGACTCCTTCAGCTTGGTAAGCTTCTCTGTGGTCTCCGATCATTCGAGGTGTCCATTGTCTTGGTTTGAATTGGCTCTTTCGTCCATAGTATGGAGTGGGCTACTTCCCGTGTTTCGTACTCTACTTGTATACATACACGGAGTATCTTATTGATATGTTACCACTTGCCCGACTAACTCATAACTGGTCTGTCAGGCACAAGCTCCTTCGGAGAGCGGTCGTTCCATGTCTCGTTTGTGTACACTTGTAGTGTCGGTCACACGCCTAGGTGAAGTATTCTGTTGTCAACTCCTCTTGTATCATTCTATGATAACTTACCGTGGTTCCCTGGTTCGGTTTTAAAAAATTTGGGGGGTTTTAGAAAATTCTATGTTTGAAAGAAAAAATTTGAGTTTTGAAAATAAAATCTTCATGGCATTCCTTTGCCGGTTGCTTCTTACCAGGTCTAGCTTCTCGCCGACGGGTATGCTCCTCAATAAAGTGGTCAGGCTGTCAGGCCTTTCCAAGGTTTCGTTTCAGAATTCTTAGGGTTGTCTTGCCATATTGGCTTCTCTCGCCATTTTGGTACTTGCCAAGTACTGGTCGCTTGTCAAAGCTCTTCTTAATAGTTCCCGTTTTTACTGCACTTGTCGTGGCAAGTGCGCGGTACAGGCGGTTTTTAGGTTAACTCATACCGGTCACGGTATTGTTCACATTATATTTGGTAGCCTTGTCGGCTCTTCCTTGATCCTTTAGTTGAATAACTACTCCTTAGAGCTGCTTCTCATTCATCTCGACATGACTGTCATTCATTTAGGTGCTTCTCCACTTCCGGAGTTCCTTAATTACTCAGTCCTATGCTCTACCTCGTTGCTCATTCCCACGTCTTTACTATGGATACCGAGGTTTAGCTCACTTAGGCACTGCTCCTGCAGTCCTATTCGGGTATGTCCCGTAGTTACGTTATGCTTGTAGCTGTTTACGCTATGCCCGCTAGGTATTGCGACCTCTTCGGGTGTGGCAGGGTGGGTGTACCTACTTTTGACTAGATTCTTAGTCGGTTAATATACCGTTGATGGTATTATTTACTATGTCGGTCCGTAGACTTGCGTCCCGGTTTCGTTACTTCATCTATTACGCCTCGTTGTAAGGTTGATGCCTTCCTTCCAGCTGTTGCTCAGCCAGCTGGGTACTCGCGACTGCTAAGCACGTCGCCCCAAGCTGCCGTAGATTCCGGTCTCCTTGGATTAGGATTTCTCGATCTTCCGCCTTTAAGTGCGGTTAATGTCGTTCCAGCAGGATCCATCTCCGGGTTTTCCGGTTCTCGGGATCTACCGCATGATGGTTCTGGTTCGTATTGTAATATTTCATAACTGCCAGATCGGGTTTTCCCGTCTCTCTGGCGTTCTTTCCCAAGCTTTTTATACGGGGGTTGTGGAGGGCGGGTCTGGTATTGTAGGTATTCAGATCATACTGGAAGTTCATAACTAGCGCATCTCTCACGCTACCACTCATCCCTTAGCCCTAAGTCTCTAATTCCTAACTCGGTATTTCCTAAGTTCGGTATTTCCAGTCATCAGAGCGATACTTCGCTCTGATACCATTTTTGTAACACCCCAACTGCTAATCTCGTCATTACCTCTTAAACTGTCACAATTACCAATAATCTCGGAGCGGAACTCTAAATACAATAGAGGGTGATACAACGCCGTTAGCCACCCATATGGCTAACCAGGCCTTCCTTGCATACAGTGACGGTCTGATGGACTGGAACAACCGAATACAGAATACAAATACAATACTCAACTCACTTCTTTACTATACCGAGTCTACAATATATGGATGCCGACAACACATTCGGTCTAACCCTCTTTTCAATACATAAGTAATTAAATCTAACTACCCATGCAACCCACCGACCCCGTCCTACTCTCGAACGGTAACATCTTCGTGTACCTGAAAAATAAAAACGTTGCCCCTAGGGGCTCAGCTTAACGCTGCATATGAAATTCGCATACCCCGAGTGCTAACCGGGGTACGCCGACTACTTTTGTCGGATATACATGGAGTTCATTTTAGTCAACAACATGCATCATAGCAACACAATATATATGTGTATTACTCAAGGAATCTACATCCAATCACGGAACACAATTCCTAACTAACATAACAAGGTTGTTAGTCGTATCAGTTTACTCTTAGGCCTTGATTAGGGTTATACCTCACTATGCCTTGTTTACTTATCAATACCTCACCCGCTCTCTCGGTTACTTATTCTGCACACACCCATTCTCCTTGGGCCACCGTACTATACTCACCCACACTCTCGTTTTACTTTTTATTCTCATTATCTCACCCACACTCTTGGGGTATTCATACTCATTATCTCACCCACACTCTTGGGTTATTCATACTCAAGCTCTTGTAATTCTTGAGACACTACAGGTCTCCTACGTCACGCTTGTTACTCTGAATACATACTTAGGCCAAAACTCATGGCTCTCAAATAGTCTTAACTTTACTTCCCGGTTTCGACCCTACTCTGGGTCTAGCATGGTGGGAAGGTTCAACTAGCTCACGGAACTCTCTCTAGTTCTATCTCTTTTACTTAGGTCCTACTACTCTCGACTCACATTCCCATACACTCCTCTCTCGAGTTGTAATAATATTATGTATTTAGTCTATGGAGCATCACTCTCGATGTTTCTAATGACTTGGGACATTACTTAGTTCGTTAATCTTAGGTTTTAAGAGTTACCCATGCATTTCACTTACTCATACTTTCGGTTATTTTCTTATACCGGTAAAATCCTCATATAGGAGGTCGACATGTCCAAGGGAGTTACTAATCCCTTAGGTCTCTTTTACCTCCTACTAGTTCACATCTTCGAACTATCTTTAATCCTCTTGAAGGAGGTTCACTTATCTTTCCGCTCTCATTAGTTTCGTGGATTGTTTCAATATGGTTTCCTAACCGTTATCGGGTATTTACTCAACCCGTACTTCTCCTCACATTCTAGGGAGTTCATATGTTGCGCTATCGTTATACTTTAACGGATAGTTTGTGTGTTTGCACGATTCGTTATCTTAAGCATCGACCCAATCTTTGGGTCTCTAGCCAAACGTTACTCACTAGGAGTCGGTCTTTACTCTATGTTAGACCACACCGGCATACAAGTATGTTAGCTCATTCAACATACATCAAGACATACATAATCAAACAAGGGATTATTTTCATGCTTTAATCTTGATTAAGCCGGCACACAAACACACAAATCAACGTAACTCGGTTAGCACGTGGAGTATGAGAAAATCATACCTTTCACCATGGATATACTTTACCGGGTCACCACTCGTTCCTCGGTTCACACTTGTTCCACTGATAACATTCAAATGTTTTTATTAACATCAAAGCTTTACGGTATGTAACACTAATACTCCCGTACTTAACCCCATTATCCCGTTTAACTTAATTTTACTCATGGGTTCTTAAGCTCACAACTTTCTCATTCACCTCTCAAACTTGTTTACACTCCTAATGACCTTTAAACATCATTATTCATGTCTTAATTACCTTATACTATCATTACCATTCAATTCCGCATCATTAGAATGCAAGAAAACACTTTCTGTGCAATTTTTGGGGTGGTCCGGGTTTGTGTCCGGGGATACAAACCCAGACCAATAATGGAATGTGCTCTCGGGTGACTTTTATGTGTGGTCCGGGTTTAGGGGTGGGTTTACAAACCCGGACCATACCTGTGTAAACCTCTCGGGTGAAATTTTGGGGTGGTCCGGGTTTGTATTCTGGTTTGCAAACCCGGACCACATGGTCTGTGCTACATTCTGCCGTGTTTTGATGCTGGTCCGGGTTTGTGTCCTAGTTTGCAAACCCGGACCAGTTGCAGTTTTGCAATTCATGTAAGTTTTTCAACTTGTTTAAACTCAAAACTTTCTCCAATCTCTTCCCTAATATTCTCACATATATTATAACATGTTTTGACATTATTTAGGCATTCAAAACTAACCTAAACCATGCTATATATTCATCTGTCAAATAACCCATTTCACTGTAATTTTTCCCTGTTACAGTTTTCAAGTTCTTGCTTCTGTTGAAGTTTTCAATTCTCCCTTTCTTACCACTTCAACTCCACGTATTAACACACTCAAGCCCATAGTTTTCTAAACAAATTTTTCCATAAGTTACCTACATTCTTAGCATTTCCCCCACATCAATCAGTTCACAAAATCTGTTTTTCATCCCTGTTATATTAGCATAAAATCCATCACAGGAACACATTAAACTCCCCCTCGGTTATCACTCATAACCACCTCAGTTTCTAACTTTGTTTTGCACACCCAAACCCATCAAAACTTCCTCATTCAACTAACAATATTGTAGTATCCTAACTACACTAAAACAAGGTCATTTATTCACATTTCAACATCGGTTTACAGAGAACAAAACCAACCCAAGGTAAGTTTTCTCTCACCCAAACCTTATTAGTTTTCTGTTTCCTTTTTCCCTTCTTCCTCCTTCTCTGATTCTCTCTTTCTCTTCTTGTTTCCACATCCAACAGAGGTATAGATTGATGTCTACAATCACACCCTAAACCACACATAACAAACTAGTTTAATACTCACGTTCCTCACAAAACTAATATTTCAAGAATTAGTTTTAGGGCTTTAACACTAAGGAGTTACCCTGTTCTCTTGAGTGCCATCTTTAAACATCAAGGCTAGGAAAATTTCACCCCTCTGTTGAAACACAAAACCGGCTGAAAATGAAGCCAAGTTCAACGTGGGCATTTTTTTGATTTTTGCATGAACGAGCCAAGAAAGATGGATAACTTGACCTTTTATTTACCTTAGAGTATTAAGGAGGTGAAGGAGACTCAAAAGACCTCTTCAAACTTCAACAGAGGCTACGGTCAAGAAAATGAAAATGAGGGTTTTAAGTTTTTGAAGGGTGAAAAATGTTGCTCTCAACAAGAGGAATCCAACGGTACCAATTTCGTGTGATTTGGTGGAGAATGGAGCAAGATAGAGGTGAGACAAGGTGAGGGCTTGGTGCTGTTGTAGTCGCGAGTTACAGAGGAGGAAGAAGAAGTTTGCAAAGTCTGGAGTAAACCGTGAAAATGAAGAACGGAGAAGGTGAGAGGTAAGTACTTAAGTTACTTTTTACTTTATACTATTTACTTTATTTATTTACTTATTTGTCCTCTTATTACTTAATAGCTAGCAAGCTATTAATGGATGTATACATATTAATTAAAACCGGCCCATATTAATTAATAGCCCGGGTCGTTTTTCGACTTTTCGAATTAAATGCGTTTTATCTCCCGGTTTTGACACTATTCACTTAACGGGTCCGTTTTCCGGAATTTTCTCGTTTAATTAATTTTAATGGTTTTTAAGCTCCCATTAATACTTATTCATAGTTATTTAATCAACTATAATTTTTACGGGTCCGTTTGACCACTTAAAGTCACATTTTCGGGTTTTCTCGAAAAACGTGCTTTTATGCTTATTTAGCGTTTTAATCCATTATTTGGATCCGTTTTCTTCGGGAATCATTCCCGTATACTAATTAGGCCTAACTAAGCCTTAGGAATCCATCTCGGACCCTTATGAGATCATATATCTCTTATTTTCATTTAATGCGCATTTTAGCGTTTTTCGCTTTTCAAGCGTTTTCTCTTTACTTTTGGTTTTATTCTCTTTACCAATACTCTTTAGGCACCATTAGGCCTTTAATAATTTTATTAGAGTAATTAAATCACCATTATTAGGTCCGGGGTATTAAAGGTTTAAAAATGACCATTAGGATATTACTAAGGTCTAAGAATGATATTTCGGTGCTCACCCAAGTCTCTCCAAGCTTAGAGCACGTTTTTGCTCAAACTGCTCTTTTGGTGTTTCCTTATGTTTTCTTTGATTAAAAATGTTTCTAAGGCATTATTTAGCCTCCTTATATCTTATTTTATCACTTAAACACCATATCTAAGTTTGGGGTATTTCAATCTTCCCCCCTTAAAAGAACTTTGCCCCCAAAGTTCACATATATGCTTAACCATTCACGGTACTCAATTCTCTTAATCTTAACACCACATCTTATATTCTCATTCACACATCTCAAGACTCGAAGGTGGAATTGTATTATACATAATTCAAACTTATCACCAAAGTGTAGCAACTTACACAAACTCACATCTTAAACAACCAAACAAACGACAACAAGTAGGTTTCCTAACTCAAAAGCGAGGAAGCTCTACCCCCCTTAAAAAAGGGTACGCCCCGTACCCTATACAGACGATCTAGTCAGTAAACAAAGAAGGGTACTTCGCCCTCATCTTATCCTCTAATTCCCACGTGGCCTCTTCGACATCCTGGTTAGACCAGAGAACCTTCACCAGTCGCACTGACTTATGACGAGTGTCCCTAGTCTTACTATCCAAGATTCTCTGAGGAAGCTCCACTGATCTCATATTCGGTTCTAATGTCAACCTCTCAGGTTCTAACACATGGGAGGGGTGGTGCATGTATTTCTTTAGCTGTGAAACATGAAAAACATCATGCACTTTACCCAGTTCAGCAGGTAAATTCAACCTATAAGCAACCGGGCCCACCCGCTCCGTAATCTCATAAGGACCAACAAACTTCGGGCTTAATTTGCCCTTCTGCCCAAATCTGAATACACCCTTCATTGGTGAAACTCGCAGAAATTCCCGGTCGCCCACTGCGAACTCCAAGTCTCGTCGTCGAACATCAGCATACGACTTCTGCCTATCTTGAGCAGCCTTCATGTTCTCCCTGATTTGCTGCACTTCAGCCTTAACTTGTTCTAAATATTCTGGTCCTATAATGACCGTCTCACTCAACTCATCCCAGCAGAGCGGTGTACGACATGGTCTACCGTACAACGCTTGAAAAGGTGCCATCTTGATCGAAGCGTGATAGCTGTTGTTGTATGAAAACTCGATCAGATGCAATTTGTCAATCCAACTGCCCTGAAAGTCTAAGGCACATGCCCTCAGCATGTCCTCGAGTGTCTGAATAGTACGCTCAGTCTGACCATCTGTCTGAGGATGGAACGCGGTACTCAGCTTGAGTTCTGTACCCAACGCTTCCCTAGTAGCTCTCTAGTACCTCGAAAGGAATCTGGTATCTCTATCTGACACTATGATCTTTGGTATCCCGTGATGTCTCATGATTTCTCTCTCAAACAACTCAGCTAATTTGGTCACCTTCCAAGTATCCTTCATCGGTATGAATCGGGCAACTTTGGTAAGGCGATCCACCACCACCCATATCATGTTGAGACCTCCCCTAGCAGGTGGGAGTCCAACTATAAAGTCCATGGAGATATCATGGAACTTCCACTCCGGATTTGGCATCGACTGTACCATTCCGCCCGGTCGTCGGTGCTCGAATTTTACCTTCTGGCATGTGAGACACCTCATGACGAACTCGGTAACATCTGTTTTCATCCCCGACCACCAGAAGTATCTCTTCATGTCTTTATACATCTTAGAGGCTCCCGGATGGATGGAAACTGTAGAACAGTGTGATTGCCTAAGTATACGGTCTTTCAGATCCGTGTTGCCCCGTGGTATGCATAACCGGCCCTTAAGTCTGATTAGATCATCGTCGTGAAGTCTGAAGTCATATTTCTGACCCTCAAAAGTACCATCTGTCAGCTTCTGTCTGACCTCTCTCATATACTCATCCGTCCTCTGAGCCTCTCGCACCTCATCAACCAAGCTGGAGAAAGAAACTAGCGAATGGAGTGAGTGTGCTCGACGGCTCAGGGCGTCCGCTACAACATTGGCCTTTCCCTCTTTGTATTGGAGGTCAATGTCATAGTCTTTCAAGAATTCCAACCATCTCCTCTGTCTGAGATTCAACTCCTTCTGAGTAAATATGTATCTTAAGCTCTTATGATCGGTGTAGATCGTCACACTAACCCCGTATAAGTAGTGGCGCCATATCTTCAAAGCGAAGACTACAGCTCCCAGCTCTAAATCATGTGTGGGGTAGTTTTCCTCATGTTTCTTCAACTAGCGTGAGGCATATGCCACCACCTTGCCATGTTGCATGAGCACGCAACCCAGCCCTCTGCCGGATGCATCACAGTAAACCTCAAAGCCCTCTGTACCGTCTGGAATGGTCAGAACCGGTGCAGTGGTCAGTGAGTCTTTCAAACTTTGAAATGATTTCTCACAGTCAGCCATCCATAAGAACGGTGCATCTTTCTTCATCAGACTGGTCATCGGTTTCGCGACCTTGCTGAAATCCCTAACAAACCTCCGGTAATAACCTGTCAGACCGAGAAAGCTCCGAATGTCGGTAATAGTCTTCGGTCTTGGCCAAGTACGCACGGCGTCAATCTTTGCTGGATCCACTGAGATCCTAGCATCTGAAATGACATGACCTAGGAAAGAGACCTGGTCAAGCCAAAACTCACATTTGGAGAACTTAGCATATAGCTGGTTCTCCCTCAATATCTCCAGTACTCTCCTCAGATGTTCCTCATGCTCAGTCTTCGATTTCGAGTATATCAAAATATCATCAATAAACACCACAACCGACTTGTCCAGCTTAGAGCTGATCATTCGGGCGAGCGGGCCGGGTTAGGGCCGGGCCGATCATGATTTTTCTGCCCGTCGGGCCTAAAAAATTTGTCCAAGCCCGTTTTAGAAAAATTTGGGCCGGGCCGGGCCAGGCCCGGTTTTTTTCTACCTGTGCCAATGCCCGGCCCGCCCGGTCCAATTTTAACTCAATTTTCTCTTTGTCTGAAATGTTTTCTTAAAAATCAAGCATGGTTATTACTACCAAAGTGCTACAATATAATGCGAAGTGAATTATATATTTCTCTAGCAATAACTAGTTATAATAAACCATCGATGACATTTACATAATATAATCCTAATATGCACCTGTGAGCCTCGATTTTAAACCCTATCCTATGTTGATTAAATTGATTGGGATCTAGTCGGATTTTAGGTCCACTTATAACCTAAGATTAATAACTATTTCATAAAACAATAATTATTAAAACCTAAGCTAGCTCACTGGAACCTATTATGAGTCACCACCTAATTTTTACCTAGATCAAATTAGGAAAGGAGAGTTCGGGTTCGGGGGCTTGATATTCGACTTAATTAGGGTTCAAATTACTTTCATTACCCTTCCTAGGTCGTTTTTCCCCTACTTGGTTTATTTACGGCTTTCTACAAAGTTGTTTTTAACCTAGGTGCGTGCTTCTGTTTTTTTTATTTTTTAACGTTTTTTGGCAGAAAATTAAAGTGGAAATTAAAATTACCTAAACTAGGGTTTCGGAGGCAGAATTAGGTCAAATTTTGTTTCCGTCCGTAGCCACGGACCTAATGTCCGAGACCACGGACCTAATGTCCGAGACCATGGACCCCAGTTAACCTATATGAAAATAAAAGTCGAATTAAACAGAAAATTGCAAAGTCCGGGGCCACAGACAGGCCGTCTGTGGGCCCGGACATTATTAGAAAAACCTAAATTTTTAAAATTTAAAAATCCCGCTGCCGTCCGTGGGCGTCCGGACTTACGGACAAGGAGTCCGGGACCCCGGACATGACGTCCGTGGGTGCGGACCGCCCTCAGACGGCGGCGTTAAGGCTGTTCCCGAAGGTGTTTTTGGCTCAAATTTTATGGGTGTGTAGCCTGAAAGATGTACAAGACGTTAGTGATTGAAAGTTTTCAATTTGAGTTCGAATTAAGCACGAAACTTAGTAAACAAGTTATTGGACAGAAGCTTAAACAAACAGCAATACAGAAGCGTACGAAGGTTAGTTTGAGCCCAAAATTTGACAGAGAGTTAATAAGGTCGTGGGGAATTAGAAAAGTAGAGTTATAACCTGTTTTACCTTCGAATTCAAGGTGATTCTTCACACCGGGATTCGTTGAGTGCTTCGTTGATGGCAGACCCGAAAGGATTTCGAACCAAGCTTCTGGTTGTTGGTTGTTCTTGCTGTTCTTCACGTTTTGGTGGTGTTTTTGTGGGGTTTTGATGACTATTGGTGCTTTGGGGATTGGAAAACGTGTTTAGATGGTGATTTCGGGGGATTTTCGGTATGATTTGGGTGGCCGGGTGTTGGAAAACGTGAGAGAGAGAGGAGGCTGTGTTTTCTGACTCTCTAGGGTTCTTGAGCATATGAAGTTCTCCCTTTATCCAAAAACCTATCCCCTTATATAGACTTTCTTAAAGATAAAGAAAATCTAGTAAAAGTAAGATTTTCTGGTATTTTAGTTTAAAGACTTCCCAAAGGAATTTCGCTGTGAAATTTTAACCACATGTCAAGGATGGATATTATGAATTTTCTGAGGTGGAAACGAATTTTTTAAATGTTGGAATATTTTTAAATTGAATTTCTTGTCAGATCCAGTCAGAAATTGCTAGAAAATTATTGGAAACTCGAAAAATCAAAATTCCAACGCTATTATGCTTAGAATGTCATCCTCTATCATGGGTTAAAATATCAAAGCGTTTCAAGCTGATTTCGGCATCCTTTGGAGGAGAGAGAAAGCTTATAGGAGGTCTCAGGAGCCTTTAAAGATTACCAAAACGCCCCTGAAGATGGCGAAGCTGTTCCCCATGCCATGGAGCGCGCCGATCGAGCCGGAATCCCTCACTACTTGATTAAAATGCCTCTCACAACACCAGCACCCCGTAGACCCCAACCTAGGGGGTCAAAATTTTGGGTATAACAGCACCCAATGTTTCTTAAAAACTCACACTAGTTCTTTGTTCAAGTAATATACTTCAAAGTTCCAACCATCACCGCTTCAGATTCACTTGGCGAAAATGAGGAGTAGAAATCGAGAGGAGTATGCAAACTTAACAAATAGACAAAAAAATGGAAAAAGACTAAGCGAAATTTGAAAAAACTTGGGAGGAGTAATGGAAACTTAATATATTGATGAATGTAGAGGAACGAGACCGAAAAGGTGGGTGATTGAATGAGTTTTCAGGCGAACAGAGTAGTACCTAGAGAGGCATGAATTTGGATTTTGTTGGAAGCTTTTTCGGGTATGGAATGTTCCAGCTTCTAGGCAACGTATATAAAATGAGAGATGGTTAGCTCGATTGGGTTTTGATGCTTTGTAACTTTGTTTAGTTCGCTTGCTTACATGGGCTGGCTGGAGCGTGGAAAGTATGCACGCTTTTTTTTAATTTGTATTTTTTTATAACCTTATGCACGTAAAATGAGAAGTCCATGTTATAACATGTATAATAAACTAATAATGTAATGTAACTATGATAACGGGTCGGGCCGGGCCATCAACTGGGCAAATTTTTTAGCCATAACCCGGCCCAAAAAAAAATTCGGGCTGATTTTTTTGTCCAAACCCGCCCAGTCATTTTTTCCACCCATACCCGTTGGGTTAATATATAGGACGGGCCGTGCTGGGCGGTTGGGCTATATTGACCATGATCGGCTCTAGTCCAGCTGTTCCCGGAACAAGCGGTTCATCAGGTCCATAAACTTCGCCGGTGCATTCGACAAACCGAACGGCATCACTGTAAACTCGTAGTGGCCATATCGTGTCCGGAATGCCGTTTTCTCAATATCTCCCTCCTTAATGGCTATCTGATGATACCCTGATCTGAGATTAATCTTGGAAAACACAGATGCTCCCTTCAACTGATCGAACAGATCATCAATGCGGGGTAGTGGGTACTTATTCTTCACTGTCACTGCATTCAACTCTCTGTAGTCGATGCAGAGGCGGAGGCTACCATCCTTCTTCTTCACGAAGAGAACTGGCGCTCCCCATGGTGATACACTGGGTCTTATGAACCCTTTGTCTAACAAGTCCTTCAGTTGTTCCTTTAACTCATTCATCTCTGCCGGAGCCATGCGGTATGGTACCTTGGCTATAGGTCCGGTACCAGGTAGCAGCTCGATGGTGAACTCAACCTCCCGAGTGGGTGGCATGTCGGGCAGTTCCCGTGGAAATAGGTCGGGGAACTCCGACACTACCGGTAAATCGGGGTCGAACTCGGGGTGTCTCTCTATGTCCTGTACATAACAGAGGTACACTTCTTCCTTTCTCCTCAACTCCTTATACATTGCCATGGCGGTGATGATCTTAGTCAAAGGCTCTCTAGGCCTCTGGCGGTATGATATTGTTACCCCAGACGGGCTCCTGAGCAGCAATCTATGCTCGGCGCAGAGGATACCACCCTTGTGCCGCTCCAACCAGTTCATCCTGAAGATAACATCAAATCCCAACTCCCTGAACTCAATAAAACTGGCTGGAAAGTCTTCCCCCTTAATTCTGACAATGGCTCCTCGGTAGTAGTGAGTGCAACGAACCTTCTCCTTGACGAGAGCGTAACCGTGAAGTCGGGTAGCTCATCAGCGTCTAGCCCCAACCTTCTCGCGAAAGATGCCGAGACAAAGGTATGCGAGGCCCCTAAGTCGAAGAGAACAGATGCCTCAATCCCATTAATCGGAAAGGTGCCGGTGAGGATAGTAGCGCTGACATCGGCCTGTGCCTATGTAAGTATACTTAGCGCACCTTCCGTACCGAGTCCATGACCTAATTGCATTCATAAGCTTCATGAGTATTGATGGTATAACAAGAGTCGTAACAATTTATATGAACAACACTGTTATTTTATTCATAACCATCCTGTTTACAACATGTGCTTTGATCTTACATCTCATTCCTTATCTCGCACTAAAACATTACATAACTAATAGTGTCTAAAGGTTAGGTTTAACCGTCCTGGTTTCATATGCGTCGCATTAATCACTGCTGACGGTGCTGTATTCAGCTTGATTCTCTTAATCCCATGGTGTAACATCCTTGACTCTCCTACCATAACTAATACATCCCCTGACTTAAGTATTAACTTATTAGCACGGTCCGCACGCTTCTGCTCGCCGTACAAAAATTCAGCGTCATCTCCTATGGACCAAGGCACTACGGGTATCCCTCGTTCGAGAGACTCCGTTGTCTCGTCCTTGTCCTGATGTAGTCCAAGTCGCCCATCTTTCTCATAGAAGTTTACAATGCAAATGTCTGCTTGTATGTCTGGAACCGGTTTAGCATCCAACTGCTGAGCGATCTCCATGACTTGTGTATTTACCGGATGGAATTCTTCGGGTATTTCCGGTGGTGAGATTCCATCCTGTGTCCTCATAGTTTGGTAGGTCTTGGCATACGGATTCCAATCCTTGCCTAAGCTCATCATCTTTAACTTCATTCTCGCTCCCCCTGGGTACTCCGGTGTGTAAAAACCTCCCGGTCCCATTCCTAGTTGATTGCATTTCCTGATGATGGCTATTTGCGCTTCAGGTGTCAGGTATCCCCTTAATAAAGTCATACCTGGGCGGATAACCTGACATTGTCCGGTTGGAAAGTCTCGGATTTCGATGTCGGTGTATTCCGGGTTAGATGTAGAAGGCATTGGATAGCAGATGTTGAAGCTTCCTAAGGTGGTAGTAGGTTATATCTTACTTATATTCTAATCTTATCTTATTCTCATTTATCTTATTTATTCACTAAGCATGCATGTAATGCGGTAAGCAGGCAATTTTATTACTAAATGGTTATAGCGGTACCTGGCCTCGATGAGGGTTCAGGCTCATCATCTTGGTCCACCAAGTGTAGTGTGGGTCCCGACTTCTGGGTCACCCGTGGGTTCTTGTCTGCAGCTTGCTGCACCCTTCTCTGACCGTCGGATCCAGCTCCCTGATCGGTCTTAGTCTTAATCTTAAAACTGGGTCTGTAATTTTTACTCTCCGGGTTCCCGTAGCACTCATATGCCCGGTGCCCGAGTACTCCGCAAAAGTTACACTCCACCTTATTCCCTCTACAGTCAACTCCGGGGTGGTCCCCCTTGCACCTCTGGCAATTGTAGTGTCGTTGGTAGCCACCTCCGGTTTCGTTTCCAGCCTCAGTACCTGATTACGTATCGCATCAGTGATTGTTTCTCAATGTTGTTAACCATTCTTACTTACTCAAGATGTATTTCCTTACCCTTTGGCACCCTGGAGCGCAGGGGCTTAGCAGCATAAGCATAAGTCTGTTTCAGTGGCTCATCAGTAGCCTTCTCCTCTTCCTCCTTTCCTTTTTGGTTCTGGTTCTTTTGGGCCTGAGGCTGGTACTTCTGTTTCTTGTACCCACCTTGCCCTTGGTGTTCTATACTCTTCCCAGTATTCTTTCTCTTGGCATTGTCCTCGTCCCTCAGCTTGACGGTTATCTCAACCTTAGCAGCGGCATGATAGCACTCCTACTTCCCAAGGTATTAGTTCCTCTCATTACTCACAACCAAATCTTATTCACTTAATTATATCTTACTCATTCTTATTACCTGCAGGGTTATATAACTCGTCAGCCCCATGCCGTAGCGGAGTCGATGGCTAAGCCCGCCATAGAAGCGGTCCACCAGTATCTGGTCTGAATACCCAAGACCTGGCAGAAGACGGAGCAAGGCGGTGAACTCTATGTAATACTCGTCCACCGTCATCTTGTCGGTCTGCTTGAGCGCATCCAACTGTAGGCGCTTCTTCGTCTGGACATGGGCGGGATAGTACTTTGCTCGTAGCAAGGCGGTGTACTGCTCCCAGCCGAACTCTGGATTGGCCACATGCTCGGCCCTTACCAGCATCCACCAATCGCCTGCTACCCCCTTCAGGTAGAACGCAGCTAGACGCACCTTGATCCCAGCAGGGACGTCAAGGGTCTCGAAGGCGGTCTCCAGCTCAGAGATATACGCCTCAAGCTTGGCGGGATCGGTCTCCCCCTTAAATTGTGCGGGTCGAAGGTTTGAAAGGCTCTTCACCCAATTCGGTTCCCGGGGTTGTGGCGGTGGAGGTGGTGCACCCACACCAGGCTGATAGCCCATGTGCCCTAAGGCGGCAGCTACGATCTCTGCGATCGTCTGCCCTTCCGGTATCTCAGTCTCGTCGCCTCGACCACGGCCTCGGCCTCTCCTTCCTGACATCTGAACAATCACAACTCACATTAGATTCGTATCCGCCACTGTTTCGGTTAACGAATTTATAACGTCTGTAGACGGTAAAGACGATCCACACTTATTAGTGGTCATCTGACTCTACTCACACTAACAATTCACACCCTTAACCCGTCACTTATTTCTTAACTTATATCCTAACTCGATGGTTTCGTATGTCCGGTATTTCTTGATCAGAGCGTAACTACGCTCTGATACCACTTTTTGTAACACCCCGTCCTAAGCCAATCGTGGTTATCGCAACTTAACAAATAATACATAAACGTCGCAGCGGAAATAAACTATCACCAGGACCTTGCCACAGTCTAATCAACAAGAAATACCGTTACTTAAATATTTACAACCGTACATCCAAAATACATACACCATCCGAGTTTAAGTATCTTCAAACCACATAATATATCTCATGTTCAACTACTATCAGACGGGTGCACAGGCGCTACCTATACTCAAAATAAAATCCCACCTAGTGCTACCCGCTCCTACTCTCGTGGTGTGACCTCATCGGCCGCTTACCTGCAAGTGTAAAAACAGCCCCCAAAGGGGGTCAACACTAATGCTGGTACGACCCTCCCATGGCCCCCAAGCTAACGGGGCTACAATGACTAATTGTCGATAGAATGGAAGTTGATTTGCATGACAAACATAATATGAAATGCAATAAAACAACAACCACAATGAACATAAATAGCTCATATGCAAATGAACGACACAGGCGTTCCCTTAATAAGTGAGTTAGATCTTAACTCCTTAAATCCACAATCTCCTTAACCTTATAGTTGCTAACCGTTCCACTATTAGATAGGTTAGCCCTTAATTGGTTGCTTATTTTTGTAGGGCTTGGTTAACCCTAGCCGGTAGCAGTGCACTATCCAGCAATAAGCTACCTTTCTTAATTTGTTGGGGATGTAGGCTTGATCCCCCCACGCCATCCTTAATGTGCCTCCCACCTCAAACAGTAGTCCGGGTGGTCGGGTCGGTTTGTTGACCCTAGGCGACGAGTCTAATGACAAGTCTTATTTGGAAGTCGGATCTGATTCAGATACCGACCTCCCCCAATACACATGTGCCGGTACCATTTTGGATTCCTCACTCCCACCCCAGGTCACGGTTAGTGAAAGTCTTAAATACCAAGTGTTAGTTAAACCTTATCGGGTATTAACCAACAGATACCAATACTTAATTCTTATCCTTAACTCAGTAAGTACTAAACTTAGTTAGTAACAATCTCAAGTCTCGTGGGTTAGTGTTAAGAAAACACATTCACAACGAGAATAAGTATAACCGGTTGCATGCTTTATCTTGTCTTAGTCTTAGCAAATAAACAGATAGCACACAAGCCGAGGGACACCTTGTTAGCAAGCAGGTCACAAGAAAGACTGTACCGTTCACCGTCGACTGTTGTTTGTTTAACCTTCTTCGGGGTCCCAATTCACAAACCTAAAACATTCATTCATTTTTAGGTCATTAGTTATTTGCACCTTACTTAAGACACTTAATCCCTAAAGATTCCCATTCGATACCCTCTTTAGTCCTTACCACTTAACCATATTAACTTATCTTTTAACTTAAGGTTTATTCTTAACCTAACTTAATTCCTTGGGTTCTTAGGTCCCTAATCATTATTACCCTACTAATGGCATACCTTACTACCAATTATCATATTTAGAATATAAGATTTCTTTTTTTTTTGTGTTTTTGGCTCGACCGATCTTACCGACCGACCTTACCCAAGGTCGGTCCATTCCAGGACGTATTACCGTTTGAAAATTCTACCCCGACCGACCTTGCAAGTCCGGTCCCAAGGTCGGTCCATTCCCGAGAGTTTTCCCCGTGGGAAATTTAGGCCCGACCGAACTTGTAAGTCCGGTCCCATGTTCGGTCAATTCCAGAGACTTAATTCCCATACAAAATACAAGCCCGACCGAACTTGTAAGTCCGGTCCCCAAGTTCGGTCGGTTCCAGAACCTTGTTTCTAATTTCCCCTTTGACTCCAAACTTCTCCTCTCACATCCTAGTATGTTCTAACCTCATTTGGGCACCTCGAATACACCTTAAGCCTTCCACTAAACACATTAAATCACTCACCAACATCCACCTTATTCATTATGCATTTTACTTGTAATCATGCCAACACTTGTAATGTTTTTCACTAGGTTTCTAAGTGGTGGTTCATACCTAATATAACCACTATGCCAAATGCTTCCTCACCACTATAACATCATCTCCCAAGCATCTTTCACCATCTAAAACTCCTTTATGCAACTACTTAAAGTTTCCACACAAGTTTATGCCTCCTTCATCCATCACATTATTTCTTTTCTACTAGTTTACCAATGTTTGCCTAAGTCCTAAATGCACTAGTACATTCATTTCATTCCTAAATCCTCCATGATGATGCCTAAGTCATTATAACTCATTATAAACCTTAAACTCACCCTTTTTCATCAAAACAACCTCTAAAACTTCCTAGTACCATCCTAGTCATGAAATTTCCTTAGACATCTAAAACACCAAGTTCCTTCATCAAATTTGGACATGGGTTCTCTAGTATATTGTTACACCTAAACACTTGGTTTTTCACCATCAAACAACCAAGATCACTCAAATTCTCATTAAAACATCTTAACACACAATTTACACCAAAACTACACCACATCATCATATAGTGTATAAACTTAAAATGCTTGGCACTTAGGCCCTTAAATGAAAATAATCTTAACCACTGAATTTCCACATATATTTGCCTTTAACCTGCGAATACACACAACAAGGCTCCCATTGAAATAAAATGCTTCTTTTAATTCATCTCAACATGGTTTAACTATCTCTTTTCCCATTGGCTCCTTATTTACAAGTTCACAAGTATAGTCATTGTTTCTCCTAGGTTTTTATAGTTCTTTCCCAATGTAAACTCTACACTAAACTCATCACCTATCTAAATCCCATTCCCTTACTCAACAAAACAACTTAAGGTAAGTAATTTACCTTGTTCTTTTTCAAGCTCACAAACTTTCCTCCATAGGTTTTTCCTTGCTGTTATACCCAAAATTTCAACCCCCCGGAAGAGAGTCTCTACTAATAGGCTAGTAGTGAGGGTTCCCAATTCGATCGGCACATTTCAGAGTACTAGGGACAGCTTAGTCATCTCCAGGGGCATTTTCGTAATTTTTCAAGGCTCCTAAGCCCCCTATAGGCTTTCTCTCTCCTCCAAATAAGGGTCAAATCAATTCAAAATGCTTTGAAATTTTAACCCATGATAGAGGACGACATCTGAAGCATAATGGCGTTGGAATTTTGATTTTTCGAATTTCCAATAATTTTCTAGCAATTTCTGATTGAATCTGACGAGAAATTGAATTTAAAAATATTCCAATATTCAAAAAATTCGATTCCACTTTAGAAAATTCAGAAATATCATCCTTTACCCATGTGTAAAATTTCATAATCAAATTCCTTTTGGAAGCCCTTGAGCTAAAACGTCGGTAAATCTCGGTTTTTACCGGATTTTTCTATCTTTAAGGAAGTCTATATAAGGAACCTTATCCCATGATCAAATCAGAACCTCAAGAACCCTAGAATCTCAAAGAAGGCAGCCGTCTCTCTCTCTCCACGTTTTGAACCCCAGAGCCACGATCAAATACCGAAATCTCACCAAAATCAACACCAAAACACATTTTTCAACTCCCACAACATCATCCATCATCAAACCCTCACCAAAACAGCACCAAAACGTGAAGATCATCAAGAACAGCAAGGAGTTAGAAGCTCGGATCGAAGTTCTTCCGGATCCGCCATCAACGAGGCCTCCGAAGAATCCCGACGTGAAGAAACACCACGAATCTGAAGGTAAAACAGGTTGCAATTCTACTTTTCTAACTCTCCACGACCTTATTAACTCTCTGTCAAATTTTGGGTTCAAACTAACCTTTTTACGCTTCTGTATTGCTAATTACTTTTGTTTCTGCCTTGTTACTTGTTTGTCAAGTTTCGTACATAATTCGACTTCAAACTGCAATCTTTCAATTACTAACGAATTGTACACCTTTCAGGCTACACGTGCATAAATTTTGAGCCAAAAACACCTTCGGGAACCACCATAAAACCCCTGTCCGTGGGTTGTCCGGGATCTCGGACCTATGGTCCGGGACCACGGACGGGTTGTCCGTGGCCTCGGACGCCCACGGACGGCGGCAGGATTTTTAAATTTTCAAATTTAGGTTTTCTAAAATAATGTCCGGGCCCACGGACAGCCTGTCCGTGGCCCCGGAATTTTCAAACTTTTGTTTTTCCACAAATTCGACTTTTCTGTATAATTAGGTTAACTGGGGTCCGTGGTCTCGGACATGGTGTCCGTGGCTACGGACGTAAATGAAATTTGACCTAATTCTGCCTCTGAAACCCTAGTTTAGGTAGCTTCTAATTTCACTTTAATTTTCTATCAAAAAAAATGCTAAAAAACACAAAAAAAACAGAAGCTTGCGCACTTAGGTTAAAACGACTCGTAATAAGCCGTAAATAAACCAAGTAGAGGAAAAACGGCCTAGGAAGGGTAATGAAAGCAATTTGAACCCTAATTAAGTCGAATATCAAGCCCCTGAACCCGAACTCTCCTTTCCTAATTTGATCTAGGTTAAAATTAGGTGGCGACTCATAATAGGTTCCAGTGAGCTAGCTTAGGTTTTAATAATTATTGTTATATGACATAGTTATTAATCTTGGGCTATAAGTGGACCTAAAACCCGATTAGATCCCAATCAACTTTAATCAACATAGGATAGGGTTTAAAATCGAGGCTCACAGACTGGCGACTCTGCTGGGGACAAATTTCTTAATATTAACTTGTTTAATTTTAAGAAAGAGGGCTTAACTTGAAATTGTTTATTTATGGCTTTATTACTTTGTTTGTTTACTTTTGTGCGCACTATAATTTTCTGCTCCTTTTGCATCATATGAGAGCGAGGGTCCACACAAACCAGTTTCACCTCGGGGCCCATCTAGGGTCCCCTGTCAGGGACTCACACCTTTAGGTGATGTGAATAAGTGGGGGAAGGAAAGGAGGGTGTCGTCTAACCACACCCCTTAATACCTGGGCCTTAGCCCCAAGCGTTTTCCTAGCAGTGTCCTTACCTAGCCCATTGTTTGGTCAGTCAAAGACCTGGCCGTAGACGCACACCTTCAGGTGACGTGAAAAAAGTGGGGAAGCCCAAAGAGAATGGCGTGTAAGCCCTATTCCTTTGTGGTGACCTGGGCCCAAGCCCCAAGCACCTCTCCGGATCGATCCATACCCAAATTGATTTAACCGTCAAGTGAGGACATGTTGAATTTGTGTGGGCCTTGTTTGCTTGTATGATCGGCCCACTACCCAGTCTAGAGATTGATAGGAACTTTTCCTACATCAACTCAGCCCAACCCGATATCACGGCTTTATTGTTTGCGGCCCAAAGGCCCTGCTTGATTTGAATGCGCGAGTTATTTGTTCGGGCTTCGGCCCAAAAGTTTAGATTTAGGTGATTTGTCTTTCAGCACAATTTTAATTATCAATTTAGTTCTAGGCCCATGAAAAACAAATCCACCTAAAGCAGTTCATGAAGATCCATCAGGCCTTTCCATTTCAAGGTTCATTCTAGTCTAGGAAGACTTTTCACTTGGGCTTTGACCCAGGATCCTAGAAGCAAGTATCATCTTTTAGGCCCAATCAGAATTACTTGGCCCAAATTCCAATTCACGTCAAGAACATGGTTTAGAAATCATTTTGACCCATGTGCTTTAGCCCAAACACATTCTGGCCCAAGCGCCCAATTCTCAAGATATTCTGGCCCAAGAGCCACATTCTTCAAACATTTCTAGGCACCTCCCTTCCAACTCATTTCGGGCCTCAGTACTTACCCACAATCTTTAAAACATTCCAGCTCATGTGCTTTTCTTGCAGCCCAAACAAGTTTTAACCTACAACTTCTTCACGGTCCAGAATTTTAGCTCAATCCACTTCTATTTTCCAACAGATAAGCCCGAGTCCCAAGTATGGCAGAGGGAGGAAACCCAGTCAGCATGGAGGCCCAGTTTGTAGCCTTAGAGCAGAGGTACAGAGCCGCCTTTGATGCCATGGAGGCTAAGTATGTCACCATCATCGAAGAGCTGAAAAGCAAAATCAATTCCCTTGAGGTTGGTCATCAGGAAAACATTTCAGGAAAGATTGCTGACTCTGGGAACGAGCATGACCACATCGAAGTTAACTCCATTGGGGCCCACGGCGCGCAAGGATTCGTAGGAGAAGCCGCCCCAGATCACCAGCTAACTGCAGAACTCAAGAAGGCTCTGAAAAGGATCGAGCGCATGGAAAAGGCTAGCATGCCGGCTGGTTTTGATTACTCCTCTATGGCATCGTACCCCAAGGTTGATCTCCCCTCAAAGTTGAAGTTGCCCACACTTGCTCTATACAAGGGTTCCTCAGACCCGCAGGTCCATCTGGCGATGTTCGATAGGGAGATGTCCATCCTCAGGTTGAATGACATGCAAAAGGCCAAGGACTTTGCCCGTTACCTCGATGAAACACCTCAACGTTGGTATTTGACTCAGAGGATGAACACTAAAACCTACGAGGAGGTTTGTGAGGCTTTCTTGCACCATTTCGAGTATGCTAAGAATCTCGAAGTCACCAGGTCCGACCTTGCCAGCACTCGGCAGAGAGACAGTGAATCAATGTCCGACTTCATCAAACGGTGGAGGATGAAGGCCGCTGCTATGCCTACAAAAATGGATGAGCAAGAACAGATTCGAATGATTGTGGACAATATGCAGAGACAATACAATAACGAGCTGAGTTGCACATACTTCCCTAATTTCGACATGCTGATGGGACAGGTAAGAATCATGGAAGAAAAGATTCACAAAGGCGAGCTGAAGCTGGAACAACCCAAAGCCCAGGGTGTGAGTGTCGAGACCTTTAAGTCAGGACCGGCCAAAGCAGCTCAAGTTTCATACCAAGTGAGCACCATACAAAAACCCAGTGCTGTAAAGCAGAACATCAAGGCCTCACCCCGATCCAAGAGGTTCTCTACACCGAGACAGTTTACCGACATCGACCGGCCTCTCAGTCAAGCACTCGTGAAGCTACAAAAGCTAGACCTACTACAGCCTCTCACACCTAGCCCTGGGATCACCCAAGCCGGGGAACATCTCCATCAATTCTGCCAGTTTCATCGACTACCAGGACACAGTACTGACGACTGCAGAGCATTGAAGCACAAGATTGAGGACCTTATCGAGCAAGGACTCCAGTTTGTCGAGTAGGCTAGTGTCTAGTTGCATTTTTCTTTCTTAATTTTTCTTTTCTATTTTGTAAGGGGTTTATGATATTTCCATTTTAATGAGGCCTAGATGTTCGAATTTCAGTCTTTTCGATTTACAATCTCAAGAAAAAAATGTTTGTTCATTTTGCACCTTCAACCAAATCATCTTTCAAAACTAATGTTCATCTTCTGGCAATTGAATAAAATGATTTGTCTTTTTGTTTCCAAAAGGATGAACATGTCCAACCAAATGCCACAGCTCACCCCTAAGCATCCAAACAAACCACATACAAATTGTTGTCATAAACCCTGGACTAATACTGGGGGCAATCTGAGTTTAAAGACCAACCACGATTATTTCTTTTGTTTAATTGTGTGAACAAGTCTCAGAGTAAGAATTCACGAGAGTGTCTTGAGCGGAAAAACCATGAGTGAACGAGCGTGTCATTTTTACACGACTCCGGTGAGACCACATTCAAAGGTAAGGCAAACGGCATGACTCCGATCGAAGGAGATAATTTGTAAATTTACTTTTAGACCTGCGAAAAGTAACAAAGAGCGGATACACAACTATCAAGAATGACGAAGCACCTAGGTACAACACCACATAGCTAAAAGCTTGTAAACCCTGACATTAAACTCTAGGCACCCCCGCTGAGCCTTTCATATATCCCTTTTCGATGTTGCAAAGCTCCACAGAGCAAGCCAGCCCGTGATGAATGACCAACCCGGTGACCAAAGGAAGCGAGGAGCCTGACTCTCAGATAATGTTTTCATCAGTCCAAAGAAGCAAAGCCGCTATCAGCATGACGAAGTGATCCGCAAATGGTCCCAAAGTGACACAGGAACAAAAGAGCTCACATCAAAATAGCTCTCAAAACTCAAAACTGGGAAACACAAGAACCCCGAAGGCAAAGTCAAGAAAGGATCAAACAAAGAGGCAAAACCGAAGTGCCTCGAAGAAATCCAAAAGACGAAAAAAAGAGAAAAGATGTGTGTAAAGGACAACTTCAAAAGTCCAAGTCCAAAAGCTCAAAAACAACGTCAACATGAAGCAGTTAGACGACTTCAAGACAAGGAAGATGAATCTGAGAGAAGACGCAAGTTGCAGCTTTGGTCACCCACTTAAGCTCCACGTACCTCAAATATCCCTCCATGGTCCCGTTGTCCTTCATCACACCCCGTGGCCACGTTATAAGCTTTAAAGACTTCCGACTTGATAGTTGTGCATCCAATCACGTGAAAGTAACAGATCGAATGCGTAAATTCATCAAATATCAAATTCAATGGTCTAGAAGTTGTGACCGTAAGTGAGAAACGAGTGTAAACACCAAACACGTCGAGTGTAGGTTAGGAAGCACTAAATCAGAACATAAGCCTTGACCCTGTGAGGACGAGACTCGTTCGCATGTTTGATCAAAGAAAATACTGGGGGCAATCGATCGGAATGATCGATTGCCATGAACTCAAGCTCAGATCGTCTTAAGGGGAAAATACTGGGGGCAATTGTTGGTTCCAACAATTGCTACGACAACACCAATTGGAACCCAAAGCTCAAACATCACCACCATCATCCCACCACAGGCGCACATAAGCCCTTACCACCACATCAAGCACCTCAGGCCCATACAAGCCCTTACCTTCACTTCATACACCACACTGGCCCACATAAGCCCTTACCTCCACACCTCTACTACACAGGCCCACATAAGCCCTTACCTGCACATCAAACACCACAGGCCCACATAAGCCCTTACCTTCACATCATACACCATACCCCACCGGTGGCATGTTCATCTCGTAGGAGATAAATTACAAGTCCGAAGTCTATAGTTAGGAAATGATAATTCACTTTCCTTTTCACTAAACAGAATTTTCTTCAAACACTGCCACGTTGGGCACCTCTTTCAACAAATTCTTTTCTTGAACAAATTTCCTCTAACCACTTCGGTTTCATAAACCTCATCATGGCCACATTTGGCACACTTTCAAGCAATATCTTGCTTTGGACAATTTTTGATCCTTAACATTGCGATGTTTGGCATATTTTCCAACGATTTCTTGTTTTGGACAAGTTTCCTACATACACTTTGATTGTATTTTGACATGCACATCATCTTTGCCACGTTTGGCACTTTCATAATCAACTTTCATCATGATCATTTGCATAAAGTTTACCTTGCATAGACCAGAGATACAGATTCTCACCCCGAAGATACAGATTCTTCAGAGATACAGATTCTCACCCCGAAGATACAGATTCTTCAGAGATACAGGTTCTCAGCCGAAGATACAGATTCTTCAAAGATACAGATTCTCATCCGATCAGAGATATAGATTCTCAGCCGAAGATACAGATTCTTCAGAGATACAGATTCTCATCCGATCAGAGATAAAGATTCTCAGCCGAAGATACAGATTCTTCAGAGATACAGATTCTCACCCGATCAGAGATACAGATTCTCAGCCGAAGATACAGATTCTTCACAGATACAGATTCTCACCCGATCAGAGATACAGATTCACAGCCGAAGATGCAGATTCTTCAGAGATACAGATTCTCACCCGATCAGACATACAGATTCTCAGCCGAAGGTACAGATTCTTCAGGGATACAGATTCTCAACCAAAGATTCAGATTCACCAGAGCAGCAGAACTCACTAGAGCAGCAGAACTCACCCGAATAGAAGAACTCGACCCAACACCAATTTTCAATCACTGATAGGTAGTCAACGCCTCAGAATGGCTTGACATCATCTCATTCATTTTAGGTAGTCAACGCCTTAGAATAGCTTGACATCATCTCATTCATTATAGGTAGTCAACGCCTTAGAATAGCTTGACGTCATATCATCCTTATAGGTAGTCGGCGCCTTAGAATAGTCTGACATTACTTCATTATTACCTTTAGGTGGTCGACGCCTTAGAACCGCTCGACACCCTTCCACTTTACTCATAGGTAGTCAGCGCCTTAGAATAGCTCGACGCCACTTGTCGGATTGCACGTGTGGTCTTTTAAGATCCATAATTTTGGGGTATCACTCAAGCATCAACTAGCCTTTTCATTTCCATTGCAAAGTCTAGTTGACGGGGGGCAATCTGTTACACCCAAAATTTCAACCCCCCGGAAGAGAGTCTCTACTAAAGGCTAGTAGCGAGGGTTCCCAATTCGATCGGCACATTTCAGAGTACTAGGGACAGCTTAGTCATCTCCAGGGGCATTTTCGTAATTTTTCAAGGCTCCTAAGCCCCCTTTAGGCTTTCTCTCTCGTCCAAATAAGGGTCAAATCAATTCAAAATGCTTTGAAATTTTAACCCATGATAGAGGATGATATCTGAAGCATAATGGCATTGGAATTTTGATTTTTCGAATTTCCAATAATTTTCTAGCAATTTCTGATTGAATCTGATGAGAAATTGAATTTAAAAATATTCCAATATTCAAAAAATTCGATTCCACTTTAGAAAATTCAGAAATATCATCCTTTACCCATGTGTAAAATTTCATAATCAAATTCCTTTTGGAAGCCCTTGAGCTAAAACGTCGGTAAATCTCGGTTTTTACCGGATTTTTCTATCTTTAAGGAAGTCTATATAAGGAACCTTATCCCATGATCAAATCAGAACCTCAAGAACCCTAGACTCTCAAAGAAGGCAGCCGTCTCTCTCTCTCCACGTTTTGAACCCCAGAGCCACGATCAAATACCGAAATCTCACCAAAATCAACACCAAAACACATTTTTCAACTCCCACAACATCATCCATCATCAAACCCTCACCAAAACAGCACCAAAACGTGAAGAACGTCAAGAACAGCAAGGAGTTAGAAGCTCGGTTCGAAGTTCTTCCGGATCCGCCATCAACGAGGCCTCCGAAGAATCCCGACGTGAAGAAACACCACGATTCTGAAGGTAAAACAGGTTGCAATTCTACTTTTCTAACTCTCCACGACCTTATTAACTTTCTATCAAATTTTGGGTTCAAACTAACCTTTTTACGCTTCTGTATTGCTAATTACTTTTGTTTCTGCCTTGTTACTTGTTTGTCAAGTTTCGTACATAATTCGACTTCAAACTGCAATCTTTCAATTACTAACGAATTGTACACCTTTCAGGCTACACGTGCATAAATTTTGAGCCGAAAACACCTTCGGGAACCACCATAAAACCCCTGTCCGTGGGTTGTCCGGGATCTCGGACCTATGGTCCGGGACCACGGACGGGTTGTCCGTGGCCTCGGACGCCCACGGACGGCGGCAGGATTTTAAAATTTTCAAATTTAGGTTTTCTAAAATAATGTCCGGGCCCACGGACAGCCTGTCCGTGGCCCCGGACTTTTCAAACTTTTGTTTTTCCTCAAATTCGACTTTTCTGTATAATTAGGTTAACTGGGGTCCGTGGTCTCGAACATGGTGTCCGTGGCTACGGACGTAAATGAAATTTGACCTAATTCTACCTCCGAAACCCTAGTTTAGG
The DNA here is from genome assembly GCA_023374045.1 of Limonium bicolor. Lineage (NCBI taxonomy): Eukaryota > Viridiplantae > Streptophyta > Magnoliopsida > Caryophyllales > Plumbaginaceae > Limonium > Limonium bicolor. The sequence goes on from CM041777.1 coordinate 231,646,180, forward strand.
TAGCTTCTAATTTCACTTTAATTTTCTATAAAAAAAATGCTAAAAAACACAAAAAAAACAGAAGCTTGTGCACTTAGGTTAAAACGACTCGTAATAAGCCGTAAATAAACCAAGTAGAGGAAAAACGGCCTAGGAAGGGTAATGAAAGCAATTTGAACCCTAATTAAGTCGAATATCAAGCCCCCGAACCCGAACTCTCCTTTCCTAATTTGATCTAGGTTAAAATTAGGTGGCGACTCATAATAGGTTCCACTGAGCTAGCTTAGGTTTTAATAATTATTGTTATATGACATAGTTATTAATCTTGGGCTATAAGTGGACCTAAAACCCGATTAGATCCCAATCAACTTTAATCAACATAGGATAGGGTTTAAAATCGAGGCTCACACTTGCTCAATCTCGGTCACCAACCAAGTTCTCCTTGCCAATATTCTAACCAATATTCAATGACTCCAATGAGTGCTAGATAATACATTAACCTTAAGGAACAAACCCTAGGTTAAAAATGTGCTTTAAGGTATTAAGTTGATTGTTTTACCTTGGTTTCCCAAGACAAGCTTGGATATGAAGCAAGAAGGACCTCCTTTATCCTTTGGAGAGTAGAAAACAAGCTAGAACAAGGCATAAAAGTGGAACCCCATGAGTGATAATTTTCGGACATGGAGAGAAAATGATGGAAACCTAGATTTTCTTACATATTCTTTACCTTAAGAGAATGGAGAAGCTAATAGAGTCTCCAAGCTTGAGTTTCCTCCTCTAATGGCAGTTTGCCTTGGCTCCAAAATGAGGCTCTTGAAGTTTTGAAAAGATAGAAAGGAAGAGCTTGAGCTAACTAAGAGATATATGTACTTGGTTTTGATTTTGGAGCTTAAATGAGCAAGATGTGGGCAAAAGAAGATGGAGATAGCGTGGAGGTTGCTTCTTACGTGAGGGAGAAGAAAGAGAGCAAGAGAAATCGATGGAGAAGATGAAGAATGAAGAAAGGAGGAGAGAGGTGGCATATAAGATATTTGATTCCTTAAAAGCAAATAGTAACAACTTACTTTTCTCTTTTTCTTCTAACATTAATTGGCTACTCTTGGTGACTCACACCCTTAGAAAACCGGCCCCCTTCATTAATTAGGCTGGTCATGGTCTTGTTTGACCAATTAATTGACTTACTTTGACTAATGTCTTAAACTGGCACTATTTGGTTACTATTCACTAAACAAGGCACATAATTGTGAAATTTTTGATTTCCCATTGATTTAGACCTCCTAATGTGATACTAATTAGTACACATGTTAATTAAGGAGTAATCATGGGCATTTAGCCACTTAAAACCCCTTTCTAAGACAATTTTTCACAAACGTGCTTTTAGACTCCTTAAAGCACATTTTGTGTTTTAACTTGTTTTCAAGCTTGGTTTGTAACACCCCTCATAACAAATACGTAATAGTCGCTCACGTGAACAGGAATTAAAGGCGTCTCACAGCGGAAGGAATTACAGTAATAGAACTCACATGGGTGTTACTTGCCACCACTCGCCCATACGAGTGATGTAGCAGTACAACATCTTAACAAACTAAACATAAAAATAGAATCCGCGGTGACAACGAGATACCACCTACATTTCTATCTAAGTATCGAAAGCACAACTACTGTGAGCATCTAAACATAATCCAAATCTTACAACCCCTTTCCAGTGGAATCATTTAATACATAACGAGGTATGAACGGTAAATCCAAATCAACAACGTCCTAACTACCCAGTCCCGCACTTCGGCTTCAACGTGTTCAGCAACCTGCACAATAAGTGTAGTCTCAGCGATAGACGCTGAGTATGCCGGATCTAGACCCTATTGGTCACTTGTCATTTTTAACCGTCTTGATATTAGATTGATTTCATGCTTTGTCATTTTACAGATATGATAAATACTGTAACAACATGCATGATTATATAATCATTCATCCAATCCAATCGGTCATATATGAATATACACAATATTGACATACATCATACAATACAAAATCATTGAGAACTCATTCATCGTATGTTAATCATCATCACGTAACACATCACTCGGCCCTCCGGGCCTTCACATATTATTTGTTTAGTTAGCACAGTCGGGCGTCAGTTAGGACAACCTGAAATATACTCACTTGGACAGTAGTCCCACGTACACACAAAGGTGCTCACTGCCCTGATCATCCGAAGACTCTGGGACTTATTCACTCTGCCTTTGTAAAGGCGTCCATTTAGGTGGCCAAGGGCCTGGTGCCAACGGTAGCACACTCCGCCTGACGATCTATCTAGGCTTGATCAGGATTAACTAGGGAAAACCCGATACGGGATAACCCAAGAGATCTCTACGCGCGACCAGCAGCTAGTGACTGTCTGGATTAAGGTACATCATCACATTCATTCACACTCCACTGTTAGCTTCGTTAGTTAGATAGTCAGTTACAGTTTTAGTTACGGAGTACATCACTTAATTTGTTGGCTGCCCTATGGGTCTTACGCATGCCTAGAATTATTCTAGGTAACATTCACGTTCGAGTCAAAGCTCTAGAGACCGACAATGTCGTGTCCCGTTCCTAAGTATTTTACTTAGGTTATAACTACATACTTGCAATACTTAGCGTATTAGTTCAAGCAACAGTGGTCACAATCACACATTTCGCATATGTAGTTTTGTATAAGTCGATCTATAGTCGACGTAATATTAGTCCCGTAGGACGTTCGTGTATAAATAGATAATGCAGTGAACATAACTACACATCACACACATAAATCAGATACATACATACATTCACACAAGTTATTTATCAAACAAATCCGAGCCCGAGGAATTCCTCAGGACAACCCGGATCAAATCCCTTTACATACCGTACACCGTTGACTAGATTCGTGCAGTGCAGACCACTATAGCTTTCGAGCGCGTACGTCGGGAATGCGATCTAGTAATACGAGGAACACTAAGCGTCAATCCATATGACAACACAATTCGGTATTTCCGAATAACGTTTGAAATCCTAGTACTATGTCCCCAGACTTAACATTTGTTACTAATTAAAGTATCATTATTAATATTTTATAAACCCCTTACTCGTTGTGTGAGTTAATTCTCGGTTTACATTAGAGCATGAAACCTTGCGTTATACACTCATGATACTTCACTAGGGTTTATTTATCAAACCAGAGTCTTATACTATCCTTAGTATTTTATGTCGTTATAACTATAGTGTATAACTTTATTTCTTGGTACGTGTTTATCTTTGTATGTATGCATTTAGCATAATAGTTTGAATAACTACATCCTTAGCCACATAATATTATTTGTGTTACATTTGTTCTATAATGTTATACGGTACGATATTTATGTGTCACTAGACTTTATTACAAGTGGCTTGGCAACTTAGGAATGTATCGAAAATAATATACACATGTGCCACATTTGAGCTCCTTTATTATATACTTTCATCACTCACAAAACTACCACATAACTTATAATATATAGTAGGTATTTAGTTTATAACACCAAAACTTTGTGGTAAAATATAACCCAAGGTTGTCCACATTTGCTTAGTTATTGGTTACACATGTATACACATGTCAGATTCAATTCTTCCACGTCACAAAATCACCATCCCACCATAATAATTATAGATAAAACCCAGGTCTGTATTACAACTTAACCTCTCACTGTAATTCAATTGAATAGAAAGCAAACATGGCATCGGAAACCTGACGATCATGCCTTTGCAGTATTTTTTTGTTGTTTCTGTTTGGTGATTAAGTTGATTTTCAAAATTCCTAATGATTGTATCAGCCTGATTCACCCTCCTAGGAGTATTTTAGGTTCATTATTAACTCTCTCCAACACTCACAAACAATCTGTTATGTTCATTTACAGAGACAGTTTAGTCCCTGTAATAAAACTGAAAAACATTGTTTATGTATCTTTCCTTCAAGTCTTTGCTCAGTCCTCTGATCGGTTTCCAAACTTCCCAAAGCTTCTCCACTACTAGATGGTTGTGTTAGGAAAGATTTGAACTCACAAACCACTTAAAACAATGAAGCTACCCTTTCTGAAAACTCATATAGCAGAAACCTAGATCTGCAGGAACTGTAAGTAGCAGTCCTACACGGTTTTCCTTTAACCTCCCCTTGCTGGTTGTAAATCAGGTTCCCAAATGCTTCACATATCAGTTAAATGAATTAGTTAGGTTTTAAGCTCTTTAATCACTCAATGCCATTCACTTATGCTCCCTGCAGCTTAGTTCTACAGAAACAGTAAGTTCTGAAACTGAAACCCAAAACAGAAACTAGAGTGCAGTTTTTTTTTTCATTTTATTACTCTCTGTTTGTTCACGTGGTTGACTCTCAGCCCTCTCCAACTGTTGTCCCAGTTAGGTAGGTGTGTTATTAGGTTTCTAAGCCCAGGACAACTTGTTACAGATACAAAAGACTGCTAGACACTAATCTCGTAAGGAAACTGGTACTGAAATAACATGTGAAATCAAAACAGAAACTGATAAGTGTTCTTGCCTTCTTCCCTGTCTGTCTTTTATTTAACTGGTTACGTTTCTACTGACTCCTTACCCACTAGGCAACATCATGCTTTAACCCCAAACAAAACCCAAACAGGTCTGTTACAGATACAGAAATTTCCAGGCACTCATCTGCTAAGAAAACTGAAACTAAAACTCAACTGCATCAAAAACTGGTGTTTCATTATTCTTCTTGTTTGTCTTTCTGTGATCACTCAGTTATCCCCTCTCTTTCTCCGAATTTATTTCCTAACCAGCTAGTTGTCTAGCCTGGTTTATCCTCATAGCAGGTCTAAGATTATCTAGGTTACTCTTCTGAAATTTCTTACACCGAAACCCAAGTTTGATCGTTACAGAGAAACCATTTCCTTACACCAGTTTTTTCTCTTCCCTTCTGACTTCAGTCCTAGAGTTTAGTTGGTTCTCGTCATTGTCTAGATGTTTAGTGGGTTCTAGGTTTACAGATAACTAAGACACACTCCTATTGTTACTGGAAGCAAGGTTTTTCAAAAACAGAAACTCGCCTTTTTTGTATCTTCCTTCTTTTTATTTCAGTGTTGTGCATCAGACTGAGTTTTGATTTCCTCAAGAGGTTCTTTCCCGTACTTAAGTGTGCTAGAAAGTCTTAGATCCGTTGGCTCATTACACAAGCCATTTATTCGGAACACAGACCTTAGGAATTAAAACTGAAGCATTTTAAAACTGATAACCACTGTCGGTTTCTGAAAATCTTGATTCTGTTACATTTCTTTCTCATGGTATCCTTCCTGTTCTTAATTTATCCTAACTCTAACTCTTTCTAAATTTCCTTGCCTGCTTAGTTGATGTTTATTCAAGGTATTTAAACCCATATCAGATCAGAACTACATGGGTAACATTCCTGAAAAATCCATACCCTGAAACTAAAATAAATCGAACCAGAAACCTGACAGGCTCTTTTCTGTCTGGTTTACCAGTTTGTTTGTTTTTTTTTGTTTTCTTGCCCCAACCATCTGTCTACTTAGTTATAAGGTTTAATACTTTGTTTGTTTTAAGATAACCCAAGGCAACCCAGAATGCCCCACTAGACGTATCTGTACAGAACACCAAATCCAAAACTGATATGCAACTTTTGCATTTTCTTCTGTTGTTTTAGTTTTGTTTCAGTAGGTTGACAGTTTTCTCCTCACTCTTAGGTTGGTTACTACATGATTAAGTGTTTATCATAGTCTTAATCTCAAAACAATTCACGACAAGGTGGACAGCCCCACTGAATTTTATCATGCCGAAGAGATTCCAGTTCTTTTCTAAAAAAAGAAATCTGCACAGAACCTTTGAACAGTTTTAGTACCTTGAGTTGTTTACTTTGTTTTGGGGTTGGTTCTCCTGGAAATTCCTTGGCTCAAAGTAAACTTCCAATACCTTGGTTGCTCAACATTCACTGTTCACACCTACCCAAGAGTTAAACTTGGCAATTCAGAGACAGCCATGACTGAAAACAAAGGAAGAAAGAAGGAACTGCTCAAGTTTCACCTGATGATTGTGTTTCACGTGAGGGGTTGGCTGGCTCTTGTTCAAGGGTCTTCAGGTTCTTCATTTAGGGAACAATAGGGTGTATACGTGCACACAGGGAAAGAAGGAAGTAAATGAGTTCAGTGTTACAAGACATAGAGACTGATTGAACAGCTCTTGGAGAACTTGTTGGGATTTACCTTGTTAAGTTTCTCTTTGAAACTGTAATGGCCTACTATTTTGTGGAGTTGATGTACTCCTCACGAGCCAGATTCCCAGACAGTCTCATGCACAGATTAGAAGGGAAATTCACCTAGGCTGCAGGGAAACTTTCGAGCATAAAACAGGAGAGGGAGAGGACTGAAACAACAAGATAGAAGGTGTTCACGAGTGCCATGAAGGCTTGAGCTTACCTTCACGCATGGGGATAGCAGGGCTTCTCGAGTTGTTACTGGCACCGCATGCAGGGAAGGAGGAGAAACGCTGGGCAAGGCCATCAATTAGAGGGTGGAGTTGAAGGAGCTGGAGTGCGCGTGGCTAGTCAGTTGTTAGTGGACAGAAGTTCTTCATTTTTTTGGAAATGCAGCAGTTTGTTCCTGGTTATTTTATTTGCATCAAAAACCCAATCTAATGGTGTTTATGGCTCTGCGTTCCTAGAAGGTATGGGCATACTAAAAAAGATAGGGTGGCTGTCTCTTTGTCTGATTTTTCCTCTACCAGAAGACGACCTAGTGGCATGGTTTGACCAACTTGAAGTTACTGTTACAGAGAACCGTTGAGAGAATTTGTGGAAGTTAGGCAAGTGGGCACATTGGTGCGTAGGAGCTCGAGAATAGACATGGGCTCTGATGTTCGTGTTGGACACTGGAGTGCTTTAACAGGAATCAAAGCAGCTCACTTGTGCTTTAGGTTGTCGGGCATATCGAGGCACTGTCATTGTTGTTCTGGTCTCCTTTGTGTCTGATTTAGTCGATGGTGCAGAGGGTGATTGAGGGAGTCGTAACTTAAGGAGTGGTAGAGGGTGATGTTCAGTGTGGCATGGATCTTCCAGAACCTGAATCGAGATCCTCGTCACCGTTGATACTGCAATCACTTCTGCGGTTCACTTCTTGTTGTTCTTTTTTTTGTGTACCTACAGAGGTATTCGTGATACTAGTCTAATTAAGCTGGTATGGTTTATTGAATTTGAGCACAGCTCAAGCGGTTAAGGTTTCGGGATGGGTACGAGAGGTCTCGGGTTCGAATCCTGGCTAGAGCATGGTGTCCTTTTTTTTTGTTTCAGCCCTATTAAGCCTATTTATTGTATATAAGTGACTATATTAATATGTAGCGTTACTAGTTGTATGTATACATGTATATATATACGACTATTCTTATTTTTTTCGCGTTTGGTTATATGTACAACGTTATAATCTCGTAACGTTATGTACATTTACATATATATATATCCGTATGTACATAAGTACGGTAATAATAAACTGTTTGCAGATTATTACTCGCTTGATTATTTATACTTTAATATAGCTATTTATATATTAAAATAACGTTTAATCATTTAGGGGTATTTCAGTCTACCCCCCTTAAGGAGACTTTGTCCCGAAGTCGTCTTTCTCGAGTAATTTATAACAACTACCCATATAGCCATGGTGCACATCTATTTGATGTGACGATACCTAAGCGGTACAGTATAACTGAATTCATAAGAAGTGTACATATATATATATATATAACAATTGTCAACCATTCATACATCCAAGTACCTCGTAGGATACTTACATACACGTTCACAACATACACATATGCGCAATGCGCAAACAACCTACCAACCAGACAAAACACGTATGCCCCGCATACAAATACACATACAGACACACACGATAATCAATTAGTACACGTATGTGTCCCGAAGTCGCTTTACTTAAATAGGTGTATTAATAACTACCCTTACAATCCCATAATGTATATCTATGTGATATATCGATTACGCATATCGTGTTGTGCTAATACCGCACATAGCCCTCAATTGTGGCGTTAATTCAAACACAAATGGATATAGGTGATCCATCAGCACAATCATTTCCTATCAGTTCTACTAATCCTGACAACCTCCCCGAGGTGTCATACCATATCATCCTTCCACATTTCGTATCTAATTAATCGTTTCGTATCTAAGTGATACCCTAAGTAATCAATCTACAAGGTACAACAATATATATCACTGTATCATGAAGAAGTACAAAAAACGTCTATTTCGGCGCCCCTATTTCGGCGGTTGTAGACAAAACCGCCGCAATAGGGGACCGAGATGTATACCGTATGTAAAGAAGGGGTCTAGTTCGGCGGTTCCTAGATATAAACCGCCGAAATAGGCCCTTTTTAATTAAAAAAAAATAAAGAGACCTATTTCGGCGGTTCCTTACACGAAACCGCCGAAATAGGTGTTTCTATTTTTCTTTTTTTTTTTATTTAATCATCTATTTCGGCAGTTCTTTGTTAGGAACCGCCGAAATAGGTCTCCTTAATTTTTTAATAATTAAAAGGGCCTATTTCGGCGGTTCCTAACAAGGAACCGCCGAAATAGGTCCTTTTAATTAACCCCCAAACCCCGATTCGAAACAATTACGCGATTTCATTAGGTTAATTCACCCCTCTTCTCCTCTCTCTGTTCAACGGCGACTGCGAACACCGCCACAACCCGTCGCCCGGCCGCCCTCCTCCTCCTCTCGCTTTCGCCGGTGTCGCGCCGTCGGTGTCGCGCTTGGGTTGGCGTCGCCGGCCTCATTCCGCCACTCAACAGAGGCGAACAGAGGTGAGAGCAACCCTAACTTTCCTTTTCGATTGTGTTTATTTAATTGTTAATTTGTTGTTAAAATTGATAGATTGTTGTCACATTGTGATTGTGGATGATGATATTTATTGTGTGTGTGAAATCTTTGCAAGATTTGGTTGTTAAACTATTAAATTTATGTATGCACACAAGGTGTTCGATGAAATGTCCGAGTGAATTTTTGTGCTGTTTTTGGCCCTTCTTTTAAATGGGTGCGAAAAGAAAGTAGCAAACGCAGAGTAAAGTAGTGTAGTTTCTAAACGTATGAATGAGTGTTGTAATATGTGCAATAAATATAAGTATAGTGATTGCGAGTAAAAGATATGTTGTTAATTAAGATGAGCATTAAGTATGAGTAGTTTGTTTCTTATATATTTAAAAGTATTGCGTGTGTGGAGAATTAAAGAAAGTGTTATGAAATGTATATGTACAGTGCAATGACGATATGTGGAGAATTAAAGAAACTTTTTATCTGGTTGTGTCATAGTATAAAATATTATTGTGTTATTTGTGTATATGACGATAAGTGAAATACAAAGATAAAAAGTTAGTTATTAGTTGTCTGTAATAGTAGGTGAAGTGAAGAATGCGTGTGTGTATGTGTTGAAAGTAGTAGCTTGTGTGAGCAAGTGAATATGAAAGTTGTAAACGCAAAGTAAAAATAATCAAATTTTGTAGTGAGTTTAGAAGAAAGAAATAGTAAAGAAGAGAGTGTATAAAGTAATGAGTGAGCAGAATGATGATTATAGTAGATAAAAGTAGTAAAAAAGTGTAGAAATGATAAGTAGAAAAAATGCTAGTAAAAAAGAGTGGAAGACCCTGAAGTAGTGTAAGAAGTTAAATGCGTAGTAAAAGTGTTAGCGTAGTAATAGACAAGTGTGTGTAGGGGGTGAAAATTTCGTATGTATGCGTTAAGTTGATTTCTGTGAAGTGTTATGGTAAACAATTATATGTGCAGCACTTGAAAGATGTAATGTAAGTGTAGAACGTTTCGTAGTGTATAATTGAATAAGAGCGTGAACAAGCAGTCATAGTATAGAAAAATATTGTAGTAGGTGAGGTATTAGCCGTTTTAGTAGCGGTTTGAAGTAGAGGTGTGAGAATGTATTTATATATATATATATATATATATATATATGAGTATTGTATAGTCGTTAAGTTTAATATAAAATTATTCTAATTGATCTGAATGTTGTTCAATCTTTATGCGTTGCCTCTGTAGAGATTGGCGTTGCTACACAAGTCTCGCACGCCCGATTGAGAAGAGGGGCTGAAAACAATTCATTTATGAACCGGTATTTTTTTTTTAATTTAACTCTTCATTCTCTTCATTCTCTTCACTCACTGTAATATAATCTAACTTATCATTTTTCTCTTTTGTGTCTCTACAGATAAATACTTAAGGAGCTTCTTTACCATTTGATGGTAGATTGAAAGCGGAGCGGAGAGCAATTCATTTTCGAACCGGTAATATAATCTAACTTATCATTTTTTCTTTTGTACTTTGTATTTGATTTCCACAAATTATTGGAATTTCGTTTGATGAATGAATTTGGTATATATTAGTTTGGTTTATGATTGAAATTTGTGTTGTTGAATAATTGGTGAATGCTTAATAATAGGCATAGTTGTGTCTTTATTTTACTTTGTATTTGATTTCCACAAATTATTAAAATTTGGTTTGATGGACAAAGTTGGTATTAGTTTGATTTGTGATGGAAATTTGTGTTGATGAATGGTTGGTGAATGCTTAATAATAAGCATGGGATAGGTAAAATTATGCAAAAGTCATGCCGTTTTTTTTTTAAAATCTCTTCGTAATTAATATTGTTTGATGTATGTGTATATGTCTAACAATATCTAATTTTTTTATCAGGTCCGTGAATCACCTCTCTTGTTTCCCGCCTTCTTCCATTACTGTTCCTCTTTCCTCCTCTGTGCACAAGTAAGTAACTAACCTTATTTTTTGTTTAATAAATGCAATTATGTATTTAAATATAAGTGCTAGTACATAATTTAGCTTCATTCCCTATTTGTTGATGCATTTCTTTTTTAATTTATTTTTTGTTGCTCCCTTGCAGAGACATATCAGAAGTGGTATTGCTGCATCTCTCGCACAGAAGCCTACCTCTCAGGCACCAGTCTCCCCTGTCCATAAATCCTTAAAAACAAGTACGTATTCTAACTCTCGATTCTTTGTTAATCTGTAAACTGGTTTGAACTTATACAGTGGAGAATTGAAAGCGTTGATTTGATGATCTGAATTTGCAATTGGTTTTCATTTAGCTAGTAAAGAATTGATTTATTTTAATTGTTGGTTGCTGCCATTGTTGGAATGTTTGTGGTTGTGATGACTTTGGTGAGTGCTGAATAATAAGCACGGAATGTGTACAATTATGCAAAGGTCATGCCAAATTTTTTGTAGAAAAAGTATTCGTAATATTGTTTTAAACACCGGTTTCTGTTGTAGAAGTGCAACAATTTCTTAAATTTAAAATGGTAGTTTATTTTGTGTTTGCAACCTTAGAGTTAGGCTAGACTAATTGACAATCATCCCAGTCATGCTCCATTAGGAAATAAACATGTGCAACTTAATACATGCCATATTCTACAAAGGATCTAACTCACACCTGTGGTCTGTTGCACATGTAGTATGGAGCGTGACTGGATGTATGGTGATAGAGGCGAACATTTTGACAAAATGCTGAAAGAGTTTTGTAAAGCTGCAGTGCAACACAAGGACAGGACAAAGGCGGAGAAAATTCCATGTCCTTGTGTTGATTGTGGTGTGGTTAGACATTATTCAAGCATCAACCTCGTACAACTCCATGTGAAGACCCGTGGTTTCATGCCACATTATACAAAATGGATTTTTCATGGAGAACGTGTTGAAGATAATGCTTCATCTTCCTACAGTCACGATCGGTGTAACTCAAGAACCGAGCAGACATTCGATACTACTAACGAGTCAGAACTCCCAAGCGCTTCCGGAGTCAATGTTGACAGTGAGTCGACTTATCATGATGAACAAATTGACGAGATGCTTGGTAACGTTGAGGATAACTTTGTCGACCGGCCGGATGAGTATCAAAGGTTGTTGGACGCATCCAAAACGGCGTTGTATCCTACTTGCACTAAGTACACGAAATTGACAGCTATATTGAATTTGTTCAACCTGAAGGGAAGATATGGATTGAGTGACAAAGGTTTCACGGCATTCCTCGAGCTGATTCATGATATGCTACCGGATGAGAACGGTCTCCCTACGACCACGTATGAGGCAAAGAAATGGGTGTGTCCAATGGGAGTAGAGTACAAAAAAATTCACGCGTGTCCAAACAACTGTGTGTTGTACAGGGGTGAATACGAACATCTGGACAATTGCCCGAAATGTTCGTTGTCCCGGTATAAGCATAAAGATGGTGAGTACTCCTCCGTTCAGAAAAAAGCCCTCCAGCAAAACTTGTTTGGTATTTGCCGATTATACCCAGATTCAAACGGTTGTTTGCGAATCCGAAAGATGCAAAGAACTTACGATGGCATGCGGAGGGTAGAAAGAGTGATGAGAAACTAAGACATCCAACAGATGGGCCTCAGTGGAGAAACATCAATAGACGGTTCAAAGAACATTTCGGACATGAAGATAGGAATCTGAGGCTTGGGTTATGTACTGATGGAATGAACCCGTACGGCACATTGAGTAGTCAACACAGTACATGGCCTGTTCTGCTAGTGATCTTCAATTTGCCCTCATGGTTGTGTATGAAACGAAAGTACATCATGTTATCGCTCCTGATATCTGGTCCCAAGCAGCCCGGTAATAGCATTGATGTGTACCTTGCCCCTCTGATCTTCGATCTGAAGCTATTGTGGAATGAGGGGACCGTGGTATATGATGCTTATGCAAGAGAGAATTTCACGCTCAAGGCTTTGTTGTTCTGTACCATCAATGACTTCCCTGCGTATGGGAACTTGTCCGGTTACACGGTTAAAGGAACATTTGCATGTCCCATATGCGAGGAAGACACTTGTTCGGACCGTTTAAAACATTGTGGGAAGAATGTTTATATGTGTCATCGACGTCTTCTCCCAAAGATCACCCTTATCGAGTAACGAAGAGAAAGTTGTTCAATGGTCAAGCCGAAACTCGTGTGGCCCGTCTACCTCTGACCTCTGAGGAAGTGTACGAAAAGGTTAAGGAAATTGTAAATGTATTTGGAAACACATCAAAACCGGTGAAAAACATTTGGAAAAAGTGTTCTATCTTTTGGGAACTACCTTATTGGCGTCATCTTTCTGTGAGGCACTGCTTAGACATCATGCACATTGTGAAGAACGTTGGTGAGGCAGTGAGTGAGACTTTACTCAATATACCCGGCAAAAACAAAAGACGGATTGAAAATCAGAAAGGACATGCAAACCATGGGTATACGAAAGGAGTTACACCCACAAGAGAATGGGAAACGAATCTACCTACCTCCTGCATGCTACACGCTCTCAAAGGCTGAAAAGATTAGTTTCTGCAAATGTCTGTACTCGGTAAAAGTACCGTCTGGATACTCTTCAAACTGGAAGAACATTGTATCGATGAAGGATTTAAAACTTTTAGGCATGAAATCTCACGATTATCATGTACTGATGTTACATCTTCTTCCGGTCGCAATTCGAGGGATATTGCCATCTGATGTCAGAAATGCTTTAACTTGGTTATGTTTCTTTTTCAACGCTGTGTGCTCCAAGGCAATTGACGTAACCTCTCTAGATGATCTACAACGTGAAATTGTTATCACATTATGTCAACTTGAGATGTATTTCCCACCATCTTTCTTTGATATAATGGTACATCTAATTGTGCACATCGTTCGAGAGATACAGTTCTGTGGTCCGGTATACTTACGGTACATGTACCCTTTTGAACGGTACATGGGTATTCTGAAAAGTAGAATGAAGAATAGGTATCGACCAGAGGGGAGCATTGTTGAAGCAACAGTGACTGAGGAAGTCACGGAGTTTGTGACCGATTATTTGAGTGAGGCAGAGTCTATTGGTATCCCAAAACCATGACACTATGGCAGGTTTAAGGGTAAAGGTGTTATTGGTAGAAGAAGAGAGGTGCAACACGTGGGCTGAAGGCTAACAAGGGCCCTCCTACAAAACCGGTCGACTTCAATCAATTCAACCAGCCCCATGGAAATTGGAATAATGACTTCACCGCTTACGGTAGCCATTTGGTGAAGTCATATTGCGACATAAACCAACACCTGGAAGCAAGTGCCTCAATCATTGAAGGATACTATGTTTCAGCGTCTTCAGGTAAATCTCTACATTATTACTATGATCTTTTGTGAAATAATAGAACATTTATGTTTACTTTACTAACTGAATGATCATGTACGTAGTCTCGTTTCTCCGTGGATCCCGCACTTAAAAACGATGTGCTATCAGCGATGTCGAAACAGTTCCGGGACCACAAGAATAAGTTGGCTGACAAGTTCATCTACAAGATGCCTACTCCAGAAGATCCAGATGAGCCAGATCATGGTGGAGACGGTGTGAGACCACCATGGGAGGTTTACGAGGGCATAACAGAAGAGCAATGGCTACAATTTGTTGAGAGGCGTCACACACCGGAGTTCCAGGTGCACTTTATTGTCATACATACATAAATTAATCTTAATTTCTTATGTTTTTTTGTGTTCAATTTCACTTAACATGATCCCATTAATTTATGCAGGCTCTCCGTGCGAAACAACAAGCAAATGCTAAGAAGAATCTGTACCCTCACCACTTAGGTGGAAAAAGTATTGCTCAAAGGGTACCAGAATGGGAGCAAAAGGGATACTGCTCATATGCCAGCATGGAGACAGAAGAATGAAAGTGTGGGAGTTAAGCCACATTCCGAAGAACTCTACTCCCGAAAATCCTCAATATGATGAAGCCACGAGAGCAGTTATTGCTCAAATGGTAAGTGATATCATTTCATTTTCAGTCAAACTGTTCATTTCCTTTGTATATGAACTTATGTTAAACTAATAACTGTATTTGTGTGTTATATTAGGGTGAATTAAGCTCTCAGCTCACCCAGGGCACCTGGACCTCACAGAGGAATGATGATCCTCTTATACGCGCTCTTGGTAAGAAGGATCATCCAGGTCGTGCCATTGGGTTTGGTGGGCACGTTGGTATCCGCCAGGCATTTGGCGCACCCGGGTCCAGAATCAGCCAGGGACAGTCGATTAGCTACGAGGAGCACCTGAGAGTGTTGGCTGAGATGGAGCAGAGGATTACTCAGAACGTCGACGAGAGGATCGCTCAGGCTATATCAAGGATTCAGCCACAGCAGCATGAAAGCCAAGAGGTTTCTCGACCACCAGTTGATCAGTCACCCATTCAGCAGTAGAGTGCACCGGTAGTGAGAAGTAGTGTCCACTCGGCTGATCCGTTTCCCTATGCATCTCTACAGGTTAGACTAACATTTCAATTGAGTACATGACGATTATGATTTTTAACTTGATCACTAATATCATCATAGAATAATTCTCAATTTTTATCTAAACAAGTTCCACATAACACTCAGGCACCCACTGAGTGCCATCTGTTTTTACAAATTGGAGTAGAAGAGGTCATGGTTGCATGGGGAAAACTTTTCCCCTCTCGTCCAAGTGATATTGTGCACGGTGAACCACTCCGACATTACCATGCACGAGTGCTTCTAGACGAATTTGTTGCAGAGCATGCTGACGTCGGTTTACCAGTGCCGATCCCACAAAGACCTACCGTGCGTTCTGCACAAATTGTGACAGTGCAGTGGCCTGCACGATTGGTCAGACTCCCTGGGCAGGTATTACTCTTAACCGTTGCTATAAAACTATTGGTGTACCACCTTGCATCCATATACTTAATTAGACTAATATCATAGGATATGACCCCACGAAGACTGATAAGGGCAAAGGAAAAAGAATTGTCACACCTGTGCAATCAAAGGCATCCACAAATTTTGTGCTTAGACCTGCTTTGGTGGAGAAGAGAATATTGGCCGGCTTGTCGACCAATATGCAGATTCTGCATTCCTCGTTGTTGGTGCTACCACCGGATAGTGATTCCCTCATTGTGGAAGATCCCGAGCGGATATTTCACTATATAGTTCAAGGAGAAGATATACATCGATTTGGGATGTATATGTCCGACTTCGAGGAGTGCTTCAGGAGGGATTGGTTGAATGTGTCGATTATCAAGTCGGCCGCCATGTGAGTGACTTCTACCTTTTATATTTTGTATTCATTAATTGGTGATGAATTAGATGTTTGAATAAAAAGTTAATGACTAATGATATTGCCTCATAGGTGGGTGCATGATAAGGCGATCAATGTCTTTGAAGATCGAAGATTTGGATTCCTGTGTCCTGCTATGTGCAGTGAAGTCCAGATGACAAGTGATCCGCAAAGCCTTATGCAATATATGACGAATGCCCTCTATGAATGTTCGAACAAGTCATTTATTATGCTGCCATATCATTCAGAGTATGATATTTGACTATTTCTCTTAGTATTATCTAAAACATATAGTTTGTGTTAGTTGCTTAATGATTTCAACACATTGTGTAATTTGTGGACAGTCGACATTGGTCATTGCTTGTGCTGGTGATGGGAAGCACCCACGAATCTTGCAATTTGACTCACTTGGTAAGGCTGCCAAGAGACCGAAGATCTCCACCGCAATACTGGGGTAATTATTTTGTTATCGTAAACAACAATTATTTTACTTAACATTAACTGTTTCATAACTTGCTACTGATGCTTAAAACTATATATATTGCTGATGTATATAGTTCCATGAGAGCTGCATTAAGACTCCAGGGTATAACAATGAAGAGTAACATCCCTTGGAACACTGTCAAGGTACTCTATAATTGATAAATTTGTGTGATGTTAAACTTGTTTATAACTGTCAATATGTGTGTTGTATATGTATGTCATGTGGATTTCATGTTAGTAGTAGTTTCATTTAGTGGTCATCTTTGAAAGTTTCAGTTATGCTCTTTACATGTTGTTAGACTTGTACGTTTTAGATTAATGTTCATTTTTTTTAAGGCTTACGAACAAGTGTTCAAAGGTGGTCAGTATGATGATGCTCAAATTGTTGAGATGCTTGAGGAATGGTCGGAGTTCGTCTGCACAAGTTTAATGAATTGATGATCATGAAGATGTTTTGTGAACTTTTTTGAGTATGTAAATGTAACTCTGTACACTTGTGGATGGTGTAATGGTAGATTTGAATTGTATTGGTGTTTTTTTATTTGTAATGAAAGTGTGAATTGCATTGGTTTTGTTAACTCTCAAATTGTGGTGCGTCGTTGGTATTAATTGGGAGCTTTTATAACTTTTTAAATGTGTGCTGGAGCTCCCTGTATGGATGAAGCATTATTACAGGTCTGATTGAACCAAATGTGGTGAATATATATATATATAAGCTGGGATGGAAAAAAACAAAAAAAAATATACCTATCTCGGCGGTTCTTAGGGAACAACCGCCGAGATAGGCCCCTGGGATTGACCGATGGTGAGATTGACCATGGGTCTATCTCGGCGGTTCTTAGAGAACAACCGCCGAGATAGACCCATGGTCAATCTCACCAATGGTCAATCCCAGGGGCCTATCTCGGCGGTTGTTCCCTAAGAACCGCCGAGTTAGGTACCTCTAGTTCGGCGGTGCTCATTTCGGCGGTTAACAACCGCCGAAATAGGCCCATTGGAACCGCCGAAATAGGCCTTTTTTCTACTAGTGTATACCCTGGGTGTAAGCACGCCATTAAGTATTTCATAAAATTCATACATACGAGTGCACATCTCACACACACAAATCAACCACGTACGCCCCGCGTACCCAACACACCCAACAAAATGAATAAACAAC
Source organism: Limonium bicolor (assembly GCA_023374045.1). Classification (NCBI taxonomy): domain Eukaryota; kingdom Viridiplantae; phylum Streptophyta; class Magnoliopsida; order Caryophyllales; family Plumbaginaceae; genus Limonium; species Limonium bicolor. The sequence continues at coordinate 231,663,944 of CM041777.1, forward strand.
ATCACAAACAAACATCCAACAATCACTTCGTGTGCCTTCGCACAACACAAACATACCAACAACCACATCGTATCCCCGCATACCCACAACCTATTGTATCCCCGCATACGAAATAAGCCCAACAAACAACTTTGAACAACAAAATTCAGTGCGAACATGTCACACAACAATCCACGGGCTCTACCCCCCTTAAAAAGGGTTTACGCCCCCGTATCCCATAAGTATTCGACAGCCGCTCCACAAGGAGCGCTGGATATTTGGCTTTCATAGAGTTCTCTAACTCTCATGTGGTGTTTTTTCACCTTTGGAGTAGATTATTCTCATATCAGAGAGACGGGTATGACTCTAGCCCCTTCGGGCTCTTGAATATATATAAAGGGTGAGACACGTATTTGTGCTCTCCCAAGTTCATTCTAATGGGCCCACTCGCTCTATATGAGGTGCAGGCCCATGAACATAGGCTCAATTTCCCTCTTTTTCATTGCTGGCATCCTCTTATTTGGATCACTAGCATACATTCGTGTGTCTTCTTCCACTGATATTCAGTTTGAGGTATAATATGACATTGGCTCTTGTTAGTACTTGGTGCTCTTTTTGCACTTGTCTTGGTAATACCAAGACGTTCCAGCCTACATGTCCACGTAGATGATGATTGTCATCCGTGTCTCCTAGTGGTTTTGTTCCAGAGTAAAACACTGTTGTAGTTCTTTGATACACACTCTTGTTGATATCCATTGCATCTTTCTGTATTTCTACTAGATTAATAGCTGCACAAGTGCAGTACCAAAACACTCAGTCCTACAGAGTGCAGAGGCGTAAACTCTCAGCAGCTAATAACTAAAGAGTTAAACAGATAAGATGAGCGAATCATCATGTGAGTTGTACATTCCAATTCCATTATTCCTTCTTAAGGTATCTGCTAGCATTTAGCTTGTCCCTCATCATTGCGTAGTCACGCGTTTATGTTCACATCATCTGGTACGTAGATTCCTCTGGATTGCAAGAACTTGCATGATCCTTATGAGGGTTCTACGTATTATTCGTCCATATAGTGGTTTCTTGTTTTTGTCATCTGCCTCGTCATCTTTGAAGGGTCTCCTTATCTTTACTGTGAATCGTCTGCTACTCTGTGTCGTAGGTTCCTGGTTCCTCTAGCCCGTTGGTTGATTTGCGGTTCCTCTCGTCCATTTGAGGTGATCTACGTCACTATCCGTAGCACGGAGTTGACTACTTCTCGTGTTCCTAACACTACTTGTCTACATGCATGGGGTATCATACTGATACATTACTACTTACCTGACTACCTATAAAAGTCTGTCAGGCCCACATGCTCCTATCGGAGTGCGGTCGTCGTCCCATGTCTCGTTTAGTAAACTGGTAGTGTCCGTCACACGACTATTGTGAAGTATTCTATTGTCAATCCCCCTTTTGATGGATGTCCTTGTTGTAGTTTGACGTTGATTGGTCCGCAATGTTGGTTATCTTGTCGTAGATTCTAATGTTCTAGCAGTATGGTGGTAAGGTGGTTGGAACATTATTTTTGTTCCCTGGACTCATGTCCTTAGTAATATATTAGTGGTAGCACTTGGTCGCTAACCAGTTGAACGTTGAACGTTGATTCGTCTGTATGGTTGCAATGGTTTATGTAATATTGGTGCTGAGGTAGCAATGTCAGTTCTCCTATCTCGATCTCCATGAGTATATACATAGTTCTTTCCTCCACTTTTAATCATTATCATATCTTACCTATGCTTCCCGATATGGCGTAGGGTAAGTTCTCATACTTGGGTATTTATACGCGTTCACTGTTCCGTTTAATTGGGTGTATTGTAGATTGCATGATTGCTTGAGCATCTTGGCTCTTTCTTCCCAACCATTCTCATTGATGGTACTGTAAATGAGTTGTTTTTACAAATACTATAAGTGAATCCTTGTGTGCCACTTCTCCTAAATCAGGTTCGTCCATTAGGACTGAACATTTATCACTATTAGTGATTAACATTACATGCTGGTATATACTCCTGGTATTCAGCTAGTAAGTAGTGTATTTGTTGTTATCTATTGTTTAGTGCTAGTTACTTGTAACTGCAGTTATTTATTTTTCAAGTGCGCGGTTTGGCGCCTGTTAGTAATTCATCATTGTTATTCACATTGCTTACGGTATGTACCATAGCTCCATTGCTTCATTATATTAACTTAGACATTGTTACGTTAGTGATATGCCTTGAAAGGTAATTGGAGTTGGTGTTCCCGGTCTCCTGAGCTTATGCCCTTATTTGTACATTAGATGCTTGCTTATTTACGCTATTTAGCGTTTGATATGTGTGTTCTGTGATATCGATTTAGGTGGTTGTCATTGGTTCAATTTACATATTTTTTTCTCATCACTGACTGTCGTCACAGTAGTAAACGACATGTCTTTAACATATATTGATACTTATCATTTTCTTTACATGGCGGGACGCCCATGGCGGTAGCCCTTCTTCTACTTAGAACTTGTTTCATAATCGGTATGGTATTGATAATACATATTAATTTAATCTTGATGTTGATTAGTTGTAATTTTACATAACAGTATATGGCACTCCTTGGTAAAGGTGATGCTCAGAGTGGGTAATTACTCACGCGTTCAGCGTTGATTCGCGTTCATTGTTGTGAAGGTATTGGTAATAGCCGTATTACAGTAAAGTTGTTCTTTTCACTCTTGGTCCATCCTTGGACTGATACATTTTTCTAATTCTCTTGTGTTCATCTTGGGTTGGCGTATACATGAATATAGTTAGTAACCTATAAGTTACATTTATTATAAAGTTAAAATGTTATAACATATGATGTGTATAATATTTTATTAAATATGTGGCAATATTGTAATCATGGAAAAATATCAGGAGTTGATGGAAACAAGAATTTTGATGTATATGCCTTCGGCAATAATATAGTTTTTATTAAAGGTATGGGTTACAGTATTTAATGAGAAAATTGAATTTATAGGCTAAGGTTGATATAACACAAACCTTAGGAATTATCAATATATATGTCCTGAAATGTTACAGAATATTAAGATAAAGTTCTTAATATATATTGCATAATATAATGCATCAATCAAATAATCATCGTACATCAAGATGATGATGAAAATGTGACATAAAATATAAGAGAAAAAATCATGAGATATAAATGTAAGTGAATAAATATAAATACTGCGCATACGATATAGTTGGAAACTGTATGGCAGCGATCGTTATACGATCGTATTCCCTTCATAGTTTTATTTGTATGATTAATATATATACAACGTAACTGTTAATCGCAAGTTTCCTTTACTAGTTGTTTTTAACTAGGATACTGCAGTTTTGTTTATCCTTACTATAATTAATGTTGGCAACTTGTGAAGAGTTTCAGGAGTCATACGACTCTGGTGTGATCAGCACCAGTGTTGAACTATCCTTCTACCCCACCCAATTTGTGATTGGTTTCTTTTGATCTCCGGAATCAAGTTTCACCGTCCACTTCCAATTCAGCCATTGAATGTTTTGATAATTAAATTATGTTATCTTGGCTCTCAGCCTGTGTCATTGCATTCGTTCTCGTTTAGTAGTTATAATTTGTTATGGGCTGGTGTGCCCCTTTTATTACGTTACTCGGACTCGTCGGTCCCTTCAGAGGTTGTAGGCCTCGTATCTTAGTGGTTTATTGCAACAATTGTAGTTCTGTAGTTTATTAGAGGTGTACAATTGTTTGGTGATTATTGGTAGCCATGGTGTCGTACCATAGGTCTACACAGTTTACAGTATTCGTTGTAATGATAATAGCAGTGGTAACTGCAGTTGTAATTATTTGCAGCACTTGCAGTGGCAAGTGCGCGGGGTAGACGAAATTATTAGTACATGGTTCAAATCAGCGCTTGCAGTTGGAAGCGCACCATGCAAGTAGAGTTGTCGGTTTCCGACTTGTTTGTCTCAATGCTGCATTGGTTGTTTAAGTACTGTTAGAAAGATTGTTCATGAATAAGAAGATATTTGGATTTGGGAAATTTTCCTGACCACATTGTCATTAGTATAATCAAGTCCTCCCTCACATTATATTTATAATAGTGTAAACGTTTGGACTTTGTCTCCCTACAGGTACCGTCACGACAGGGTCCTAGTGTCACTGTATTGTGCGCACACAAGTTTAGGGTTGAAGTTTGAGCATAACAGGACGGTCTCACAAAGTTCCTCCACGTTCTCAAGATAACTTCTTTTTACAGTTTGGTGGTCAAAGGTGCGGACGACGGTCTCGCGGAGTTCATGGTGCTCTCGGTCCGCTTGCCCTGCTGTTCTTGGGTGATCTTTTCCACGACGTTGTAGTTGTAGTGGTGCTCGCCTCTGGCAGTGCCTAGTGATACGGCGCTTGGTCATCAATGGAGGTATGACGTTGAGGTTGTATCAGTGTTACAGGAGCAGGAATTTTTCATTCGCTGCGAGAGTGTTTAGACAGTCCGTTGGGCTTGGTAGCCCTTTTCCCTATATTCGGAGATTATATTTCTTAGTTGCATTATACTCATTGGGTTGTGGCGGGAGGGGTACTGTCGGCGGTAGTTCGTATTGAACTTCCACACGAAAGTGGGCTGTCGCCAATGCACTCATGACATGTGTTTGTCCTCCTGGCTCACACCACCACTAGATGTCGGTATTACCGTTCGTCTTATTAATAAAGCACCATAATACATCAACTCATCAATCTCATTCGTGTGCCCCAAGGGCTTCACTTGCAGGCCAAAGGCTCTGCCAACACATAATTTCATTAAGACACAGACGTTTCGTACCTCACAAACGTTTCCCAAGTTTCCCAAATCCTAAGCTCACTGTCTTAACCTAGTATCTCGTCATCAGAGCGGTACTCCACTCTGATACCACTTTTGTAACACCCCTCATAACAAATACGTAATAGTCGCTCACGTGAACAGGAATTAAAGGCATCTCACAGCGGAAGGAATTACAGTAATAGAACTCACATGGGTGTTACTTGCCACCACTCGCCCATACAAGTGATGTAGCAGTACAACATCTTAACAAACTAAACATAAAAATACAATCCGCGGTGACAACGAGATACCACCTACATTTCTATCTAAGTATCGAAAGCACAACACTGTGAGCATCTAAACATAATCCAAATCTTACAACCCCTTTCTAGTGGAATCATTTAATACATAACGAGGTATGAACGGTAAATCCAAATCAACAACGTCCTAACTACCCAGTCCCGCACTTCGGCTTCAACGTGTTCAGCAACCTGCACAATAAGTGTGGTCTCAACGATAGACGCTGAGTATGCCGGATCTGGACCCTATTGGTCACTTGTCATTTTTAACCGTCTTGATATTAGATTGATTTCATGCTTTGTCATTTTACAGATATGATAAATACTGTAACAACATGCATGATTATATAATCATTCATCCAATCCAATCGGTCATATATGAATATACACAATATTGACATACATCATACAATACAAAATCATTGAGAACTCATTCATCATATGTTAATCATCATCACGTAATACATCACTCGGCCCTCCGGGCCTTCACATATTATTTGTTTAGTTAGCACAGTCGGGCGTCAGTTAGGACAACCCGAAATATACTCACTTGGACAGTAGTCCCACGTACACACAAAGGTGCTCACTGCCCTGATCATCCGAAGACTCTAGGACTTATTCACTCTGCCTTTGTAAAGGCGTCCATTTAGGTGGCCAAGGGCCTGGTGCCAATGGTAGCACACTCCGCCTGACGATCTATCTAGGCTCGATCAGGATTAACTAGGGAAAACCCGATAGGGGATAACCCAAGAGATCTCTACGCACGACCAGCAGCCAGTGACTGTCTGGATTAAGGTACATCATCACATTCATTCACACTCCACTGTTAGTTTCGTTAGTTAGATAGTCAGTTACAGTTTTAGTTACGGAGTACATCACTTAATTTGTTGGCTGCCCTATGGGTCTTACGCATGCCTAGAATTATTCTAGGTAACATTCACGTTCGAGTCAAAGCTCTAGAGACCGACAATGTCGTGTCCCGTTCCTAAGTATTTTACTTAGGTTATAACTACATACTTGCAATACTTAGCGTATTAGTTCAAGCAACAGTGGTCACAATCACACATTTCGCATATGTAGTTTTGTATAAGTCGATCTATAGTCGACGTAATATTAGTCCCGTAGGACGTTCGTGTATAAATAGATAATGCAGTGAACATAACTACACATCACACACATAAATCACATACATACATACATTCACACAAGTTATTTATCAAACAAATCCGAGCCCGAGGAATTCCTCAGGACAACCCGGATCAAATCCCTTTACATACCGTACATCGTTGACTAGATTCGTGCAGTGCAGACCACTAGAGCTTTCGAGCGTATGTCGGGGAATGCGATCTAGTAATACGAGGAACACTAAGCGTCAATCCATATGACAACACAATTCAGTATTTCCGAATAACGTTTGAAATCCTAGTACTATGTCCCCAGACTTAACATTTGTTACTAATTAAAGTATCGTTATTAATATTTTATAAACCCCTTACTCGTTGTGTGAGTTAATTCTCGGTTTACGTTAGAGCATGAAACCTTGCGTTATACACTCATGATACTTCACTAGGTTTATTTATCAAACCAGAGTCTTATACTATCCTTAGTATTTTATGTCGTTATAACTATAATGTATAACTTTATTTCTTGGTACGTGTTTATCTTTGTATGTATGCATTTAGATAACAGTTTGAATAACTACATCCTTAGCCACATAATATTATTTGTGTTACATTTGTTCTATAATGTTATACGGTACGATATTTATGTGTCACTAGACTTTATTACAAGTGGCTTGGCAACATAGGAATGTATCGAAAATAATATACACATGTGCCACATTTGAGCTCCTTTATTATATACTTTCATCACTCACAAAACTACCACATAACTTATAATATATAGTAGGTATTTAGTTTATAACACCAAAACTTTGTGGTAAAATATAACCTAAGGTTGTCCACATTTGCTTAGTTATTGGTTACACATGTATACACATGTCAGATTCAATTCTTCCACGTCACAAAATCACCACCCCACCATAATAATTATAGATAAAACCCATGTCTGTATTACAACTTAACCTCTCACTGTAATTCAATTGAACAGAAAGCAAACATGGCATCGGAAACCTGACGATCATGCCTTTGCAGTATTTTTTTTTGTTTCTGTTTGGTGATTAAGTTGATTTTCAAAATTCCTAATGATTGTATCAGCCTGATTCACCCTCCTAGGAGTATTTTAGGTTCATTATTAACTCTCTCCAACACTCACAAACAATCTGTTATGTTCATTTACAGAGACAGTTTAGTCCCTGTAATAAAACTGAAAAACATTGTTTATGTATCTTTCCTTCAAGTCTTTGCTCAGTCCTCTGATCGGTTTCCAAACTTCCCAAAGCTTCTTCACTACTAGATGGTTGTGTTAGGAAAGATTTGAACTCACAAACCACTTAAAACAACGAAGCTACCCTTTCTGAAAACTCATCTAACAGAAACCTAGATCTGCAGGAACTGTAAGTAGCAGTCCTACACGGTTTTCCTTTAACCTCCCCTTGCTGGTTGTAAATCAGGTTCCCAAATGCTTCACATATCAGTTAAACGAATTAGTTAGGTTTTAAGCTCTTTAATCACTCAATGCCATTCACTTATGCTCCCTCCAGCTTAGTTCTACAGAAACAGTAAGTTCTGAAACTGAAACCCAAAACAGAAACCAGACTGCAGTTTTTTTTTCATTTTATTACTCTCTGTTTGTTCACGTGGTTGACTCTCAGCCCTCTCCAACTGTTGTCCCAGTTAGGTAGGTGTGTTATTAGGTTTCTAAGCCCAGGACAACTTGTTATAGATACAAAAGACAGTTAGACACTAATCTAGTAAGGAAACTGGTACTGAAATAAAATGTGAAATCAAAACAGAAACTGATAAGTGTTCTTGCCTTCTTCCCTGTCTGTCTTTTATTTAACTGGTTACGTTTCTACTGACTCCTTACCCACTAGCCAACATCATGCTTTAACCCCAGACAAAACCCAAACAGGTCTGTTACAGATACAGAAATTTCCAGGCACTCATCTGCTAAGAAAACTGAAACTAAAACTCAACTGCATCAAAAACTGGTGTTTTCATTATTCTTCTTGTTTGTCTTTCTGTGATCACTCAGTTATCCCCTCTCTTTCTCCGAATTTATTTCCTAACCAGCTAGTTGTCTAGCCTGGTTTATCCTCATAGCAGGTCTAAGATTATCTAGGTTACTCTTCTGAAATTTCTTACACACCAAACCCAAGTTTGATCGTTACAGAGAAACAGTTTCTTACACTAGTTTTCTTTCTCTTCCCTTCTGACTTCAGTCCTAGAGTATTAGTTGGTTCTCGTCATTGTCTAGATGTTTAGTGGGTTCTAGGTTTACAGATAACTAAGACACACTCCTATTGTTACTGGAAGCAAGGTTTTTCAGAAACAGAAACTCGCCTTTTTTGTATCTTCCTTCTTTTTATTTCAGTGTTGTGCATCAGATTGAGTTTTGATTTCCTCAAGAGGTTCTTTCCCGTACTTAAGTGTGCTAGAAAGTCTTAGATCCGTTGGCTCATTACACAAGCCATTTATTCGGAACACAGAACCTTAGGAATTAAAACTGAAGCATTTTAAAACTGATAACCACTGTCGGTTTCTGAAAATCTTGATTCTGTTACATTTCTTTCAAATGGTATCCTTCCTGTTCTTAATTTATCCTAACTCTAACTCTTTCTAAATTTCCTTGCCTGCTTAGTTGATGTTTATTCAAGGTATTTAAACCCATATCAGATCAGAACTACATGGGTAACATTGCTGAAAAATCCATACCCTGAAACTAAAATAAATCGAACCAGAAACCTGACAGGCTCTTTTCTGTCTGGTTTACCAGTTTGTTTGTTTTTTTTTGTTTCTTGCCCCAACCATCTGTCTACTTAGTTATAAGGTTTAATACTTTGTTTGATTTAAGACAACCCAAGGCAACCCAGAATGCCCCACTGGACGTATCTGTACAGAACACCAAAGATCCAAAACTGATATGCAACTTTTGCATTTTCTTCTTCTGTTGTTTTAGTTCTGTTTCAGTAGGTTACAGTTTTCTCCTCACTCTTAGGTTGGTTACTACATGATTAAGTGTTTATCATAGTCTTAATCTCAAAACAGATTCACGACAAGGTGGACAGCCCACTGAATTTTATCATGCCGAAGAGATTCCAGTTCTTTTCTAAAAAAAGAATCTGCACAGAACCTTTGAACAGTTTTAATACCTTGAGTTGTTTACTTTGTTTTGGGGTTGGTTCTTCCTGGAAATTCCTTGGCTCAAAGTAAACTTCCAATAACTTGGTTGCTCAACATTCACTGTTCACACCTACCAAGAGTTAGACTTGGCAATTCAGAGACAGCCATGACTGAAAACAAAGGAAGAAAGAAGGAACTGCTCAAGGTTTCACCTGATGATTGTGTTTCACGTGAGGGGTTGGCTGGCTCTTGTTCAAGGGTCTTCAGGTTCTTCATTTAGGGAACAATAGGGTGTATACGTACACACAGGGAAAGAAGGAAGTAAATGAGTTCAGTGTTACAAGACATAGAGACCGATTGAACAGCTCTTGGAGGAACTTGTTGGGATTTACCTTGTTAAGTTTCTCTTTGAAACTGTAATGGCCTGCTATTCGTGGAGTTGATGTACTCCTCACGATCCAGATTCCCAGACAGTCTCATGCACAGATTAGAAGGGAAATTCACCTAGGCTGAAGGGAAACTTTCGAGCATAAAACAGGAGAGGGAGAGGACTGAAACAACAAGATAGAAGGTGTTCACGAGTGCCATGAAGGCTTGAGCTTACCTTCACGCATGGGGATAGCAGGGCTTCTCGAGTTGTTACTGGCACCGCATGCAGGGAAGGAGGAGAAAGGCTGGGCAAGGCCATCAATTAGAGGGTGGAGTTGAAGGAGCTGGAGTGCGCGTGGCTAGTCAGTTGTTAGTGGACAGAAGTTCTTCATTTTTTTTGTAAATGTAGCAGTTTATTCCTGGTTATTTTATTTGCATCAAAAACCCAATCTAATGGTGTTTATGGCTCTGCGTTCCAAGAAGGTATGGGCATACTAGAAAAGATAGGGTGGCTGTCTCTTTGTCTGATTTTTCCTCTACCAGAAGATGACCTAGTGGCATGGTTTGACCAACTTGAAGTTGCTGTTACAGAGAACCGTTGAGAGAATTTGTGGAAGTTAGGCAAGTGGGCACATTGGTGCGTAGGAGCTCGAGAATAGACATGGGCTCTGATGTTCGTGTTGGACACTGGAGTGCTTTAACAGGAATCAAAGCAGCTCACTTGCGCTTCAGGTTGTCGGGCATATCGAGGCACTGTCATTGTTGTTCTAGTCTCCTTTGTGTCTGATTTAGTCGATGGTGCAGAGGGTGATTGAGGGAGTCGTAACTTAAGGAGTGGTAGAGGGTGATGTTCAGTGTGGCATGGATCTTCTAGAACCTGAATCAAGATCCTCGTCACCGTTGATACTGTAATCAGTTCTGCGGTTCACTTCTTGTTGTTCTTTTTTTTTGTGTACCTACAGAGGTATTCGTGATACTAGTCTAATTAAGCTGGTATGGTTTACTGAATTTGAGCACAGCTCAAGCGGTTAAGGTTTCGGGATGGGTACGAGAGGTCTCGGGTTCGAATCCTGGCTAGAGCATGGTGCTCCTTTTTTTTTTGTTTCAGCCCTATTAAGCCTATTTATTGTATATAAGTGACTATATTAATATGTAGCGTTACTAGTTGTATGTATACATGTATATATGTACGACTATTCTTATTTTTTTCGCGTTTGGTTATATGTACAACGTTATAATCTCGTAACGTTATGTACATTTACATATTATATATATATTTATATATATAATATATCCGTATGTACATAAGTACGGTAATAATAAACTGTTTGCAGATTATTACTCGCTTGATTATTTATACTTTAATATAGCTATTTATATATTAAAATAGCGTTTAATCATTTAGGGGTATTTCATGGTTTTCTTTGGTAATTGGTTTAAAAATGACCATTAGGATATTACTAAGGTCTAAGAATGATATTTGGGTGCTCACCCAAGTCTCTCCAAGCTTAGAGCACGTTTTTGCTCAAACTGCTCTTTTGGTGTTTCCTTATGTTTTCTTTGATTAAAAATGTTTCTAAGGCATTATTTAGCCTCCTTATATCTTATTTTATCACTTAAACACCATATCTAAGTCTGGGGTATTTCAATCTACCCCCCTTAAAAGAACTTTGCCCCCAAAGTTCACATATATGCTTAACCATTCCGGTACTCTACTTCAATTCTTAATCTTAATACCACATCTTATATTCTCATTCACACATTTAATACCCCGGACCTAGTAATGGTGATATAATTACTCTAATATCATTATTAAGGGCCTAAATGTGCCTAGAGAGTATTGGTAAAAAGAATAAAAATAAAAAAGAGAAAATGCGTTAAAAGCGAAAAACGCTAAAATGCGTATTAAATGAAAATAAGCGATATATGATCTCGTTAGGGTCCGAGATGGATTCCTAAGGCTTATTTAGGCCTAATTAGTATACGGGAATGATTCCCGAAGAAAACGAATCTAAATAATGGATTAAAACGCTAAATAAGCATAAAAGCACGTTTTTCGAGAAAACCCGAAAACGTGACTTTAAGTGGTCAAACGGACCCGTAAAAATTATAGTTGATTAAATAACTATAAATAAGTATTAATGGAATTTTAATAGCCATTAAAATTAATTAAACGAGAAAAATTCCGGAAAACGGACCCGGTAAGTGAATAGTGACCAAACCGGGAGACGAAACGCGTTTAATTCGAAAAGACGAAAAAACGACCAGGGATTTTAATTCACGTGGGCCGGTTTTAATTAATGTATACACTCATTAATAGCTTGCTAGCTATTTAGTAATAAGAGGACAAATAAGTAAATAAAGCAAATAGTATAAAGTAAAAAGGTAACTTAAATTACTTACCTCTCACCTCCTCCTTCTTCATTTCACGTTTTTGCCCAGCCCCTGTTATTATCTTCTTCCTCCTCTCCTCTGTACGCTGAGCGATTTTAAACAGCAACCTCACCTCCATCTTCTCCTTCCATTATCTTGTTCATTTCTTCACCGAATTACACAAAAATTATACCGTTAGATTCGTATCGGCGAGGGCTACGTTTTCCACCCCTCAAAATCTTGTTTCCTCCACCTTCACTTCCATGGGTGTTTTGCCTTTTGAAGCTTAAGGAGCTGATTTTGAGCCTCCATCATCTTCTTGATACTTCAAGGTAAAAAGGAAGTTACAAGCTCTTCATTTCTAGCTAACTCTTCCAATTTTGGAAAAAATTTCCTTCACGTTGAATTTTTCCCCATGTCAGCCGTGAGCATCTTGCTCTTGTGGAGGTTGGAAACTCTTCCAATAGATTTCCAAGCTATCCATTTGGTTATTCTAAGGTAAAACCTAAGTTAACCATTGAAAACTAGCTCCTTGAAATATAATAGGTTATGTGGGAAATATTGAAATTTACTTGTTGTTGTACGTATGGGGATATGATTGTAGATGGCAATCTAGACCCCTTGTGTGTTGTGAAAACGAGAAAGAGAGAGGGAACAAGAGGAAGAGGAAGAAGAGTGGTGAAAACCGAAAACAAATGAGGTAAAGAGCTTACCTTGTGTTAGTTTTATTTGGCTTGTGAAACTGAATTTAGAGTTGAATTAATGCTCTTGAAAGGGGAGTAGTTATGATACTACAATTTAATTATGAATGAAGCTGTTTTAATGTTGCTTAAGTGTGGGAATTAAGTTTGAGTTTAAACTAGTACATATGTGCAAATAAGAGGGAAACTTGGTGTATTGTAGCTGTTGTGTTTCATTAAACAGGAATGAAGAAGTGTTTATGAGCTGATTTAAGTGTGGAGAATATGCTTAAGAAGTAGGCAAGTGCTGTCAAAATTTCCTAGGGATGTATGGACTTGAGTGCTTTGTTATAAGGAAGAAACTAGGAGGTTTAAGAGTTTTAAATGGTTGGTTAATGATTTGGAAACCAAACAAGGAGAAGTGAGTATGAGGAGTAGAAATAATGTCAATTGAAGTGCTGGTAATGGCATTATTGAATGGTAAAAGAGGATACCAAAATCTGTTACAAGAAGTTAGAAGAACAAGAAAACTAGTTATGAAATATAAGTGAATTGGAGTGAATTAAGCATGGCTTAGTGAGTGGACTTGGTGACTGGTTTAAGGTGGTTTAGATGGGTAAATAGGTGCTAAGACATGTGAATTATAAGTGGGGAAGATTGGGTGATTAAGGGGTTAAGAGAATACCTTGTACAGAGTTGGAAAATGCTAAGTTTGTAAAATCTGTAGCAGGGTCCGGGACCTAGTCCATGGACAAAGTCCCGGACCACCCCCTTTATTCTTACCGAGAGTTTGCTACCATGTTTGGTCCGGGACTTGAGTAAGGTACAAGGTCCCGGACCACCTGCTAAAATCACCCGAGAGTTTACCCTGCACTTGGTCCGGGACTTGGGGTAAGGACAAGGTCCCGGACCACCCCATTTAAATAGGTCGACACTGCACAACCATGCTGGTCCGGGACTTGGGATAGGGACAAGGTCCCGGACCATATGTTAAAAAAACCCCCGAGAGTTACAACCAGCTTTGGTCCGGGACTTAAGATAGGAACCAAGTCCCGGACCACCCCCAGAAACCTACAGAGAGCATTTTAAAGGTTGGAAATGATGGGGTTTGAATGTTAAAGATGTTATAAGGTGTTAAGGCCTTGTTTGGTGACAAGTAAAGGCCCTAGGAAGTGTAAGAAAGTGTTAGAAGTGATTGAGGAGTGAGAACTCAAATTAACAAGAATAAAACCGAGATAACGGGATAACGGGGTAAGTACGGGAGTAGCATTTTATTATGTACCGTATGAATTTAGTATTAATATGATGTTCGAAACATTATCAGAGAATCGTGTGAGACCCGAGCAAGGTGAGATGACACGGTAAAAGTGAAAACCCCGGTGAAAGGTATGATTTTCTCATACTCCGCGTGCTAACCGAGTTACGTTGATTTGTGTGTTTGTGTTGTGTGCCGGCTTAATCAAGATTAAAGCATGAAAATAATCCCTTGTTTGATTATGTATGCCTTGTTGTATGTTGAAAAATGAGCTAACATACTTGTATGCCGGTGTGGTCTAACATAGTGAATGGACCGACTCGTAGTGAGTAACGTTTGGCTAGAGACCCATAGATCGGGTCGACGCTTATGATAACGAAAACGTGCAAACACACAAACTATCCGTTAAAGTATAACGATAACGCAAACATATGAACTCCCTAGAATGTGAGGAGATGTACGGGTTGAGTAAATACCCGATAATGGTTAGAAAACCACATTGAAACAATCCACGAAACAAATGAGAGTGGAAAGATAAGTGAACCTCCTTCAAGGGGATTTAAGACAGTTCAAAGATGCGAACTAGTGAAGAAGGTAAAAGAGACCTGAGGGATTAGTAACTCCCTTGAGACATGGTCGACCTCCTATATGAGGATTGTACCTGATATAAGTAAATAACCGAAAGTATGAGCAAGTATATGTATGGGTAATTCTTACATCCTAAGATTAACCAAACTTAAGTAATGTTCCCAAGGTCATTAGAAACATCGAGAGTGATGCTTCTAGACTAATATACAAAATATTACTATAACTCCGAGAGAGGAGTGTATGGGAATGTAAGTAGTCCGAGAGCAGTCGGGCCTAAGCCAAAGAGTTAGGAACTAAGAGAGAGTTTCATGAGCTAGTTGAACCTTCCCACCATGCTAGACCCAGAGTAGGGTCAAAACCGGGGAAGTAAGACTATGCTAGAGAGCCATGAGTTTTGGCCTAAGTATGTATTAAGAGTAACAAGCGTGACGTAGGAGACCTGTAGTGTCTCGAGAATCTACAAGAGCTTGAGTATAAATAACCCAAGAGTATGGGTAAGATAATGAGTATAAATAACCCAAGAGTATGGGTGAGATAATGAGTACAAATAACCCAAGAGTAGGGTGAGTTAATGAGAATAAGTAACCCGAGAGTGTGGGTGAGTATAGTGCGAGTAGCCCAAGAGAATGGGTATGTATATGAATAGGTACCCGAGAGAGCGGGTGAGGTATTGTATAAGTAAACAAGGCATAGTGAGGTTTAACCCCCAAGGCCTAAGAGTAACCAGATACAACTAACAACCTTGTTATGTTAGTTAGGAATTGAGTTCCATGATTGGATGTAAATTCCTTGAGCATTACATGTACTTATTGTATTGCTATGATGCATGTTGTTTGACTAATGAACTCCATGTATATCCGACTAAGTGGTCGGCGTACCCCGGTTAGCGCTCGGGGTATGCGAATTTCATATGCAGCGTTAAGCTGAGCCCCTAGGTGATGTTTTTATTTTACAGGTACACCGAAGATGTTACCGTTCGAGAGTAGGACGGGGTCGGTGGGTTGCATGGGTAGTAGTTCAAATTACTTATGTATTGAAGGAAGTGTAAGACCGAGTATGTTGTCGGCATCCATTTATTGTAGACTCGGTATGGTAAAGAAATGAGTTGAGTATTGTATTTGTATTGTGTACTCGGTTGTTCCAGTCCATCAGACCGTTACCGTATGTGAGATAGGCCTGGTTAGCCATATGGGTGGCTAACGGCGTTGTTTCACCCCTCGTTGTAATGAGAGTTCCGCTGCGTGAGTAAGAGTAATTGGTGACAATTTAAGAGGTAATGACGAGCTTAACGGTTGGGGTGTTACAACACATCTCAAGACTCGAAGGTCACTCACAAATACAATTCATAAGTATTATACATAATTCAAACTTATCACCAAAGTGTAGCAACTTACACAAACTCACATCTTAAACAACCAAACAAACGACAACAAGTTCGTTTCCTAACTCAAAAGCGAGGAAGCTCTACCCCTTAACAAGGGGTATGCCCCGTACCCTATACAGACGATCTAGTCAGTAAACAAAGAAGGGTACTTCGCCCTCATCTTATCCTCTAATTCCCACGTGGCCTCTTCGACATCCTGGTTAGACCAGAGAACCTTCAACAGTCGCACTGACTTATGACGAGTGTCCCTAGTCTTACTATCCAAGATTCTCTGAGGAAGCTCCACTGATCTCATATTCGGTTCTAATGTCAACCTCTCAGGTCCTAACACATGGGAGGGGTGGTGCATGTATTTCTTTAGTTGTGAAACATGAAAAACATCATGCACTTTACCCAGTTCAGCAGGTAAATTCAACCTATAAGCAACCGGGCCCACCCGCTCCGTAATCTTATAAGGACCAACAAACTTCGGGCTTAATTTGCCCTTCTGCCCAAATCTGAATACACCCTTCATTGGTGAAACTCGTAGAAATTCCCGGTCGCCCACTGCGAACTCCAGGTCTCGTCGTCGAACATCAGCATACGACTTCTGCCTATCTTGAGCAGCCTTCATGTTCTCCCTGATTTGCTGCACTTCAGCCTTAACTTGTTCTAAATATTATGGTCCTATAATGACCGTCTCACTCGACTCATCCCAGCAGAGCGGTGTACGACATGGTCTACCGTACAACGCTTGAAAAGGTGCCATCTTGATCGAAGCGTGATAGCTGTTGTTCTATGAAAACTCGATCAGATGCAATTTGTCAATCCAACTGCCCTGAAAGTCTAAGGCATATGCCCTCAGCATGTCCTCAAGTGTCTGAATAGTACGCTCAGTCTGACCATCTGTCTGAGGATGGAACGCGGTACTCAGCTTGAGTTCTGTACCCAACGCTTCCCTAGTAGCTCTCCAGTACCTCGAAAGGAATCTGGTATCTCAATCTGACACTATGGTCTTTGGTATCCCGTGATGTCTCATGATTTCTCTCTCAAACAACTCAGCTAATTTGGTCACCTTCCAAGTATCCTTCATCGGTATGAATCGGGCTACTTTGGTAAGGCGATCCACCACCACCCATATCATGTTGAGACCTCCCCTAGCAGGTGGAAGCCGAACTACGAAGTCCATGGAGATATCATGGAACTTCCACTCCGGAACTGGCATCGACTGTACCATTCCGCCCGATCGTCGGTGCTCAAATTTCACCTTCTGGCATGTGAGACACCTCAAGACGAACTCAGTAACATCTGTCTTCATCCCCGACCACCAGAAGTATCTCTTCATGTCTTTATACATTTTAGAGGCTCCCGGATGGATGGAAACTGAAGAACAGTGTGATTCTCTAAGTATACGGTCTTTCAGATCCATGTTGCCCCGTGGTATGCATAGCCGGCCCTTAAGTCTGATCAGATCATCATTATGAAGTCTGAAGTCGTATTTCTGACTCTGAAAGGTGCCATCTGTCAGCTTCTGTCTGACCTCTCTCATGTACTCATCTGTCCTTTGAGCCTCTCGCACCTCATCAACCAAGCTGGAGAAAGAAACTAGCGAATGGAGTGAGTGTGCTCGACGGCTCAGGGCGTCCGCTACAACAAGTCAGGATTCTTCCTTCTCTCGGTTACTAGATATGTTAAATAGTTTCATCTGCTTCTGTTTTCACGCTCTACCCTCCTTTCCTTTCTGTTGCGGTAACCATCAACTAAGCACACCCAGCTGAGCCTCCATCTCCCGGCACCAAAATAGCAAGACCAAGGCTGCATAAAACGAGGTAGCAGTCTCATTCCTTTGTTTCTATTCGTGGCGGTCTTCCAGTTCATATGTATATCGAATATCTTCAGCATTGAGGGTAACATCACCTTCTTTCTCCCATGCATGTGCATGACTCATCAACACAAGCAGGACAGAAACATGCTAGCAAAGGTGACTCAACACACACAAGAACCCCTACTCACTATCGGTAACAACCTTCTCTATCTCTAAGCTAGCTCTTTACCGCTTGACTCATCAGTACTCCTGTCGAGTAATCTGTTGCTCTTGCACTCTAGTTTAGCTCCACGTGAAGTACATGTTCCCTTCTTTCTTGTTAAATTTTCAACACTTCCGAGCCTGCTGTGGCTGAAGGTTTCATCCGAGAAAGAAAAAACATGTATATATGGGCAACGAAACAACTATTATGGGTATACGTATATATATGTGCAGGGTGGAGTTAGTAAACATAACACTGGGGGGCATGTGCATGTGTAGGCATATTTAAGGTTTCAAAGAAAAAAAACTGATACGTAATCAATACAGGATATGGGATAGAATGGGAAGAAAGTAAGAAAAATAAATATAGGCATATAAAGCTACAATACGTAAGGCTTATAGATGTAGGTACATGTGGTATATTGGGTTGCAATACATAACAGGTGAGGTGCGCATATGTATATATATATGTGTAATACTGAGTATAATTCGTACATCAGTAACGTGATGTTGGAAAATAATAATAATAATAATAGAATATAAATATAATATCGTAATTAAGAGAACTTGATATGTTAAATGTGAATACATAATCAAGAAGGGATATGAATTAGTATGGGAAGAGAAACTAAATATATATATATATATATACCACGCACATATACGTATATGTATTTGTCTAAGTGACAATGTGTAACCAATTTTGTTAAATATGGAAGAGGATTAATCTAAAAGACTAAGGAAAATTGTGTTCCGTGGACTTTGGTGGAATTTGGAGACATTATAATGTGACTATGAAAATGTATTTTCTGCTATTCTTAAGGTCATGTATTTAGGCCATGTCAAAATAATTATGTTGTGTTTTAAACACTCATTAATCAATTTATGGGTTGATTTATGAGGATATATGAATTTCTGGTGGAAAACTATCATGCTAGTAAATATAACTATTTGGGAACATATTAGAAAAATATAGACATATTTGTAAGCTTGTTTTATGGCTTAAATAAAATTTTAAAATCATATAAAAATAATAATAATAATTATAAAAATGTATATATAAATATATATATATATATACTTTATTTATAAACAAATAAAAAATGAGGTCAAAGTGTGAAAAAGAAATGTAAGGTATAAATAGTGACAATGACCGAAAGGGATAGTCCCTTGGATTCTATAAGAATAAAATATGAATTTCATTAAATAAAAGGAGTAAGTTGTAAAACTAGGGAACCATGGGGGTACTACCGTAAATACTATCAGGATTGGTCAAAGAATTTTTTTGAGTGGTCAATCTTGACCACCTATGAAGGTTGACCAAAATAAAATGATAAGGATACTTATTCTAAGTATTCAAAGGAATATTAAGTCAAAAAGAATAACAAAAAATCATTATTGTGGGAGTATATGTAATTATCAAAATTTAGGGCATAAATGGAGATTTTAATATTTGAAGGGATTAGTATATAATCTTAGGAAGGTTTGGAAATTTAGGTCATAATATAAATTAATTAAGAGGTATAATATGGGGTTTAAGTAATTAAAGTGTTGGTAATAAAAAAAAAGTGGGGCTACGGTGTAATTATGAGGAAAATGTGGGTGAATGGTCAACTTGGATAAACTTGTTACATGTTTTATGCTTAAGATACAAAATTAGCTAGAGGGAAGGGCTTAGTTGACATGTAAAACGACAATGGAAATGTCCAAGGAGTGGATAAAGTCTAAGGTAAATACTTGGAAAGTTTCTAAGGGACTAGTATATGTTGAACACCCAAAAATTTATCTAAGGAATTACACCCGATAGAAGGGGATTAACTAGGAAAATGTCACTACGGTCGTCGTATGCAACCATAACTTGACAAGTATTTTAATTAACTTTAGGGCCGTAATGAACGCCAATCAAGACCCTGTGTGTAAGACAACCCTTATGCCTCTGAACCAAGTATGGATATGTGTGGTCCGTATGTTGCCGTGTTACACGGCTTGTTTGCTGTGTGCCTTGTTTGACAATGACCATAAGACTAAAGCATGAATTGGATTGCTTGTTGTGACTTGCTTACATGCTTGTTATATCATTGTTGCATATTACTTGCGCGCACACAGTAGTTTAGTCCCTTTCTCGTTTATGGAACTTTGAGATGGAACATGACGAACTACGTAAACAAAACAAAAGACTATACAAAGAGAAAATTCCTCTCTAACTATAGAGGACTTCTAACGACACCCACTATGGTGTCAAGCTATTAATGATAATGATAAGTAAATATCAGCTGGTGGAACCTGAGGATAACCCGGAAGATGACTTCTCGGGCCGCGCGGTAGGGACGCTCGGGAGTGGGTATCTGCATCAGATCCTTCGACCGACTATTGGTGGAGCACATCCTGGGGTCTAGAGGTGACCCCTCTTTCTCGACGCATGACGCCGGGAATAGAGAATTAGCTATGGAGAAGACGTTCTCCATCTTGTGGTGATAAGAAAATTCACACACAGCCTTAAAGAGATAAGGAACAATTGGCACCTACATGATAAGGTCACGGGATCTAAACTATATCCCCAGACCTGGTGCAAGGAAAGAGAAAGAAAATACACACCATGGGAATAAAGGAAAACATGTGTAATGAGACCAAGCAAATAAGAAAATTCACAAATGTGATTCTTTAAGAAACAAGGGCTGAATAGCACCTACATAATAAAGTCTTGGGATCTAACCCATATCCCTTGACACGGTGAAAGAGAAGAAAGGTAAACTTGTGTAATGAGAACTAGAAAACAATACGTAATCCCTTGAATGATCCCATAGTGAGGGTCATCGGTATAATATACCTACATACATGTCCTATTAATTACTTGATTGTTGCCGCTACATTAGCAGCTTATTGTGCTGGGTTGCGTGTTTGACGTTGCTATGCCACCTGCAAGTTGTGCTTGGTTGTTTGTTGATAGTGCTATGCTACCTTTAAGTGTGTATGTTATTATGATGTGATGTGGTGTGCTTTACTGCTTTATTACAGCATGTAACTGGACTTAATAATATTCGACCAAGTAGCCGTGTAGCCCGGCAACATACGGGCTACACATATTCATACTCAGCGTAGTTTGCCGAGTTCTTTACAACCCAATTTTTTTCAGGTATTGTGTCGGACGATAACGGAGCGTAGGCGGGATGGCTACCATGGGGTAGTCCATCAGGGCATTACTTTTGAGTTGTAGTAGTATGTTTTAATGTATGGGTTGTTACTAAACCCGAGATGTAATTTTCAGTTTATGATTTGGTAGTTTTGTTGTAGACACTCGGTATTTGGGAATTGTATTTTATGTTGTATATGAGTTTTGGTAGAGAGCTGTTTCCAGTCATACAGACCGTAACTTGGTGTTGGCAATGTGGTCTGTCAACCACGTGGGTGGTTGGCGTCTGTAGCACCCGGATGGTGTTGAGAATCCGCTGCATAGTTAACTGGTCACATGGTTAGACGTGTGTTCTTACTGTTGGATGTTTATTCGGGGGTGTTACAACACGTGTAATAAGCATTATCATATCAAGATCCATCAAGTTCCATGACGTATACCAAGCTCCACCACAAGTTCAACATCCACAAAAACAATGGCCATATTCCCGGATTTATAGAGTCCGACCTCTGTGGCCGTATGCCCGGATTTATAGAATCTGACCTCTATACCTCACCCCATGTCCTTAAGTGTGCACACCCCTATAGATCATCAGCCCATAAAGTAGATCATGATGGCTTCCCACAATTCATTGGTAGTGGAAAAATAATTGTCTGGCCTCAGAGGGCTCATAAACTTGTGTAACCAGATTCCAAAGTGAGTACCAGTGATTAAGCACTCCAACCACGTTCTTAACCTTAATAAAAAATCCACACAACATACCAAGAAGAATCAAAGCACATAGCAACCATTAACCACATCAAAACCAAGTTAGAACACGTCATAAACACCTTGAAAATACCATAAGAACAACCCCTTGTTTAAGGTCTTACCTCTGTATAAATTCGACCCACCTTTTAACCAGTCCAATATCAACATCGTATGAGTATTTGGTCACGACACCAAAGCAAGAAACCTTCGAAACCCCTTCATAATTTGAATAGAGACCAGAAAGGTCTTAAAGCACGTTTTAGGTCTTTTCTTACCTTTAACTCATAAAACCTCAACTGGAGAACTTACCCACGAACTGGAATATTGTAAAGGGATAAGTACTCATGATTTTTAGCTAAAAACCCACGGAAGTTATTCACGAAAATCATACACCAAGCTGGCTCCAAGTTAAAGCACCAAATTCACGGAATCTGACATCAAAGGTTCAAGGTTTGTTCACCAAGTTTGCCAGAACTTCTCGGGGATTATTATACATCCAAATCACCATTGAAGAGTCTACTTTCACACCATGAAAATATTTAGAAGAGATTTACAGTATAAATTGCCGAAAAAAGCACAAACAGAAAGCGTCACCAGAATTGACACATGAGGAAAGATTGGTGGAGCACGGGAACTACCTGGCTCCTCTCTCCATCTCTCTTCACCAGCAGTTAGGTACTTAAAATAGATACGTGGGGATACCAAGAACTCCTAGAGATTCACTTGGGAAGGCCTCCAAATCCTCTCACCTTTACACATATTCTGCACTGGGAAGGTAATTGGCTTCTGTTTTAGTGTTCTTTGGTGGCTGGCTTGATTTACCTTATAATTCGTGCTTCTATGGGTTTATTGAGGTAGGATAAGGTTTGTGTTGTGTCTTGAAAGGCTTGGGCGTGGCTCCTCTTATATAGGCAGAAGAAGAGATGTCTTAAGGCAAAAGAAAGGCTTATAAGGGTGACACCTAGCTTAACACCCATCCACCTCTTATTGGCTATTGGTTTGGCTGTGTTTAAACATGACACATATGTGGTGACAGAGCTGGGTCGTGGTCAGCCAAAGGAGAAGCCATCATGGGCTGAAAACTAATGATAATATGTAATAAATTACATTAAAGTTTATTTAAGGTGTTTTAAGAGCAAATAAGGAACATGTTGTTTTACTTTGACTTAAAATCTAGCTAATGACCTTGTGACACCTCCTACTAGCTTGATTCACCTCCCTACTTGCTTGCTAGCTTGTGTGGACAACTTTTAACCAATCATTTCACGACACCTCATGCTTCTCGACATTTCGTGCTTCCTGACACCTCGTGCTTAGGTTAACTAGGTTGCCACCTCATGCTTCCTACCAACTAGGTCGCCACCTCATGCTTATCTCAACTAGGTCGCCACTTCATGCTTACCAAGCTGTTTAAGGAGTTTCCTAAGGAGAAAAGTGATTATGATGGAGTAAAACTAGCTATGGGGGCATTTCCGGCTACTAGAATTTTATCGGGTCTTGTAGAATTTTCTAAGGCTTTCCATCTCTGTTTATTAGGGTTTTCTAGGGTCTTATTAAGTTCCCAAGGCTTTCCTAAAGTTTTTAACGTCATTTATAGAGTTTTCAAGACTTCCGGGATTTTCGGGAGCTAGGGTTCCTACGGTTCCTAGGATTTGCGGGACTTTCAGGAATTAGGGTTTCTAGCGTTTCCGGGACTTCCGGGACTTTAGGGTTTCTTTCTAACTTGGGGTATTTCATTCTCCTCTTCTTAAACAAAGCTTCATCCCCAAGCTTAAGCTATCATAGAAACCACACAACATTTACCACTGACACATAAGTTCCACTTACACCATAAAATTACATTATCACATAAAATAATGATTCCTATAACTTAACCTAAAACATGCTTCCAAGATTCTCAACATACCAAGGCACATATTAGCAACAAATCATCAAACAATTAATTTCTATTCCAATTTTATCTTATGCTCTCCCCTCCTTAAAAGAAAATTTCTTCTGAAACTTGATAACTAACCTCAACCGAAGTGACTTCCTGGATCCCGTGATGATTCCAAAGTACCTTTACCATTTCCAGTGTCTTTCCTCTGGTTATGGGTTCACGACGCTTCCGCTGCGCACTCTGATTTGCCTTTCCACTGTTCCCACCTCCACTTTTCTTTCTTTTCCTGCACTCATAGGCTCTATGGCCTAAGATACCACAGTTATAACATCTCACTTGCCTTCCTTCACAGTCTTCCCCCGGATGATTTCTTTCGCACTGCTTACAGAAATGATGTCTGGCAATTTTATCCCCAAGCATTTTACTTCCTGTTTGGTTTCCATTGTACTTCGTCCTCTTTTCTGAATCTCCTCCCTCGCTTGACTCAAATTTCCTCTTCTGGCTCGTCTGTGCTTCCTTCCTTCTTTGTTGTATACGATAGAGATTTGCTGCCCTATTGTACGCCTCTTGTAAAGTATCCACTGAAACAACACTTAATGCCTCTTGTTAGGCACCATGTTTGATGCAAACCTTGCTAGTTGTATGTACTTGGAATGGTAAGTCTTCACATCATCTTGTAGTTGCTTCAGCTCAGTAAACTCGTGGTATTTCTGCATGCAAACATGCTCCGGATAGAATCTTCTTCTCATGGCAGCCTTGAGAACTTCCCATCCAAAGTCAAGTTCTCCTTGTAATTTTTCTTGTTCCGCAGTTCACCACAGGTCAGCCTCACCCTTAAAATAATAAACAACTCCACTTACCCGCTTCTTTTCAGGACAATCAGTGATGTCGAATATCTTGTCAAACTCTCTTATCCAGTCCTCCAAGATTACAGGGTCTTCTACACCGGAAAAAGGTACTTGGTTTCATCGCGGCAATCCTTCTGGAGAGTCCTTGGGAATCTCTGCTCTTTCCACTTGATTTTCTAAAATCTTACCCATGCTAAGGGCTACACACATATACATTAGTCACAAAATCATAAACAATCAAACATTCATACACAAGCATTCACACACAAATATTCAGACAATGATCAACTATTCTTTCCCCGATCTATAACCTATTGCTCTGATACCACAATGTAACCCCCCTTTTCCAAGCTCTAATTTTTTTTATCCTTTAAGTGTGAACGATACAACGGAAGACTTCTAACACTAGCCGGGGTACTACCGCCACACCCACACTCACTGTGGATGCTAAGGCTATTACCACCACTATTCAAAATAAGTTAATCTCTTAAACTTTATATTATATATATTCAAAATCACCATAACCTTACTTACTACATCGGCTAACATCTTTCAGAACTAGGTATAACTTTCACCTTCTTTACTAGTTAACAAATTGTTTAAACCTATTCCAACCGAACTTAATTGAAATACTACGTTGTCTTCTAACTTCATTCTCTGGTCTCTTTACTTCTCTCTCTCATGTAACTTCTTACCTGTTCCTTGGTCAGTCATACATCATAGAAAAAGACCACAGGGCACATGCCATAAAACAAACATCAACAAAGCTGAGTATTCTTGCCACCTTACTAAACTCTTTAACCCGAATTTAATATGTAAACTCTATATGTCTCTCTCTTCTAGTCTCTCTTATCTGTCTCTCTTTGATACTTCTTCTTGTTCGTGTCAGTCACTAGACAAAAATCATGTATAAAACAAACTAAACCACAGCTGGTACTTCTATAACAAACATAAAACATTATTTAAAAGTAATTAATTCTGGTACCTTACCACATGTAAAATACATTTAGCTCATAAAACTTTTTAGTAATCATATGTAACACAAAGAATCACAGTATACACAAAGTCAAATTATCACCAAAAGCACACAATATTACCAAGTGCTAGTATTACTCACAAAATAATATGTAATAACCATAAGATTAAATACATCACATCAGAACCTTCTTCAGCGCCTGTAAAATACATTTTACCCTCGAGTATACAATACCATAACACCACACGTGTAATAAGCATTATCATATCAAGATCCATCAAGTTCCATGACATATACCAAGCTCCACCACAAGTTCAACATCCACAAAACCAATGGTCCGTATCCCGGATTTATAGAGTCCAACCTCTGTGGCCGTATATCCAGATTTATAGAGTCTGACCTCTCTACCTCACCCCATGTCGTTAAGTGTGCACACCCCCTATAGATCATCAGCCATAGTGTAGATCATGATGGCTTACCCACAATTCATTGGTAGTGGGAAAATCAGTGTCTAGCCTCTGAGGGCTCATAAACTTGTGTAACCAGATTCCAAAGGGAGTACCAAGTGATTAACCAGTCCAACCACATCCTTAACCTAAATAAAATCCACACAACATACCAAGAAGAATCAAAGCACATAGCAACCATTAACCACATCAAAACCAAGTTAGAACACATCATAAACACCTTGAAAATACCATAAGAACAACCCCTTGTTTAAGGTATTACCTCTGTATAAATTCGACCCACCTTTTAACCAGTCCAATATCAACGTCTTATGAGTATTTGATCACGAAACCAAAGGAAGAAACCTTCGAAAACCCCTTCATAATTTGAATAGAGACCAGAAAGGTCTTAAATCACGTTTTAGGTCTTGTCTTACCTTTAACTCATAAAAACGCAACTGGAGAACTTACCCACGAACTGGAATATTGTAAAGGGATACGTACTAATCATGTTTAGCTAAAACCCATGGAAGTTATTCACGAAAATCACACACCAAGCTGGCTCCAAGTTAAAGCATCAAATTCACAGAATCTGACATCAAAAGTTCAAGTTTATTCACCAAGTTTCCCAGAACTTCTCGGGGTTTATTATACATCCAAATCACCATTGAATAGTCTACTTTCCCACCATGAAAAGAGTTAGAAGATATTGAAATACCCCGTAATAAAAAATAGTGATTAATTAGGCTAATAAATATTTTAGAAGCTTAATTAAGTATAAATAAATATTAGGGAACAAATCCCGAAGAAAACGGACCCTTAAAATGGATTAAAAACACTAACGAACATTAAAGCGCGTTTTTCGAGGTAACCGGGAAACGCGACTTTAAGCGGGTCAAATAGACTCGTAATAATTTTTGTCAACTAAATAGTCATTAATAAATATTAGTGAAGGTCTAGAACCAATAAAAATCAGTAAAACGAGAAAATAGTAAAAACTGTCAAAAACGGGAAGTTGTGGGGTAAAAGTGTAAATAAAATGAGTTAGTGTGTCCACTTTTAAAATAAGAATGTAAGTGTGTGTGTGTGTGTGTGTGTGTGCTGTATGGGCCGATTTATGAGCCCTCTCTCACATCCCTCTCTTAATTCCCTTCTATGTACAAAAGACAAACATCTTAAAAGCAAAAAGTAAACACTCTCCCTCCTCACAACTCTCCCTCACGTTTTATTTCTCTACCCAACACCCTCTTCTTCCTCTCTGCTAACCATGGCGATTTGAAGCAGCCACCCACAGAGCCATCTTCTTCTCCATTTTGAAACCTCAAATCACCACCAAATGCTACAAAACCATACGATTTTTATACCCGAGGACTGTCCCAGCGTGTTGGTCCGGGTTGTGAACCCGGACAACAACCCGGGCCAACCTAAAACCTTCCAGAATGTGTTTAAAAGCTATACTAAAGATGGGTAATGATATTATAAGATGATTAAGACATAATTAATAAAGTTTAAAGGTCATTAAGGCCATAAACAAGTTTAGAAAATAATTTTAAATAAGTAACCTAAGTATATGTGTTTGAACAACAATGAATTAGTAAGTATAAACGAGGAAATGTTAGTAAAGTAATTAGTAAGGTTAAGTAAGGGTAATTAACCACCCAATTACATGTATATGATAGGACTTGGATTGTGAACACCGAAGGAACGTCAGAAAATACAAGTACAACGGTGAACGGTATGAACTTTTCATGCCCCGTATGCTACCTTGGTTACTCTGATTTGTGTGTTGTGTGCTAATTGATCACCAAATAAGATAAATGCACGAATCGGAGTTATTATGCTTACTTGTGTATATGTAGTGTTGTATCTTGATGAATATTGCCTTTAAATCATAGTTTGTATAATTCATGAAATGTATGGATGATAATGAATGTGTGTATGCTTGTTGAATTGTATTGTCACCGAATATTATTTGTGATTGGACTTCTAACTGATTCCTAACAAGCTAACCAATCTAACTTAATAAATTGGTAATTAAATTGGAATGAGTAGAAGTCCGATATAGTTTCGGCCACGTGTGAGGATGAGGAGACACAAGAGGTTGGATCCGATTCCTGACTCTTAAACTGGTCCGCGGCCCAAACCCCTTAAATGGGTAGCATCCCGGATTGGTGAGTCAAGTAAATCCGGAGGAACGTCGTAGTCCCCGGGCCGGAGGTCATACCGACTTAACATGAGTAAGAGTAAGTAAGTAAGAATGAGTAAACAAGTATGGAAAAGTAAAGTAAGAGAAATTGTATGTAAGTATTGTGAATGAGTAAAAGATTAATAAGCATCCGATTAACCGGATGCGTAATTTGGCTAATCCTTGTGAAGGTAAGAGTTGTGTATGCCATTGTATTGTTGCTTAGCATGTGTATTGTATTGTGTACGAATGTATGATGAATGAAAAGCATGTATGTATGTTAAAATGAACCGCATGTTTATTCGACCTTAAATAGTCGACGTGCCCTTGTTAGCACTCGGTATATGCGAAGTTTATATGCAGCTTTTTGCTGAGCCCCTTGGGGCACCGTTTTTAACATGATGCAGGTACTCGTGAAGGATGAAGACTATGAGATTTAGTTTGATTTCTTTTTGGTGTAATGATGAATTGAATGGTGTACTAAGTAGTACACGGCTGTAGGTTTGTTAGTCGGTGTACCATGGGGTACACCCTTTTGGATTGTGAAAGAATGATAGGATGGTGAATTGGTATAGATGAGTAGTTGTTTTAAACTCATTTTTTTTTGGAAGCTAGTGGAAGGATGTAATTGAATACACTTAAATACTCGGTAATCCATTAATGTGAGCGAATGGTATTTTGTATTCAGTAAGCAATGTTTTGGTAGCTCGGTATACTTAGGCATCCGACCGTCACTGTAAGTAGCATAAGCCTATCTAGCCGTATGGGCGGTTAGCGGCGTTGTATCACCCACCACAAGTAGTAGTATTTCCGCTGCGAGTAACTTTGATTATTGGGATGATTGGACGGTAAGTACAGGATTAGCGGTAGGGGTGTTACAAAAAGTGGTATCAGAGCGTAGTTATGCTCTAATGTCCATAGTTACTGAGCATAGGGATTACCGAGTTAGGATTTCAACCGTCTTAAGACGAATACTTAGAAATCTAACTAGGAACTACCGTTGTTAACAACGGATACCCTTGACGTTCTTTTGAACGATACCCTTGCTTAAATTCAAGACCCTTGGTCATATGTCACAACCTAATACGAATGTTAAATATTCAGATGTCAGGAAGAGGTCCAGGACACCGAGGGGCCAACGACGGACGGGGCGCAAACGATAGCTAAGATCGTCGCCGCCACGGTAGCGCAGATGCTACCGCAAGTAATCACTGCTATGCAGCAAAACCAGCAAAACCAATAGACTCAAATGGGACCAACCCCGCCCCCTCCACCCAGAGAAGTAAACTGGGTAAAAGCTATCGCAGATCTCCGACCTCCATGCTTTAGAGGCGAGAACGACCCTGCCAAGCTGGAAGCCTACATCTCCGAAATGGAGACCGCATTTGAAACCCTCGAATGTCCTGCTGGAGTTCGAGTGAGACTAGCCGCCTACTACTATCTTAAGGATGCAGCCATGGATTGGTGGAAACTAATCAAGCACGACCATACTGATGACCCTACCTTTGACTGGGAATATTCATATCCCTCATCCGATCCAAATACTACCCAGAACATGTCAAAACCAAGAAAAGACTTGAGTTGGATGCTTTGAAAATGACAGAGAAGATGTCTGTCGACGAGTACTACCGCACCTTCACCTCTCTTCTCCGTCTACTACCCGACCTTGGGTATACCGGCCAGGTGTTGGTCGATCGCTTCTATGGCGGTCTGAGCCATCGCCTTCGGTACGGCATGGGCTACACTAGATTTACCTCTCTCCAGGTAAATATCGGTTAAACCCTTAGGACCATTTCAATTCCTTAAATCTTTACCTATATCTACCTTTTTAAATAAGAATCCTGGCTAATACCTGAAACTTCAGGAGTGTTATCACACGGCATCCCGCGTTGAGATCACTTGCTAGCTAAGGGATGAAGAAACCGCGCTTAAGTGCAAGGCTAACAACAAGAACACCAGTGCTGAGGAGCAGAACCAAGGAAAGAGCTGGAAAAAGAAGAAGGGGAACTTCTTTCAGCAATCCCAAAAGAAATTCCTAAGTGAGAGTAGTGCCCATACTGAAAAGGGCAACCTGGTTGAGATTCTTCAGCTAGGTTCATCTTCACCGGTGGCTGCGAAGCCACTGAGATCACACCCACCTAAGGGAAAACTTCTAATCTAAATTCGTATTCGTACAAGTACCATATCTAGTATATCCACACACAAATGTGCTAACTCTCTAAACCTTAGGTTCTGGCTCCGGTTTCACTAAGAACTTCACCGATGGCCGCACCTACGTGTGCAGAAAGTGCAACCAAGACCATCCCGACAAGGATTGCTATGAGAGAGAAATCAAGTGCTACAACTGTCAGAAACAAGGACATAGAGCGAATATGTGCCCAGAAAATGCCAAGCCAAAAGGGAACTTCCAAAGCTACAAACAGAGGGAAGGCAAGGAGGTTGCATCTGGCGATGCACCAGCTCAGCAGGCACCATAGGGACAGGGATCCTGGGGACATCAGAGGGGTGCACCTCAGAGGCAGCCTGTCTTGCATGTCATTGACCGTGACAGGTCTGGTTCTAAGTCCGGCCCAGGTAATTAATCTAAACCTTGAATTCTGTGAAGCATGACTAAGTATTGGAGTATTTGTTTGAGTGAATTCATGAGTAAACGAACTGAATTATGTATTGAGCATGAAATGAAGTAGTTGAAACTAGTACTCACCGTAGATGAAATTTACAACCATAGGATGTTTTAGTATCTATTATCCGATACCAGTAAACCGAATCAAGAAGAGACCGACATCACCACATACCACTACTCCAACGAGCAGTGTCTGGTCATCCGACTAGGTATGATTTTATTAAAGGGATACCTGACACCCGAAGCACAAATTTCTATCATCCGACGATGCAACTAACAAGGAACGGGTTAAGGAGGATTTTATACACCCGAATTCCCGGTGGAGCGAAGATGAAGCTGAAGATGATGTGCTTGGGAAAGGATTGGAATCCTTATACCAAGACATACCAAGACACACGAGCACAAGACGGAGCGACGCCACCGACAATACCTCTGGAATTTCAGACACTTGTCACACAAGCAGTAGAACTTGCACAACAATGCGAATATGATCCGATCCCCACACTTGAATTGAACCTCTGTATCGTCAACTTCTATGAGAAAGAAGGACGACTTGGGTTACACCAAGATAAGGACGAGACAGCGGAATCTCTTGAACAAGGAGTGCCCGTAGTGTCTTGGTCCATTGGTGATGACGCCGTATTTATGTATAGCGAGCAGAGCAGCATGTGGACCTCGCACAGAAATTGGTATTGAGATTAGGAGATGTCCTAATCATGGGTGGAAACTCTAGGATGCTGTATCATGGGATCAACAAGATCAAACTGAATACGGCACCGCCGGCAATAATCAATGCCACACACATGAAACCAGGACGCCTGAACCTTACCTTTCGGAAGTATTAAACTTGTAGTATCATGTAATGTGTTAGTAACGTGTATTAGAGACACGGTATGTATGATGGTTGGTTTATTAATAAAGAGCAGTGTTGACTTAAATCCACTTGTGTCCACCATCGATTCTTATGAAATTATGACTTGAATAGGTAGTGGACTCGGTACCGAAGGTAACCTGAGCATCCTCACCGAAGCACAAGCCGTCAAAAGCGGCACCATCTTAACGGGAACCTTCCCAGTGAACGAAATTGATGCCACAGTGTTATTCGACTTCGGCGCCTCTCACACCTTCATATCACCATCTTTATGAAGAGATTGGGATTAGATGAGGATGAGCTACCGAATTTTCTGGTTACTCTCCCATCGAAGGAGCGGGTACAGTGTACCAAATATTACAAGGCTCCCACAATCCAAATCAAAGGTGAAGCGTTTCCCATCTCTTTCATCGAGTTTAATGGATTGGGATTCGACTTGATAATCAGAATGAATTGGTTGGAGCGGCACAAGGGTAGAATCCTCTGCGCTGAGCATCGATTGCTGCTCAAGAGTCCTTCTGGGGTTACTGTATCTTACCGCCAGAGGCCGAGAGAGCCTTCGACCATAATCATATCCGCTATGGCTATGTACCAGGAGCTCAGGAAGGGCAAAGAAGTATATTTGTGTTATGTACAAGACCTGGAGAGAGATCTAGAGTTCAGTGATGATGTACCGATTGTATCCGAATTTCCCGATGTGTTCCCTAAGGAGCTACCCGGCATGCCACCTCAGAGAGCGGTAGAGTTTGAGATTTATCTCTTGCTAGGTACCGGTCCCATTGCCAGGGCACCGTACCGCATGGCAACTGCAAAAATGACAGAGTTAAAGGAGCAACTACGTGATCTACTCGACAAAGGGTTCAAATGCCCGAGCATATCACCCTGGGGAGCACCGGTCCTCTTTCTGAAGAAGAAGGACGGTAGTCTCCGACTTTGTATTGACTACCGCGAGCTGAATGCAGTCACAGTCAAGAATAAATACCCATTGCCACGCTTCGACGACCTATTCGACCAGCTGAAAGGAGCCTCAGTCTTCTCCAAGATCGACATCCGTTCTAGGTATCATCAGATTGCTATCAGAGAGCAAGACATTGAGAAAACTACATTCCGCACCGGATATGGCCACTACGAATTCACCGTCATGCCATTCGGTTTGGCAAATGCACCAGCAAAATTCATGGACCTTATGAATCGACTATTCAGTGAGCAGTTGGACACTTCAGTTGTGGTATTTTGATGACATCCTTGTATACTCAAAATCAGCAGAGGAGCATGAAATTCATTTGAGGAAAGTGCTTGAGACACTGCGCGAGAACCAGTTGTATGCGAAGTTGTCCAAATGCGAGTTCTGGCTAGATCAGGTATCATTCCTCGGTCATGTCATCTCGAGCACAGGTATCTCAGTTGACCCTTCAAAGATAGAAGCTGTATGATCATGGCCTAGACCTAAGACTGTTACCGACATCCGGAGCATTCTTGGTCTAGCCGGTTACTACCGGAGATTGTAAAGGATTCTCTCAAGAAAGCCCATGACACATGAATACAGATATGAGAAAGATGGAAGATAGGAAGTATCATTGCTAGAGCCTTAACATCATTGACTCTCAGCACCCATCCTTACTCTTCCAGAGGGCACAAAGGGATTTGACGTGTATTGTAATGCATCCGGCAAGTGAATGGGATGCGTACTCATGCAGCATGGCAAGGTTGTAGCTTATGCCTCCCGCCAGCTGAAAAAGCATGAGGAGAATTACCCGACACACGAATTAGAGTTAGGAGCCATTGTCTTCACCTTGAAGATATGGCGACACTATCTCTATGGGGTAAGCATCACCATCTACTCCGACCAGAAGAACTTACAGTATGTATTCACACAGAAAGAATTGAACTTAAGACAGAGAAGGTGGATGGAGTTTCTTTCAGACTACGACATCGACCTACAGTATAAGGAAGGGAAGGCAAACGTTGTAGCCAACACCCTGAGTTGTCGAGCACACTCGCTCCATTCGCTACTCGCTTCTTCTAGCTTGGTTGACGAGGTGCGAGATGCTCAGTTGAGCGACCCTTACCTGACCGAAATCAGACAAAAGATCACTGATGGTACATTTGAGAAGAAGAAATATGACTTTAAGTTGCATGAAGATGGCCTGATTCGGCTAAATGGCAAGCTATGCGTCCCCCAAAGCAATGCTGAGCTAAGGGATCGCATCCTGCGAGAGTCACACAGTTCGACATTGTCAGTCCATCTAGGAGCCTCCAAGATGTACAAAGACATGAAGAGGTACTTCTGGTGGCCAGGAATGAAATCAGATGTGACAGAGTATGTGTTGAGATGCTTAACATGCTAGAAAGTAAAATTTGAACATCGTAGACCGGGCGGAATGGTACAATCGATGCCAGTTCCGGAGTGGAAATTTCACGATATCTCCATGGATTTTGTTGTAGGACTCCCACCTGCTAGGGAAGGACTCAACATGATCTGGGTTGTAGTCGATCGCCTCACCAAGGTTGCCAGATTCATATCGATGAAGGACACCTGGAAGGTAGTGAAGCTCGCAGAGCTATTCGACAAGGAGATTATCAGACATCACGGAGTCCCGAAGACCATAGTATCTGACCGCGACACCAGATTTCTTTCGAGATACTGGAGAGCTACACGGGAAGCGTTGGGTACAGAATTGAAGTTGAGTACCGCCTTCCATCCTCAGACCGACGGTCGGACAGAAAGGACCATCCAGACACTAGAGGATATGCTGAGAGCATGTGCCGTAGACTTTCAGGGGAGTTGGTTAGATAAGCTTCATCTTATCGAGTTTTCGTACAATAATAGCTATCATGCCTCGATTAAGATGTCGCCTTTCCAAGCTTTATATGGTATACCTTGTCGTACACCTTTGTGTTGGGATGAGTCAAGTGAAGCGGTCATCATAGGACCAGAGTATTTAGAACAAGTGCAAGCTGAAGTTCAGCAGATTCGAGCCAATATGAAGGCAGCCCAAGATAGACAGAAATCCTATGCGGATGTGCAACGACGCGACCTTGAGTTCGCCGTAGGCGACCAAGTGTTCTTGCGCGCCTCACCTTTGAAGTGTGGCTTCCGTTTTGGTCAGAAGGGCAAGCTAAGCCCAAAGTTTGTAGGGCCGTATGCTATCACCAAAAGAGTTGGAGCTGTAGCCTACAGGTTAGCATTACCTGAGGACTTGGGATGTGTCCATGATGTATTTCATGTGTCACAACTCAAGAAGTACATTTCTGATCCTTCTCATGTCCTAGAGCCTGAGAGACTATCTATTGAGCCGACCATGAGATATGTCGAGACCCCAGTGAGAATCCTTGATAGGAAGACCAGAGACACTCGCCATAAGTCTATACGAATGGTGAAGGTCCTATGGTCAAACCATGATGTCGAAGAAGCGACATGGGAGCTGGAAGATACCATGAAGGCGAAGTACCCACAGTTATTCATAGACTAGATAGTCTAGCACTTAGTAGATACGGGTACGGGGCGTACCCCTTTTAAGGGGGTAGAGCCTTTTTGCTTTTGCATTGCTTCGGGTTAGCATTGCATAGTGTGTAGGTACCGTTGTATGTTTTGATGGCACATGTAGTGCGGAGTGTATGTGGTGTGTATGTGTAATGTGCAATGTATTGATGTGTATGTACGATGTGTGATGTATTGGTGTAATGTGTATTGTGGATTGCAATGGTGTATTGTGTGATGACATGAATTGGAAATGGTGAATTGTGTATGTGAATTCGTATGATGCTTGATTTGTGTATGTTTGTAAGTGAAGAGGGAAAAGTACGAGAATAAGGAAAGGTAGAACATCCGGTACTATGTGACTAGAAGGAATAACTTAGAACAGGGAATGTCGCCGGGTCGGAGAATGTTCCGGCCAGATGAGTAAATTTAATATCCTGCTTATATGTAAACGCCAGCCCTGGCAATTAAAAAGAAGTACAGGCTGGCAACTCTCAAACTAGCAGTGTAAACACTATAAATAGGGGTTCAGCCCCACGGTAAAAGATACGTTTTCACACTCGAAAATATACGCTGCTGCACTGCCTTTACGATTCCCTCTCTCAAAAAGCTCAGCTGCGAAGTAGAAAGGTAACTCGATAAAGGGTAAAAGGTCTAGTAGCAGAATGAGAATCAGATTAGAGATTAGGATAGGAGGTTAGGGAATTAGGAACTTACTATTTCATTTTGGCGCCGTCTGTGGGAAACGAATGGCTCAAGATCTTTCTTACCAACCACGAGTCCACCGGAGGTAGTCTGATTTTGAACAAAACAACGAAACTTTGAAACTTTGAGGTTGTGTCTTTTGCAGGTGTAAGCGAAGGAGTTACGCGAGCAAAGATGGCTCCAAGAACAAGAAAGACACCCCGACCTGAAGGCGAGATCAACAATGTGGAAGCAAACAGAGTGGAAGCCGAAGATGTGGTCTCCAAGCAAGCGTTGGAGGAGATGTTGAAAAGCTTAGTCAGAACCATTGACGAGAGAATAGTGGAGGGGAATGAAGTCTTGCAGCAGGAGCTGATGCAGCGAGATGAGGAGTACCAGAAGAAATGGGAGGACATGACTGAGGTGCTCGAATCGCTCAAGAATCGCGGCTCCGAAGCGAGCAACAGCCGGAAGAAAGAGCAGCTAGAGAAAACTCTGATCGTCAGCGATGAAACTGAGGAAGATGATTCGATCGACATGACTCTTTACCCCTTCTCTGAGAAAATCAGGAAGGCAAAGCTTCCTCCCCACTTTGTCGCGCCTACAGTGGAAAAGTATGATGGAACCGGGGACCCTGCTCTTCACGTTCAGAAATTTATGTTCGCAATGAACACGCAAGGGATAAGTTCGCTCGCCCTCTGCAATCTGTTTCCGGGAACATTATCTAAAAGAGCGCTCGGTTGGATCTCAACAAGGCCCCGCAGTCGATCTCAAGTTTTAAGCAACTAACTGAGGAGTTCCAGCAGTACTTTGCCGCGAGCAAGAAAATCAAGAAGGAAACGATAGAACTAATGGATCTCAAACAGAGGAAGGGGGATACGGTGAAAGAGTTCAGTGAAAGGTTTCATAAGCAGGTAGCCGAAATCGATGACATTGATGAGAAGATTCTAATCAAGGCTTTCGGAAACGGGCTGGCACAGCCCAGGCTTGCCGGGAAAATCGCGACAAAAGCCCCAAAAACCCATGGAGAGTTGGCCGAAATGATTCATGAATTTCTAAAGTCAGAAGTGGCGGAAAATAAGGCCAGAGATTTGGCAAATAGCTTCAAAACGATCAACGACAAGAAGGGAGGATCGAATGGGAATGGCTCTTCTGGCGGCAACGCTTCAGGAAGTTCATCTGGGGGAGGCTCAAGATACAAGCCTTACTACAAAGCCCCATCCCAGGCACCTCAGTATCAGAACGCCCGGGTTGCCGTTCAGATTGATCCAGGCAGGTATGCGGCGGCGGTTAGAGAAGGATATTTGCCTCCACCAAAGAAGCCTTACCCAGGGGAGATTCCGGTAGCCTTCTGCGAATATCATGGCTGCAAAAGCCATAGAACTGCAAATTGCGCCACTCTGGCCAAAGAATTTAGGATCATCGAAGAAGACAAGAAGAGCAAGGGAAAAAGAGGTAGTGGGTCAGCAGAAGCAATATGGCAGGGAAAATCAGTCCACCTCTCGAAATCACCAGCAAGAAGAGGTCCACCCTGAGCTGAATCACGGCAAAACAGTCGGTATGATCTCAGGTTTGTAAGAAAAGGGAAAGTATTTGTTTCTCTGGTATTAGGTAGGCCCTGCCATGATTACTAAAAAAGGCGAGGGCTGTGTAATTGGACTTTTTTCTCTTCTTTTCAGAAAAAAAAAACACATGTTGTAACAATCTACCGGAATCTTCCGGCAAGTTTTTTCTGGAAAAAATAAAAAGCCTAATGAACCTTTTTCTCTTAAGCAAATTCTCAGGTCTCTTTTCAGAGGTAGGACCGTTGACCCCAAACGAAAGAAAAAGACATATTCATGCGGTACATCAAGAACTACCGGAAAGAAAAATCGCCAAGCGAGAAAACCTTCCCCATATTTTCTTTACAGACGAAGATGAAGAAGGGGTGTTATACCCTCACAATGATCCGCTGGTCATTCGGGCGCAAGTGAATGACAGGATTATGGAAGGAATCCTGATAGATAGCGGGGCTGGAGCGAATGTCATATCTACTGAGGCAGTAAAAAGGTTGGAAATCCCGGAAAGTAAGATTAAGCCGTATTCGGCGGTTCTTGGAGGCTTTGTTGGGGGCGTTTCTACCAAGTCTTCGGGGAGCATAGACTTCACCATAACATTAGGATTGGGAGACGAACGAAGAACTGAAAAGCTCACAGCCTTCATTGTACCAGGACTTTCCAGGTACAATATGTATCTCGGCCGACCAGGGATTAATGCTTTCAAAGCAATTTGCAGCACTCACCACCTGAAGATGAAGTATCTAACCAGGGCTGGAAAGGTGGTAACCATAAAGGGGAGTCAAAAGATGGCTCGAGTGTGTGAGGTCCGCATCATGGAGGGAATGCCGGAAGAAGAGATGGTCAAAACGGTGGGGTCGGAAAAGGAATTCAGGGGAAAGCTTCCTTTCCGCCGGAGCCGGATCAAAGAACAGAAGACTGTGGAACCTCTAAGGAGCCACCAAGAGAGGTACACTTAAGAACTGACCCTTCTAAATTTTTTAAAATAGGAAATGCATTCGGCAGTGGAGAACAAACTCACCTAATGAGATTCCTGGAAAAAAGAAGGACAACTTTCGCCTGGAGTACAGACGAAATGCCAGGAGTAGATCCAAGCGTTATCCAGCATGACCTACGAGTGGATCCAAAGCACCCAGCCATCCGGCAAAGGAGAAGGATAATAGGAGAGGAAAGAGACCTTGCGGCACGTGCTGAGGTGCAAAATGTAACACCCCCAAACACTGGCCTAGGAGTTAGGGGTATTACACGCCGCGTATTATTACATAATAACGCAAGGCTCTAATAAACAGAATTAAACAGATAATCAAATAAGGCCCAAACGAAATACTTCAATACAGTATTATCGAAGAGATGTTAAAACATCCCAAAAAGTCATTACAGAACCCACCAAACAGATGTCAAAAGCGGAAGCTTAACACAATATGCCCAAAGGCTCAAATCCGAATACAAAGTCTCAAAAGTAACTAATAACGAAACATCTAACTCCAGAGCTGCAAAACGACCTTCACTGATCAATCTGCAAAAGCGTTAGAAGTAGGGGAATGAGCACACAACTATGCCCAGTAGATGACCAACTTCATCAACCAGCATGCTCAAAACATTACAGAATATTGACAAATCAGAAGAAGTCAAGAATCCACAAATATATCAGAAATCAGAAACGGAAGTCCAATCATTAAGGGACTAAACAGAGCAGAAGCAGACAGAAGCAGAAAACAGAGTGGGACACTAGCGATCACAGCATACAGACAGAACGAGCAACCAGCTCGTGAACAGAACGAGGAAACCTCACTCGTAAACAGAACAGGTGTAAACACCCGTGAACAGAACGGGGAACATCACCCGTGAACAGAAGGATCCTACATAGCGCGCTACGAGACAGCGTAACCAGCCATCCAAAGGCTCAGACACAGAGATAACTAGGTCCCAAAACAGAAGCTTAAATACAGATAAGCATATGTGCACCAAAGGGACCAGAAAGCTCATAGATAGCTTGGAAATCAGAAGGGGAATCCAACCCCGCAAACAGAAGTCAAAACGGAGCTCAAACGAGCAAGTTATGGCCAAAACAGTAGCCTGTCCGAACTTGTGTCCGGACATCAATGTTCGGACACAAGTCGAGACTCAGAAGGCAAAATCAGACAGATGTCCGAACTTGTGTCCGGACTTCAAAGTTCGGACACAAGTCGAACCTTAAAACAGAAGAAGAGCCAGAGGTGTCCGAACATCCAAGTTCGGACGGATGTTCGGACATCCTTCGGAAAACAGAACGTGGAGAGTCCGAACTTGTGTCCGGACATCCGATGTTCGGACACAAGTCAAAGCAAAGTCAGAGGGATGCAGAAGGCTGTGTCCGAACTTCAAAGCTCGGACGGAAGTTCGGACACAGCGAAGATTTTCAAAGATTAAGCGCAGAAGGGCATGTCCGAACTTCAAAGCTCGGACGGAAGTTCGGACATGCCGAAAACCTCAGAAATCAGAAGCGAATTCAAACGAACAGAGGCACAAAAACCAATCCAAATGAACACACACATTTACAAAACAACCTTGGGGGTTTACTCCATTGAAAGGGGCATTAAACAGACATAAACCACACACAAACACAAGATCAAATCAGTGAGTAAATGCAGAACCCAAACTCCCCAAGGCTGAACACACGGATCGAATCCGAAAGCCACCTACCTCGAATTAACAGCAGAGACGAAACCCGGTCTGAACAGCAGAGAATCTCAAATCCGAAACAGAGCAACCGACCACGCCGACACAGCAAGTCAGACCAAATGCAATTCCAGGATTCTGAATAACTACAACGCAGAACAATGCCAATTCAGAAACGCAAACCTAACCCAAAAACTAAAACTGCAGTCCAAACTGTAACGAGACCCTCACCTGAATCCAACGTCGAACACCCAGACGGAGCCAATCGCAGTAGAGAAATAATGGAACTGAAGCCAACGCTGAATCACAATCAGATTGGGAAAGAAATTAGAATGAGAAGAACTCAGAACCGAGGGATTAACGAACAAAGTAATCTGACAACTCTACCTCGAAGAAACCAACAATTCGCAAGGACTAGCAATCTGCAGTGGAACCTTGACAGCAGAATAATGAGGCTTGACTGATCGAGAGGAAGAACGGCTTTGAGAGAGAAGAGAGAGAGAGCAAGGAAGAGAGGAGCGTGAACGATCGTGAGAACGTGTTTAGAAGTGAGGGTAATTAAGAAGGAAAGAAATAAAATAATAAGAGTTTATTAAGTTAATCTCACCAGAATTTAAATGGGAAGGAAGAAAGACCTTTCTACCCATGTCTTTATTCAGAAGGACGTCCATGTCCTAAATCCAAAATGAACCAACTTAATGAACCATAGTAACTGAAATAAAATATAACTAAATCTTGGGTTATAACACAAAAACTGCTCAAAGCCGGATTCATCAGAGAGGTGTCCTATCCCAAGTGGCTGGCCAATGTCGTGATGGTTAAAAAATCAAATGGCAAATGGAGAATGTGTGTGGACTTCACAGATCTGAATAAAGCATGTCCTAAAGACTTTTATCCATTACCATCAATAGATAGGTTGGTTGCTTCAACGGCTCAAAGTTCTGTCTTAAGTTTTTAGATGCATTTTCAGGATATAATCAAATAAGAATGAATGAAGAGGATTCAGAAAAAACATCTTTTATTACCTCGGCCGGAACCTTTTGCTATAAGGTGATGCCTTTCGGATTAAAAAATGCGGGTGCAACCTTCCAAAGAATGATAGACAAAGTGTTCAGGCAACAGTTGGCCCGGAATGTAGAAGCATATGTCGATGATATCGTGGTAAGAAGTAATTCCTGGGCACAGCACATGGAAGATCTAAGAGAAACCTTTGATACCCTGGACAGATTCCAGATCAAGCTGAATCCGGAAAAATGTGTATTTGGAGTTACAAAGGGGAAGTTCTTAGGCTTCATCGTTGGGCAAAGAGGGATTGAAGTAGATCCCGAAAAAACCCAGGCAATCCTCGATCTATCGCCACCAAAGAACATTAAAGATGTGCAAGCATTGAACGGAAGGCTCACAGCTTTAGCCAGATTCTGTTCAAAACTCCAAGAAAAGTCAATACCTTTTTTCAGTACTCTACGGAAGAACAAGAGATTCCAGTGGAATCAAGAATGTGTAGATGCCTTTGAAAGGATCAAGGAGATGCTCAAAGAACTGCCAAAACTAGGTGTTCCGGCACCTGGTCAGGACTTGTATCTCTACCTGTCTGCCACGGATTGGGCGGTAGCGGCTGTGTTAATAATGGAGGAGGAGAAAAAGAGATACCAGTATATTACACCGGAAAAATCCTAACTCCGGCAGAAAGCCGTTACACCAACATCGAAAAAATATTGTTTGCATTAGTCGTTGCATCTCGAAAGCTTCGACCTTATTTTCAGTCGCACCGAGTATTCGTTAGAACGAATTGGCCACTGAAACAGATAGCAAACAATCCAAATGCATCCGGGCGAATGGTCAGTTGGACTGTCGAACTCACAGAGTATGAAATCCACTTCCTTCCTCGAACAGCCATAAAGGCGCAGGCCTTGGCAGACTTTATAACCGAAACAACCTTTGCCCAAGAACAAAGAGAATCAACCAACCCATACATAATCTTAGTCGATGGAGCTCGATGTAAGACGGGAGCAGGAGCCGGAATAGTGGTCCAAACGCCGGATGGAAGAACCCTTAACTTTGCGTTCCGGCTAGAGTTTGAAGTGACAAATAATGAAGCAGAGTATGAAGCCCTCATACAGGGTTTGGAGGTCGCCACTGCCTTAGGGGCAACAGGTTCTTCCTTAAAATAAGACAGTAGTTCTCAGTAGTTCTCTCTTGTGTCCTTAAAATTTTTTACATATCTCCAAAAGAGGGGAAAATGGGGTTTACCTCTTTGATTGTTATGCAGAGTTGGAAATATACTCAGATTCAATGTTGGTGGCACGACAAAACGATAACATTTACGAAGTCAAGGAGGAAAAGCTTGGGAAATACTTGGCCAAAGTCCAAGAGACAAAGGCAAATTTTCAGAGATGTGAATTAAGACATCTTCCCGAGCAGAGAACATAGAAGCCGATGCATTGGCTAAGTTGGCCAGTATGGCCGAAAGAATGCCCAACAAAGTCTGGATGGAAATAAAAGCAAACTCAAGTTTGGAGGAGATCCAGGTATGCACTATTGAATCAGACACAATAGCCAAGTCTTGGATGGCACCCATTGTTGAGTACATACAAAGCGGAAGCTTGCCACAAGATGAGAAAGAAGCGACACGAACGAGACGAAGGGCTGCATCTTTCTTTTTAGAGCAGGGGAAACTCTACAAAAGATCATTCGCAAGACCAGCACTTCAGTGCGTTACCGTGGAAGAGGGAGCAAGGCTCATAGAGGAACTGCATGAGGGAACCTGTGGGAACCACCTAGGGGAAAGGGCAGTAGTTCACAAAATCCTGAGGCTGGGATACTATTGGCCGAGAATGACGGAACATTCGAAAGAATACATACAAAAGTGCATTAAATGTCAGGAACACGGCCACAAAATACACAGTCCTCCAACCACATTGAAAACTATACTGTCCCCAATCCCATTCGCCATGTGGGGATTGGATATCGTTGGACCTTTCCCGGAAGCATCTCCCGGAAGATATAGATTCATTTATGTGGCCATTGACTACTTCACCAAATGGGTGGAAGCCATGCCAACGGTATCCATTACCGCAAGGAAGTCACAGGATTTCATCTGGAAGTATGTGGTTTGCAGGTTTGGGATCCCGAAGGTAATAATAACAGACAATGGAGCTCAGTTCAACTGTAACAGCTTCCGGGCATTCTATGAAGAATGGAAAATTGACCTAAGGTTCGCATCGGTCGCCCACCCCGCAAGCAAACGGCCAGGTAGAAAATGCGAATGGACAAATTGTCAAAGCTATAAAAAGGAAATTGGACAGCCAAAAGGGGAGATGGGCGGAATTGCTACCTCAGGTTCTCTGGTCTTACAGAACAACCGAAAAGGGACCAACAGGAGAAACTCCATACAGGTTGACCTACGGTCTGAAAAGCAATTGTTCCGGCTGAGATTATAGTCCCATCAGTTAGATGGAAATCCTTTGATGAAGAAAGCAACAGTGAAGGAATGAAGGACAGCCTTGACCTGCTTGAAGAAACCAGGACTATGGCCCAAGTCAGGATGGAAAGGGATAAAGCAAGGGTAGAGAGATATTTTAACCGAAGAACAAGGGAAAGAGGTTTTGCTCCGGGTGAACTGGTCCTTCGGGAGATAAAGCAGCCAAAGAAGTTAGAGCCCCAGTGGGAAGGACCATTTATAGTACAACGGCGAACAGGGCAAGCTTCATATCGCCTGAAAAATAGTGAAGGATACGAATTGCCTCACTCCTGGCATGCTGAATGCCTTAAAAAGTTTTTATGTATAAAAACATTTCTTACAAAAGCAATAAAATGAGGTATTCTTTGGAAACAATGTTTTTTGAAATATACCATCCGGTCAGCGTGCCTACAGGCTATCATGCCTTGAAATGTACCATCCGGCCAGTGTGCCTACAGGCTATCATGCCTTGAAATGTACCATCCGGCCAGTGTGCCTACATGCTATCATGCCTTGAAATGTACCATCCGGCCAGTGTGCCTACAGGCTATCATGCCTTGAAATGTACCATCCGGCCAGCGTGCCTACAGGCTATCATGCCTTGAAATGTACCATCCGGCCAGCGTGCCTACAGGCTATCATGCCTTGAAATGTACCATCCGGCCAGCGTGCCTACAGGCTATCATGCCTTGAAATGTACCATCCGGCCAGTGTGCCTACAGGCTATCATGCCTTGAAATGTACCATCCGGCCAGTGTGCCTACAGGCTATCATGCCTTGAAATGTAACATCCGGCCAGTGTGCCTATAGGCTATCATGCCTTGAAATGTAACATCCGGCCAGTGTGCCTACAGGCTATCATGCCTTGAAATGTAACATCCGGCCAGCGTGCCTACAAGCTATCATGCCTTGAAATGTAACATCCGGCCAGCGTGCCTATAATATCTAAAATTACTTAAAAGATTTGAACGAAGGTGAAAAAACCATCCATGAAAATAAAGGGGGATTTATAAAGCATTTGGAAATCCGGTCGCTCCGGATAAGGCCAAATGAGAAGTATAATGCTAATTCGCAGGAAAATTACTTAAAGCAATTAAGAATAACAAAGGAAGTGTTGAAGGCAAAACACTAAAACATTACTAGAAACAGTAATCCAAAAAAAAACGACTATACAAGATCCCTACACTAAAGAAATCGCTATCTGAAAGCATCTATTCTTTAGCAGGCTCCTTTGCAGCAGGCCTTCCGACCGGATTGGACGCGCTCTCTGCAGAGTTAGATTTTCCAACGGCTTGACAAGCGCCGGCGGCCCCTGGCGCATACC
The DNA here is from genome assembly GCA_023374045.1 of Limonium bicolor. Classification (NCBI taxonomy): domain Eukaryota; kingdom Viridiplantae; phylum Streptophyta; class Magnoliopsida; order Caryophyllales; family Plumbaginaceae; genus Limonium; species Limonium bicolor. The sequence goes on from CM041777.1 coordinate 231,708,798, forward strand.
GCTATCGGGAGGAAGAAAAGAAGCTTGATCAGGGCCAAAGACTGTCTCACCAGGAAGACGACCGAACTTTTCAAAATCTTCGAGAAAGTTGCTCTTCCGGGCAACATTCTCAAACTCCAGCTCACTATACAGATCGTCATCTAGTACTTCCCCCGCTTCAGAAAGTACTTGGAGATCGTTTGGCGACAAATGTTGGCAATCTTCCGGCTCTGAGAGCCCGAAAGCCTTTTTTAGGTGGGCAATGATAGTTCCTTGCTCTTCAACTCCTCTTGGGTCCGGCGGGCGTAGGCTGTATGCCTGGCAACGTCCTCCTCAAGCTGTAAAACTTGGGCGCGGTAGAGATCGCGGTCAGAACCCGCGGCAGAAAGTTCCTCATTCAGCTTGTCAACACGGTCGCTAAGCTTCTCCACATGCCTTAAGAGATTTTCAGAATCTGTTTTGTAGCAGAAAAAGAGCAGGATCGGTAAGAATAAAGTATAAAGACAAAAAGCAGTAAAGAAATCGATAAGACTCACCCTTAGCCGGGACCTTAGTACTCTCGGGTCGGGGGAGGGCCATAGCCTCCTCCAAAGCTTTCACCTTTTCTTCCAGAGAGGCTTTCTCGGCCGCAAGGGCAGCTTTACCGGCAGAAAGAGTCGTGTTTTCTTCTATCAAGAACTGTTTTCTTGGTCAAAGGCGGCCCGGGTTTGCTCATCCAGAGCATTCTTTTCCTCGCTCAGTTCGGTAAGCTCCTGAATAAGTTTGGCTTTGTCCTCCACTAAAGCCTCACTCTGCTCAGCCAAAGCATTTTTGTCCGCCTCAAGGGACGCAACTTCTTTCTCAAGAGCAGCATTCAGGCCCGCAAGGGAAACCTTATCAGAAGTAAGAGAGTCCACGTCCCTTTTATGAGCGGCTTGTACCTGCCGCAACAAAACTTCTAAATCAGACAAAGCATGCTCTGATATCAAGACATCCTTTTCGCCGGAAGGTTTGCGGCGTACCTGCTTCAAGATGTTCTCTGTGTGGAGGTTCTGGTTTCTCAGAGCGAACATTTCCTCCCGCAGGTCCTTCAACTTCAACTCATACTCATCTCGAAGGCGAATAGACTCATGGCGAGATGACCGCAACTCCTTATTTAGAGTATCTGTCCTATCTTTCACCTTGCGGTCAATCTCATAGTTTATGTGATCCATGTAAGAATCATGATTGGAACGAGTCTGCTTCAACTCGGCCTCGATATTGTCAGCACGACTTTTTTCACGTTGCAAGTAAAGTTGAAGGTCCCGAGTCTGGACTTCGGCACTTTGGGCCATCGACATAATCTAAAAAAAAAACGAAGCACAAAAGGCATAAGGAATATCGAGAAGATATGGGAGAATGGGAGGAAGACGGTACTTACTCAGAAAATGCTTTGCCACATCAGGTTGAAGACATCCCGAGAGGTAATGGAATGACGCATGATAGCATCGGCTGCTCCAACCCCGGCCCTCAGTTTTTCCTTAGTGGCAGTAGCAGTAACAATGGATGGGGGAGCGAAGATCCCGTCCGGATGGTCAGACAGTCTTATCGCTTCCTTCTAGGCGTCGGAGTATCGAGCCACATCAAAGGGGATCTTACGTAAAGGTTGCCCAAGATGGTAGAACCACCCCTCCTTCTGGGAAGGACCGGTGAACCCCCCCAGAGCAGGAGGAGGTGGAGAGGAGGAGGAAGCAGCAACGTCCTCCCTTTGAGCAGCAACGTCCTCCCTTTGCCTGTCTTCCCTCTGTTTGCTTCGGAGCTCTGGATTCTCGGGCACAGGTCGGTATTCTTTCACTCCTTCGGGTGCTGGTTCGCTAACTCCAGGAATATCATGTGGGACAGAGGTGTCAAGAGTCTCGCGGTCCCGTTCAGTCTCAGAAACCTCTGATAAAACAGCCTTCGGCTTGGATACAGTTTTTTCCGAAATCTTTGAGTGCCGGAAGCCGGGACAGCGGATGTAGGGGGGCCGGAGGGAAAAGTACGAGAATAAGGAAAGGTAGAACATCCGGTACTATGTGACTAGAAGGAACAACTTAGAACAGGGAATGTCGCCGGGTCGGAGAATGTTCCGGCCAGATGAGTAAATTTAATATCCTGCTTATATGTAAACGCCAGCCTGGCAATTAAAAAGAAGTACAGGCTGGCAACTCTCAAACTAGCAGTGTAAACACTATAAATAGGGGTTCAGCCCCACTGTAAAAGATACGTTTTCACACTCGAAAATATACGCTGCTGCACTGCCTTTACGATTCCCTCTCTCAAAAAGCTCAGCTGCGAAGTAGAAAGGTAACTCGATAAAGGGTAAAAGGTCTAGTAGCAGAATGAGAATCAGATTAGAGATTAGGATAGGAGGTTAGGGAATTAGGAACTTACTATTTCAGTAAGGTAGAAGAAGTAAACACGTCATAGGTGGTGGTAGAAAGACACATTATGGCAATTAGTTGCCTAATGAGTATAATTATTGAACTATTAACCTTGAGCAACTTTGATGGCAAAGTTTCTTAAGGGGAGTAGATTGAAATACCCCGTAATTAAAAATAGTGATTAATTAGGCTAATAAATATTTTGGAAGCTTGATTAAGTATAAATAAATATTAGGGAACAAATCCCAAAGAAATTGGACCCTTAAAATATTAAAAACACTAACGAGCATTAAAGCGCGGTTTTTGAGGTAACCGGGAAAACGCGACTTTAAGCGGGTCAAATAGACTCATAATAATTTTGGTCAACTAAATAGTCATTAATAAATATAAGCGAAGGTCTAGAACCAATAAAATCAGTAAAAGGAGAAAATAGTCAAAACTGTCAAAAACGTGAAGTTGTGGGGTAAAAGTGTAAATAAAATGAGTTAGTGTGCCCACTTTTAAAATAAGAATGTAAGTGTGGGTGTGTGCAGTATGGGCCGATTTATTAGCCCTCTCTCACACCCCTCTCTTAATTCCCTTCTATGTACAAAAGACAAACATCATAAAAAGCAAAAATTAAACACTCTCCCTCCTCACAACTCTCCCTCATGTTTTATTTCTCTGCCCAGCACCCTCTTCTTCCTCTCTGCTAACCATGGCGATTTGAAGCAGCCAACCACAGAGCCATATTCTTCTCCATTTTGAAACCTCAAATCACCACAAAATGCTACAAAAACCATACGATTTTTATACCCGAGGACTGTCCCAGCGTGTTGGTCCGGGTTTGTAGACCCGGACAACAACCCGGACCAACCTAAAACCCTTCCAGAATGTGTTTAAAAGCTATACTAAGGATGTGTTAAAGATGATTAACACATAATTAATGATGTTTAATGGTCATTAAGGCCATAAACAAGTTTAGAAAATAATTTTAAATAAGTAACCTAAGTATATGTGTTTGAACAACATTGAATTAGTAAGTATAAACAAGGAAATGTTAGTAAAGTAATTAGTAAGGTTAAGTAAGGGTAATTAACCACCCAATTACATGTATATGATAGGACTTGGATTGTGAACACCGAAGGAACGTCGGATACAAGTACAACGGTGAACGGTATGAACTTCTCATGCCCCGTATGCTACCTTGGTTACTCTGATTTGTGTGTTGTGTGCTAATTGATCACCAAAAAAGATAAATGCACGAATCGGAGTTATTATGCTTACTTGTGAATATGTCGTGTTGTATCTTGATGAATATTGCCTTTAAATCATAGTTTGTATAATTCATGAAATGTATGGATGATAATGAATGTGTGTATGCTTGTTGAATTGTATTGTGACCAAATATTATTTGTGATTGGACTTATAACTGATTCCTAACAAGCTAACCAATCTAACTTAATAAATTGGTAATTAAATTGGAATGAGTAGAAGACCGATATAGTTTCGGCCACACGTGAGGATGAGGAGACACATGAGGTTGGATTCGATTCCTGACTCTTAAACTGGTCTGTGGCCCAAACCCCTTAAATGGGTAGCATCCCGGATTGGTGAGTCAAGTAAATCCCAGTGGTGGGACGGTGTAGTAGTCCCTGGGCCGGAGGTCATACCGACTTAACATGAGTAAGAGTAAGTAAGTAAGAATGAGTAAACAAGTATGGAAAAGTAAGTAAGTAAAGTAAGAGAAATTGTATGTAAGTATTGTGAATGAGTAAAAGATTAATAAGCATTCGATTAACCCAGATGCGTAATTTGGCTAACCCTTGTGAAGGTAAGAATTGTGTATGCCATTGTATTGTTGCTTAGCATGTGTATTGTATTGTGTACGAATGTATGATGAATGAAAAGCATATATGTATGTTAAAATTGAATCGCATGTTTATTCGACCTTAAATAGTCGGCGTGCCCTTGTTAGCACTCGGTATATGCAAAGTTTATATGCTGCTTTTTGCTGAGCCCTTGGGGCACCGTTTTAACATGATGCAGGTACTCGTGAAGGATGAAGACTATGAGATTTAGTTTGATTTCTTTTTGGTGTAATGATGAATTGAATGGTGTACTAATTAGTACAAGGATGTAGGTTTTTGTTAGCCGGTGTACCATGGGGTGCACCCTTTTGGATTGTGAAAGAATGATAGGATGGTGAGTTGGTATAGATGAGTAGTTGTTTTAAACTCATTTATTTTTGGAAGCTAGTGGAAGGATGTAATTGAATACACTTAAATACTCGGTAATACATTAATGTGAGCGAATGGTATTTTGTATTCAGTAAGCAATGTTTTAGTAGCTCGGTATACTTAGGCATCAGACCGTCACTATGAGTAGTATAAGCCTAGCTAGCCGTATGGGCGGTTAGCGGCGTTGTATCACCCGTCGTAGTAGTAGTATTTCCGCTGCGAGTCACTTTGATTATTGGGATGATTGGACGGTAAGTACAGGATTAGTGGTAGGGGTGTTACAGATACGCTGTATAAATTGCCGAAAAGAGCACAAACAGAAAGTGTCGCCAGAATTGACACATGAGGAAAGATTAGTGGAGCATGGGAACTACCTAGCTCCTTCTCGCCATCTCTCTTCACCAGCAGTTAGGTACTTAAAATAGCTACGTGGGGATACCAAATCCTCTCACCTTTACACGCATTTTGCACTTGGAAGGTAATTGGCTTCTGTTTTAGTGTTCTTGGGTGGTTGGCTTGATTTACCTTATAATTCGTGCTTCTATGGGTTGACTGAGGTAGGAGAAGTTTTGTGCTGTGTCTTGGAAGGCTTGGGTGTGGCTCTTCTTATATAGGCAGAAGAAGAGATGTCTTAAGGCAAAGGAAAGGCTTATAAGGGTGACACCTAGCTTAACACCCATCCACCTCTTATTGGCTATTGGTTTGGCTGTGTTTAAACATGACACATATGTGGTGACAAGGCTGGGTCATGGTCAGCCAAAGGAGAAGCCATCATGGGACAAAAACTAATGATAATATGTAATAAATTACATTAAAGTTTATTTAATGTGTTCTAAGAGCAAATAAGGAACATGTTGTTTTACTTTGACTTAAAATCTTGCTAATGACCTTGTGACACTTCCTACTAGCTTGCTTCACCTCCCTACTAGCTTGCTAGCTTGTGTGGACAACTTTTAACCAATCATTTCACCACACCTCGTGCTTCTCGACACCTCGTGCTTCCTGACCTCGTGCTTAGGTTAACTAGGTTGCAACCTCATGCTTTCGACCAACTAGGTCGCCACCTCGTGCTTACCTCAACTAGTTCGCCACTTCATGCTTACCAAGCTGTTTAAGGAGTTTTCTAAAGAGAAAAGTGATTAGGATGGAGTAAAACTAGCTATGGGGGCATTTCCGGCTACAAGAAATTTATCGGGTCTTGTAGAATTTTCTAAGGCTTTCCATCTCTGTTTATTAGGGTTTTCTAGGGTCTTATTAAGTTCACAAGGCTTTCCTAAAGTTTTTTAGGTCATTTATAGAGTTTTCAAGACTTCCGGATTTTCGGGAACTAGGGTTCCTACGGTTCCTAGGATTTCCGGGACTTTCATGAATTAGGGTTTCTAGCGTTTTCGGGACTTTCGGGACTTTAGGGTTTCTTTCTTACTTGGGGTATTTCAATGACGATTGAAGGTGCATAGGCACTAGCCAAAAAATGTAGTGGGATACTAAAAATAACTACAAGAAATTATGAAGCTGTAAGTAGAGGTCTCTAATATGTCCAATGGTGCTCATATAGATTTCTAAAACATTAGAGGGTTAATTGGAATGCCTGACCGGATAACAAATCTGAGAAGAATGTGTGGGAACTTAAAAGTTTGATGTTGGTATTGGTAGAAACGTAGATAAACTTCTAGGTGGATGTTAAGGTAAAAGCAATATGGGGAGGGGGACGTTAGGAAAGCTGACCATGCCGTAATGCTATGTCTTTGTAATTAATTAATACACCATATAGTCATCTAATATTGCACCCTAGGTTATACTATAATGTAATATAACATTTTAAAAACATAAAAGCCTCAAAACACTTAATCCCCATTTAATTTCTAACCAAATTAATTTCGCCATAACTACGTGGCTATATTTGTATGCATGCCAAAACGCATTATATTTGACGCCTAATAAACACATTAATTCCCAAGTCCATTGTACAACCAGCAAGTAAAAATCAGCACATAGTACAACAATAGAAGCACGTGACAGTTTGGTTTGCAGGCAAAATTATTCTCAAACACACACTTTATTTCACGCCTTTAATCCCAAACAAACAGAGCATGTATGTTCCTGATTAACAAGTTTAGTTTGCAAAATTATTACCTCATCAACAGAAGAATATAGGCAATACAAATCAGCACATAGTAGTACAACAATAGATTGGGCGTGACAGTTTGGTATGCATGAAAAATTATTCCCAAACACACACTTTATTTCACGCCATTGATCCCAAACAAACAGAGCATGAATGTTATGATTAACAAGTTTGGTTTGCAAAATTACCTCATCATCAGAAGAATAGAGGCGATAGATCTAGCGCGCATGTATCTTCCGGGGTTGTAAAATTATTTCAAGGTAGACTGAATCCAGGAGGCAGCGCGACAGGGCATGTACGTCCCGTTCGTGCGATTTTGCAAAAATTAATTACCGATCGAAAGATTATATGAAAAATAAGGATAAATATATATATATATATATATATATATATGTATACCTGTTCGCAGATTGCACCTAAAGTTACCGAAAGCGAGAGGCGCCGATTGATATCGACGCATGCATGTAATAGCCTGCCTTCACCCCAGTTGGCCGGGTTGCGGTTGCAGAGATTAGAAGATAGAATGTTATTGAAGATGGCGTGCGCAGTATCGGCCGGGAGAGAGGAAGAAAGAGGCGCCGTAGCGACCATATGGTAATTTTTGGGCTCAGTTGATTCGATTGAGAAGAGAGCTTAGTGTTTACAGAGAGCGAGGTTTACAGAGAGTAGTGGGTAGTGGAACAGTCACGATTTGATTGATGAGAAGACTGGGCGGGAGGGCGAAAAGAGTTTTATAATTTAGGTAACATAAAGAACGCTTCACTTAAGAAGCGTTCTTTATGCTGGCCGTAAGTAGAATTAAGAACACTTCTTAACTGAAGCGTTCTTTATGCTGACCGTAAGTAGCATAAAGAACGCTTCTTAACTGAAGCATTCTTTATGTTATCATGCCAAAAGACATAAAAACGCTTCCTATGTAAAGCGTTTTTATACGTTACATATAAAAAATGCTTATTTACAAAGCGTTGTTTTTGTTTTTTGGCGCGATAACATAAATCACGCTTTGTAAGGAAAGTGTTTATTAAGATGTCCGGCCTATGATAATAAAAACGATTTACAATATAACCGTTTTTAAAGGGGCATTGTTTATTATTTTTTTTCCAGCAGTGCCACGTGCCATCTGCTCCTGAAGGGCTCGGATCTGCTCTACAATCAGGCGCTACTGCTCCTCCACTTGGCGCTGGTGCTCAGCCACCTAACGCTGGTATTCTTGAAAGAGCTCCATAGATACAATGCCGGTCGTGGTGGTGGAGGAGGGAGGAGCATGAGAGGCGTGGGCTGAGCGGAGGGTCTCGAGGAATACTCCCCGCTGCTCTGAGCATCACCCTTGTGTCAGCCAGTCGCGGCCTAAGTGAACCTGAACCTCCTCATAGTGTACTCTTCGATCAGCTCCATGGGAGGATTGGCCAGAAGTCCATCAGTCGGCACCCCCAGCCGGGAAATCTGCCGCTAGATGAAGAAGGGGAAACCCAAGTGCTGGGTCTCCTTCTTGGCGATGATGTGCAGCAGATGCCGGAACATCAACCGGAGAGGGACATCGGCTCGTCAGTGATGTCCGAGCCAGCATATAATCGACGAGCAAGCAGTCCGTCGCATTAAGGTCTTTGCTATCTCGCGGGAGGTGGTTGTGTCAGATAAGGGCAAGCAGGACCCTCTTGACTGGGTCCGTCACCATGTTCAGAGTCATGGTGACTCTGACATCGGTCCCAGTCTGGTTCTTCCTACGACGCTGGACTGGTAGAGTGGTCAAGTATTGTTTCCGGTGGCCGTCCAGCTCGTGGGGCAGAATCCATTGGCGGTAGGTCACATCCTCCCATGGCACCCCGAGAAAGGTCTGGAAGGTCTCCTTGTTGATGGTGAGCTGACGCCCACCAACATAGGAGGAGACCTCTCTCTCGTGCCGATCTACTGTGGCATTTGCATAAAATTCATAGATCTGATTGGGGTAGTACTGGCCCCCCTCCCCCCCCCCATGCTCAAGAGACAGCTCCACTGGATAGGGTCAAGGACGGTGCAGAGCTGGAGTGTATTAACGAGGGTGGGGTTCACCGTCCTCTCTCGCACGATATCCTTTCGGCGGGGGGCGTTATACCATGTGTGGGCAGCTTCGTTGATGAATATGCTGTCAAGAAGGCCCACATTGGCTGCCTCCTCTTAGCTGCACGTCGGTTTCGGTGGTCCATTGTTCTACAAAAAGAATAATGAAAAAGAAAAAGAGAAACAAAAGAAGAAGAAACAAATAGCAAACAATGTGATGTTAGAATAAAAAGAGGAAGAATACTAAGCATTTGGGCAAAAAATAAGCATGCAGCACAGGGAAGAGCAAAAGCAACGACACGTTTCTAGAAAAAATTCGGCAAGGTTTCCCCCGTTTTCTTTCGTTTCCCCTGGTTCTAAGAACCTCCACAAAATTAGCCCGAAGGCTGTCCTTTCAGGTATTAAAACAACCCAATACCACAATTCAACCAATGAGTTCAAAGCTCACCAATCAATACGACAATTTATCCATTGATGCACATTATGACTGACTCCATTCTCAACCATGCTAGCACACTACCTTAGCCATTTGAAAAATATATATCATGCTCACTACACCCACCAATTCCCACAAAGCGATAGCATGATTTGAATTCCCTTAATTGAAACTAAACATAGCATAATTTCAACTTAGGCTAGGGATCATAAAATGCATGCCAAAACAGACCCGTTGCCAAGTTTACATTAAATATCTGCACCCACACTCAATAATCAACACTTAGAAACACCCAAATCACCAATTTTATACAAATCAGAAATTCTCAGTTAAGGCCTTGTTTGGTTCGCACTCATCCTAGCCCAAAGTGTAACTTGTTCAAAAATTTACAGAACTAACAAGTTAAGGTTTAGAACCACATACCTTGATGCCTTGTAGATGGAATGGAACAGAAATTGGCAATTCTTTGACACAAATTCAAAGAAAATAAAAAAGGGGGCGATTTAGGGGGAAATTGGGAGATTTAGGGATTTGGGAGTGTGTGGTGGTTGGGCTGGGGGTCTGTCTGGTGGCAGAGCAGCAGGGCGACAGCGTCGGTGTAACACCCCATCCACTAATCTCATAATTACCTCTTAAACAGTCTCATTAGCCTATAAACTCATAGCGGAACTCTAAATACAACGGAGGGTGATACAATACCGTTAGCCACCCATATGGCTAACCAGGCCCAACTCACCTACAATAACGGTCTGATGGACTGGAACAACCGAGTACACAATACAAATACAATACTCTATTTATTTCTTTACTATACTGAGTCTACAATATGCAGATACCAATAACATATTCGGCCTTACACCTCATTCAAGCACATGAGTAAATCAAAAACTAACTACCCATGCTAACCACCGCCCCGTCCTACTCTCGAACGGTATCATCTTCGGTGTACCTGAAAAATAAAAACGATGACCCTAGGGGCTCACCTTACGCTGCATATGAAATTCGCATACCCCGCATGCTAACCGGGGTACGCCGACTACTTTTGTCGAGAGCATGGAGTTCATTTTAATTCAACCAACATGCATATAGTAATACATTATATATGTACACTACACTAAGATTCGACAATCAATCATGGGATACAAACCCTAACTAACATAACAAGGTAGTTAGTTGTATCAATTTACTCTTAGGCCTTGAGGGTTATACCTCACTATGCCTTGGTTACTCATTCGATAACTCACCACTCTCTCGGGTTTCTTATTCTTAATCTCACCCATTCTATTGGGTTACTCATTATTATACTCACCCATTCTCTTGGGTTACTTATACTTTATCTCACCCACACTCTTGGGTTACTAATACTCAAGCTCTTGTAGTTCTCGAGACACTACAGGTCTCCTACGTCACGCTTGTTTCTCTTTACTGTCTTAAGCCAAAACACATGGCTCTCGAGCATAGTCTTACTACCCCGGTTTTGACCCTACTCTGGGTCTAGCATGGTAGGAAGGTTCAACTAGCTCCCGGAACTCTCTGCTAGTTCCTATCTCTTTTACATAGGTCCGACTACTCTCGGACTTCTCACATTCCCATACACTCCTCTCTCGGAGTAATAAGATAATTATATATAGTAGTCTAGAAGCATCACTCTCGATGTTTCTAATGACTTTGGGAACATTTCTTAAGTTTGGATATTCTTAAGTTTAAGGGTTCCCAAACTTCCGTTTACTTATACTTTCGGTTATTTTCTCATACCGGGTCAATCCCTCATATAGGAGGTCAACCGTATTTTAAGGGAGTTTAATGATCCCTTATGACTCTTTTACTTATTTGACTAGTTCACATCTTTGAACTATCTTTAATCCTCTGGATGGAGGTTCACTTATCTTTCAACTCTTACTTGTTTCGTGGATTGTTTCACATTGGTTTTCTAACCGTTATCGGGTGTTTACTCAACCCGTAAATCTCCTCACATTCTAGTGAGTTCATATGTTTACGTTATCGTTATACTTTAATCGATAGCTTGTGTGTTTGCACGTTTCCATTATTTATGAAACTACCCGATCAACGAGTTTCTAGTCAATCGCTACTCACTATGAGTCGGTCTATACACTACGTTAGATCACACCGGCATACAAGTATGTTAGCTCATACAACATACAACAAGACATACATAATCAAACAATGGATTATTTTTCATGCTTTAGTCTTGATTAAGCCGGCACACAAACACACAAATCAGAGTAACTCGGTTAGTATACGGGGCATGAGAAAAACATATTTTTCACCGGGGTTGGCTTTACCGTGTGACCTCTTGTTCCTTGGTTCACACTCGTTCCACTAATAACATTCAAATGTTTCTATTAACATTAAGGCGTTACGGTATGTAAAACTAATACTCCCATACTTAACCTCGTTATCCCGTTATTCCTTAGTTTAGTTCATGTGTTCTTAAACTCCATCATTCTCATTCACTTCACAAACTTGTTTACACTTCCAAAGACCTTCTTAGGTCACCAAACAAGTCCTAAACATCATCTAAAACCATTACCATTCACTTCCCCATCATTAGGACACTTAAAAACACATTCTGGTGAATTTTTGGGGTGGTCCGGGTTTGTGTCCGGGGTTACAAACCCGGACCAAAACTGGAAAACATATTCTGCCTTGTTTTTGCTATGGTCAGAGTTTTGTGTACCGGGATACAAACCCGGACCAACCTCTGTTTTGAGTTTCTGGTGCGTTTTTGGGGTGGTCCGGGTTTGTGTACCGGTTTGTGAACCTGGACCAGCCCTAGAACTATCAAATTTTATAGTTTTCCACTAGTTTTCAACCCCTAATTCACCTCAAATCTCTTCCTAATCATTCCACATGTAATCCAACATATTTTAGCATCTTAATCATGCTCAAAATCTCCTTAAAGCATGGATCAAAGTTATCACTTAATTCATGCTCATTTTGACAAGTTTTCCATTCTCTTTGTTACACTTATGCACAACAGTTCATTTAAAACTTATTTCGATGTTTCATAACCTTCCACCAACCTTACCAAATCATTCCTAGACCAATGCACTTCTCATACCAATTTCCTACCCAAATACACATTTCTCCTAAAATATATTCAAGGTGGTTAACCTCCAACAATCCACTCTATTGTACCTAGTTACTCCTACGTGGTTCTCTCATAATTACCATTAGTTTCTAGGAAAATTTTGACAGCACTCCCTTATATTTCTAAGCTTTCTCTCCACATGGTTTTGCTCATACAAAATCTGTTCAACAACCCTGTTTGTTTAACACACTATACACACTTGATTTCCACCATTCACAACTAAATTCACTTGGCCTCAATGCCTTTCATCAACACTCAACAACACTAAAATTAATCTCATTTCTTAATCCCAATCCCATCAACATGCTCAACTCTTAGAGCAAGATAGATTAACCACCACAAGACAAGGTAAAAATCTATTCAAGGATAGTTTAATTACCTTAGAGTTTTCCTTGTTTATTCTTCCTTTCTTCACCTCTTTCTTTCTTGCTCTTTCCCTCTCTGTTCTTGTCTAAATCAGCCATGTTTCCCCACACACTAAGGGTCACACAGCAAGGCTAATAAGTTTCTAATTTCTCAAATCAAACCCTAGGATTTACAAGAGTTGGTTTAGGGTATAATAGGAAGATTACCTTTGAATCTTTGGATGGAGGGTTTGGAAGCAAAACAAGTAGAACTCTAGCACGTTTTCTTGACAATGAAAACGGCTGGACATGGAAGAACAAGGAAGTTCAACGTTGGAATTTTTTTGACACCAAAGAAAAGCTAGAAATGGAGAGTTTTGGACTTATTTCTTACCTCAAACAACAAATGTGTTGTTCTAGGTCAAGATGGGCTCCTTCAACCTTCGAATGGAGCTTTAGCCATGGAGGTGGGCTGTAAGATTTCTGATTTTAAGAGGTGGGAAATGATCCCCAAGTTGAGAGGAATTCAACGGTACAATTTTTGTGGAGTTTGGATCTCATTTGGACTTTCAAAATTGAAGAAGAAGAGATGAGTGAGAGGGGAGCAGGAATTGCCATTGTCGGCTGGGAGGAAGAAGAAAAATCAGAGAGGAGGAGGGAGTACGTGGGAAATGAAAGAAATAGGGGAGAGAGAGAATCCTCTCTTACTTTTCTACTTTTCTTCTTTTTCCCACTTTTCTTTTCCTTTTCTTTTCTTTCTTATTTACTAGCTAGTATTAGAGAGGGGGAAGGCTGATTTAATTAGTAAAAATCGGCCCCCTCTATGTACACATGCTGGAGCATTTTTCTTCTGTTATAGAAAACGCTCGTTATTTTACCCGGTTTGGCACTATTCACTAACCGGGCCGTTTTTCGGATTTTTCTCGTTTCTTTATTTTTTAAGGGTTTTTAGGCTTCCATTAATACTTAACTATAGTTGTATAATCAATCATAATTTTTACGGGTCTGTTTGACCACTCAAAGTCACGTTTTCGGGTTTTCTCGAAAAACGTGCTTTAAAACTTCGTTAGCATTTTAATCCATTAGTTGGATCCGTTTTCTTCGGGAATCATTCCCACATACTAATTAGGCATAATTAAGCCTTAGGAATCCATCCCGTACCTTAACAAGAACGTATATCTCCTTTACTCGTAAAACACGCGTTTTAGCGTTTTTCGCGTTTTACGCATTTTCTATTTCTTTTGGTTTAATTCTCTCTACCAATACTCTCTAGGCACCATTAGGCCTCTACAAATCTTATTATAATAATTTAATCACCATTTTTTAAGTCCGGGGTATTAAAATCTACCCCCCTTAAAGAACTTTGCCCTCAAAGTTGGTGAATCTAATATCATTGCTCACATAGGTACTTTATGCCCACGTCGTAATCTCTATACGACCTTACAGCCTCACAGGTCTGTCTCTGTACGCACTACACATAACACACATATCACAGCATGTATAGCAAAGAAAAATACTCTTATGTATTCTCTCCATGGAATCGGTCCAAAGACAAGAAGGCACTACAGTCCTCGAATCCATATTGAGTAATACACTGCCGATCCCTCAGGTACCGATCACGTTGGACACTTACGCTCTCTGGTCCACGTCCGTTTCATGACAAATGGGCACTTACTCTCTCTGGCCCACGGTCCCTTCGGTTCTGATTAAAACGTTGCACATATACATATCTTCAGGCACTCTTGTTGACACTCTCGACACAGGATATTCTCAGGGTACTCTCCCCATCCCGCTTCCTTTGGAAAAATCACACCTTGCCACCGCCCAACCGGTCACTTAGGACCACCGCACGTACGGTGCAAAAGTTTCAAAACTAATACACACCCACCATTGTACCGGTCACCAAGACTTAAGGCCACAGCCATCGGCGGGTGATAGCGGTTTAAAAACTAGCTCTCATTTCCATCTTCATACTTGAAGAAAATTCTTTTTAAAATTCCATTTGAAAATTCTTTTTGAAAACGTCACACAACTCCAAGTCCGATTTATGGTAGGTGCACTTTTCCTTAGCGTGATTACTTGTGACCACTTATAGGGAGCTTCAAGAATCATACAACCTTGATGTGATCAGCATCAGTGTTGAACTATCCTTCCACCCCAATTTGTGTTCCGTTTCCCTTGATCGCAAGCAGATCAATTTCCACCTCCTACGTCAGTTTCAAACAATCAGATAGTCAAACATTTTCATTTTCTATCTTTTACTTTTACTAGTCATAATCACAAAACAACTCATTTCAATTATCTCTTAGTTATGGAACCTAAGTCATCCATTATTCTCAATTTTACTTCACTTACTTTACCTAAGTATTCAATACTTATGGCCTCATTTGGCCAAATTGTTGCTCAATTATAACATACAACATACGACTCCAAAGGATGGAACTCACTCCATTAATCATTCCCAAATAAAATCACAGTGGGGACTCACGCCCTACTAGGTTACACATCGGTTTCATACCGATTCATACTCATCATGTCTCATGTCTAATCTCTATAGACATATACTATGGGGATTCTCATTCCCTAGGAGTTTCTCTACTCCTCTTTTTATTTTTATTATATACACGTTACTCGCATATCTTATGCGCAATAACCATAATTACACAATGAATGGGTACACATGTTTATGTAACATGAGTTCCAATCATCAAAACAATTTCTTTTGTGCTATGCCCATAGTAGTTTACGCACCTATACGTAAAACATACTCTAAGCGGTTTCTCGCCCTACGCCCCTTAAAAGGGGTTACGCCCGCGTAATCGACCATATGTTATCACTGAACATTGGTTCACTAATTCAGGTATCATGAAGTGTTTAACTTCAATGCGGTTAATTAACTCATAACCGCGTTATGATCTAGCTCTAAGACTTCAAGGAGTTTAGGATTAGCTATTTACTCGCATTTTCCAGGTATACTTAACCTTGATTTACGGCCCACATGCTTCTGCTGCGTTGATGAAGTGGGGTTCCACCATGCGTAGTAACCAAGTGACCAGCGGAGGATACATGCTGCCTACGGAGAAAACAGAAGGGCCTCCTTCCGACCGAGCCCCCTTCCGACCCCAACGGTCAGACCCTTGCGTCCAGAGAGCCATTCTTCGGAAAGACTGCGGAAGAACAGTAAGCCGTGCGATCTTCCCCACCTCCGAAGCGAAGCGATGCCCTCTCCGAGAGACTGGGTAAATTATAGGAAAACCTTGTATATTGAAGAATATTCTAGAATAGTGTAGGCCCACAGAGACGGTTATACCCTATAGGGAGGTCTATAAATAAGAGTCATAAGCTATGTAATTCGACAGGCTTTAACCAATACATCACTTGGCATTCTCTTTGCAACTTTAGTCTAAGTCCGAGTTCCATACCATTTCATTTGGCGCCGTCTGTGGGAAGCGAACGTCGTAAGACAACTGCGATCCAATCCACAGAGTCACGTTTCTTGTCTCTCGTTCGACCATGGCACCATGATCAAGCAAAGGAAAGGGGAAAATGGCTGCAATCAGAGAAAGCTCATTCTCAAAGGAAGACCTCACCGATCTGATGAGGAGTTTTGCGCAGGAGGTTAATGAGAAGATCGCTGAAAGCAATGAACGGTTCCAACAAGAGCTGACGGATAGAGATCTGGAGCATCAGAAGAAGATCGATGAAATGGCGAGCGTAATTGAGAACCTGAAAGCGAAGAGCGGATCAAAGAGTGAAGAAAGCCGGAAAGAGAAGTCACCACCAAAAGATGCAGAGGAAGACCTCGTCGACATGTCGCTGTATCCCTTCACCGAAAATATTCGAAAGGCGAAGCTCCCACCGTTCTTGTCGCTCTGACAATAGAGAAGTACGATGGAACCGGGGATCCTGCTCAACACATCAAGAAGTTCATCTTCGCGATGAACACTCAAGGAATCAGCTCCCAAGCACTCTGCAATTTGTTTCCAGGAACACTCGCTAAAAGAGCTATAAATTGGATCTCCTCTCGGAAACCACAATCCATCTCAAGCTTCAAACAACTTATAGAGGAATTTCAACATTACTTTGCAGTGAGTAAAAAGATCCAGAAAGATACAATCGAACAGATGGACATCAGGCAGAGAAGGGGAGAGACGGTGAAGGAGTACAGCGAGCGCTTCCATAAGCAAGTGGCTGAAGTAGACGATGTGGATGAGAAAATACTGGTAAAAGCTTTCGGGAATGGATTGGCAAATCCAAGATTGGCAGGAAAAATTGCTACCAAAGCACCACAAACTCACGGAGAGTTTGCAGAAATGCTGTACAATTTCTTGAAATCGGAGATTGCGGAAAATAAGGCAAAAGAATTGGCCAATAGTTTCAGGCTGGCTAACGAGAAGAAGCAAGGAGGAGCGCTGTCTGTTGGCGCGAATTATGGGGAGACGTCTGCTTCGAAACCTTAGGGAGCAAGGTAAAGGTCGTATGGGAAGGATCCAGTCACGACTTCCCATACTGGAGGCAATACGACATATGAAGCAAAAGTTATTACTATCCCTCCAGGAAGGTACGCAACCGCGGTAAGGGAAGGCTATCTTCCGCCCCCTAAGAAGCCTGCCTCAGGAGAGAACACGTTGGCGTATTGTGAATTCCACGGGCACTTCAACCACAGAACGACCAATTGTGTAACACTGTCAAGAGAACTGAACAAAATCGACGAGCAAAAGAGGAAACAAGAAAAGCAGAGACAGGAAGCTTCCAAACAGCAAAAGAATAACAATGACTACCAAAACCGATCTCATTACGGGCATAACGGAGGTGGCATGAGGAATGAGGATCACCCCGAGTTAGACCATAGCAAATATTTCGATTTTGGGGTCATAACCGGTTTGTTCTCAGAAAGGGGCCATTCACGGCAAAAGAAAAGAAAAGGCACGTACACGAAGTCCATGAGCAGCTACCGGAGAAGAAAATCCAAAAAAGGGAACCCTTACCGCCTATCTACTTCACGGAGGAAGACGAGGTGGGAGTTTACTATCCCCATAATGACCCTCTCGTCATTCAGGCTCAAATCAATGATAGGATGGTAGGAAACATCCTTGTCGACAACGGAGCGGGAGCAAATGTGATCTCCCTTGCGACGTTCCAGAAACTGGAAATCCCGGACCAAAAGGTCAAACCATTTGCTGCTTTTCGGAGCGTTCATCGGAGGAATCACAGCTCAGGCCAACAGAAGTGTCGATGTCACAATGACGTTGGGCCAAAAGGATGACCGGAGAACAGAGAAAATAACCTTGTACATCATGCGAGATCTGTCCGGGTACAACACCTACTTGGGGCGACCCGGGATCAATGCTTTCGGAGCTGTTTGTAGCACCTATTATCTCAAGCTCAAATACTTGACGAGGGGTGGAAGGTTGGCATCCATCCCCGGAAGCCAGAAAACAACAAGGGTGTGCGAAGTGCGGATCATCGAGGACTTTCCGGAAGAGGACGTTGTCAAAGAGGTCGGCTCCAGTCGAGAATACGGAGAGGGAGAGGCCAGAGCACGGATGCCTGGAGAAACCTCAGAGATGGTAGTGGTATCGGCGGAACAACCAAAAGAGGTACCCCTGAATACCGATCCATCTAAATTTTTCAAAATTGGGAATGCTTTTCACCATGATGAGCAGATTGCTTAATGAGATTTTTGGAAAAAAGAAGAATGACGTTCGCTTGGAGTCCAAAAGACATGCCCGGAGTGGACGCCAGCGTTATCCAGCATAGCCTGATCGTCGATCTGAAGTTTCCTGTCATTCGATAGAGGAAGAGGATTGTAGGAAGAGAAAGGGACGAGGCTACCCGGACGGAGATCAAAAGGTTGCTGGAAGCCGGTTTTATTAGAAAAGTTTTTTATCCTAAATGGCTATCAAATGTAGTTTTGGTTAAAAAGGCAAACGGAAAATGGAGGATGTGTGTGGATTTCACAGATTTGAATAAAGCTTGTCCGAAAGATTTCTACCCTTTACCTTCCATAGATAAGCTCGTAGCGGCAACAACGCAGAGTCGCGTGATGAGCTTTTTAGATGCATTCTCTAGGTATAGCCACATAATGATGAACAAAAATGACCAAGAGAAAACATCTTTTGTCACCTCGACCGGTATTTTTTGCTACAAGGTCATGCCGTTTGGATTAAAAAATGCAGGGGCAACTTTTCAGCGAATGATTGACGAAGTATTCCGGGAACAGTTGTCCCGAAATGTGGAGGCATATGTGGATGATATAGTAGTGAGGAGCGATTCTATACCCCAGCACATGGAAGACCTTGAGGAATCCTTCAATACCCTGGATAAATACAAGATCAAGTTAAATCCTGAAAAATGCGTCTTCGGGGTCACTCAAGGAAAGTTTTTGGGGTTTATAGTCGGGCAGAGAGGAATTGAGGTTGATCCGTAAAAAACTCAAGTAGTTCTCAATCTTCCGCAACCAAGAAACATCAAGGATGTACAAGCCCTGAATGGAAGGCTCACTACTTTAAGTAGATTTTGCTCCAAGCTTCAAGAAAAGTCTATCCCATTTTTTAATGTCCTCCAGAAAAATAAAAAGTTCCAGTGGGATATGGAGTATGTAGACGCCTTTGAGCAAATCAAGAAAATGCTTCAGGAACTTCCGAAGCTTAGTGTTCCGTCTCCAGGCCAGGATTTATTCCTATATCTATCAGTTTCGGAATGGGCGGTGGCAGCGGTCCTAGTCATGGAAGAGGAAAAGAAGGAAATCCCTGTCTATTTTACCGGAAAGATCTTAACTGCCGCGGAAACAAGATACTCTAATATCAAAAAGTTTTGTTTGCCCTGGTGATCGCATCCAGGAAACTGAAACCATACTTCCAGTCACACCGAATCACCGTCCGAACCAATTGGCCCTTAAAACAAATCACCAATAACCCGAACGCCTCCGGAAGAATGATTACTTGGACGGTAGAGCTTACTCAGTTTGAAATCCATTATGTTCCTCGGACAGCAATAAGAGCCCAGGCCTTGGTTGATTTCATCACCGAGGCAAGTTTCTTCCGTCAAGAGGAGCGAGAAGTCCCGTACAAGATGTGGGTGGATGGAGCTAGGTGTAAAACCGGAGCGGGGGTTGGGGTTGTAATCCAGACCCCCGATGGAAGGAAAATGAATCATGCGGTAAGATTGGAATTTGAAGTAACGAACAATGAAGCAGAATACGAGGCGTTAATACAGGGGCTGGAAATAGCCTGTGATCTGGGGGTGACGGAGCTGGAAATACAATCTGATTCCTTGCTTGTGGCAAGGCAAAGTGAGAACATCTTCTAAACGAAGGAGGAAAAACTGAAACTCGACTTGATAAAGGAACAAGATCTAAGGGCAAGATTTTCAAAATGCAACCTCCGGCACATATCCAGAGACCAAAATTTGGAGGCCGATGTACTGGCTAAATTAGCAAGTATAGCGGAAGGGATACGGCGGAAGTCCAGCTACAGTTGCAGAAATTCTCGAGTATAGGAAAGACGGAAACAATGGCAGTTGAAATGACCAATTTAAGTGAATCATGGATGACCCCCATTGTCCGGTACATCCAGCAAGGGACACTACCGGAGGAAGAAAAAGAGGCCAAAACAATAAAAAGAAGGGCATCATCATTCTTTTTTGAAAACGGCCAGCTGTACAAGCGATCTTTTGGCAGACCATCACTGAAGTGTGTGACGGAGAGTCAAGGACTAGAGCTTGTCAGTGAAGTCCACGACGGGGGTGTGCGGCAACCACCAAGGAGGAAGGGCGGTAATGCATAAAATTTTAAGGATGGGTTACTTTTGGCCGGCACTCCAAAAGATGTGTGGAGACTATGTCAAAAAATGTGTGCAGTACCAGTTACACGGTCCAAGGGTTGGAAACCCTCCAACGGAGATGAAGTCTATCACCTCTCCAATCCCTTTTGCGAAATGGGGATTGGATATCGTCGGACCATTTCCAGAGGCTTCACCCGGAAGGTATAGATACTTGTATGTGGCGGTGGACTACTTCACCAAATGGGTAGAAGCTCTTCCGGTAGTAAATATAACTGCGCGAAAGACAGAGGAGTTTGTTTGGAAGAACGTCGTGTGTCGGTTTGGCATACCAAGGGTAATCATAACGGACAACGGCGCACAATTCAATTGCAAAAGCTTTAGGGAGTTTTGCGAAGAATGGAAGATTGACTTGAGATTTGCGTCCGTAGCTCATCCACAAGCGAATGGCCAGGTTGAAAATACTAATGGAAAAATTGTGAAGGCTCTGAAAAGAAAGTTGGAAGGTAAAAGAGGAAGGTGGGTGGAGGTGCTGCCACAAGACCTATGGGCTAACAGAACGACTGTCAAGGGGCCAACCGGAGAAACCCCTTACAGACTGACATACGGACTGGAGGCGGCGGTAGTATCGGCGGAAATTATGATACCGTCAAAAAGGATCGTAGGGTACGAAGAAGAAGAAAACGACGAAGGCATCCGAGATGAGTTAGATGTCTTGGATGAAAAACGGATGATCGCTGATTTAAAAAATCAAAATGACAAATTGAGAATTAAACGTCATTTCAATAAAAGGGTAAGAGAACGGTCTTTCTCCACGGGTGACTTGGTACTTCGGGAGGTAAAACAACCAGCGAAATTGCAACCTCAGTGGGAAGGCCCGTATATCGTTCAGGCTAAGACAGGTAGGGCATCTTATAGGCTCTAAAATGTGGACGGAAGTGATCTGCAACATTCCTGGCACGCTGAATGCCTCAAGAAGTTCTATGTATAATATCTTTTTCGGATACAAGTTAATGAATTGTTTGTTAAAAGCGCAGGAATAATCTTATATGGATGTCCGAAGATCTCACAAGCAGTAGCAATGAAGCGTTTTACCTGACGATCTCAGTTGTCTTGTTTTCAAAACATTTTACTCGCCGGTAATGGTGTATAAAGTTTTCGGACAAAAACAAAAACGTTGCAAAACAATTTTTCTCTTACTCAAAAACAAGGAACAAATAGTTTTTTTTAAAAAAAGAAAAAAAGACAAAGAATGTAACTGACGATCTCACCATCAGCGATGGTAGAGTGTTTGTATCCGACGATCTACCATCAACAATGGTAGTGTATTTCATCCGACGATCTCGTTGTCTTAGTGCCAGTAGAGTGTTAAACTGACGATCTCACCGTCTCGAAGTCGGTAGAGTGTTAAATCGACGATCTCACCATGTGTACAGTGGTAGAGTGTGAAAGTGTAACTAAAAGGTTACAGAATAGAATTCTTAGCAAAAGAGAAAAGCAGTGTAAAGATTCCACATTAACAAAAGTCTCCAACTTTCGGGAGACCGGTCGCTCCGGTCATGCCCGAAAGATCTGGCTGATCCATTAAAAAAGGAGGATGTGATTTACAAAGCAAAAGTACTCCGGAACAAAGTATATGATGACTGTACCAAAAACTATAACAAAAAATAAGTTTATGATGCAGGCCCTGCAGGATCATCCGCAAGCTTCTCGGATTCTTGTGTCCGCTTCTGAGGGGTTGAGGTGCTTCCTCCGGAGTCTTCCTTGTTCTCGCCTACCGGAGTAAGAGCAACATCACTTCGGACCCGTGCAATAGCTGATCCCATAAAAGATGGGGCAAAGCATGTATTCCCCGCGGGCCGTGAGAACCTCGCCAGCTCCTTATGATATCCGGTGGAACGAGCAAGAGCTTCAAACTCTAGGCTTTCGTAAAGCGCTTCATCCACGGATTGTTGCTTCTCGGAGAAGAACTCCAATACAATTCATTGGCTCTCCCCGACAAGTTTACGGCATTGAGAAGAGAGCGTCTCTTTAAGACCTGAAACAGTACGGTCCTTCATTGGAGTTCCGACTGCGTCTCTTTGAGAGCCCCCTTTAACTTCGCAACCTGGCTCTCGTAGGATAGGGCAAGACTCCGGTATCGTTCCCTCTCTGACTCCGAAGTGATTAGCGAAGCTTTAAGACAAGACACCTTTTTAAACCAAAAGTCGTAACTTCTGGCAGACTCCGACGAAGGACTTGGATTTTCTGCATAAAATACAAAGGATTAGCGGAACACTATGAAAGAGAAGAAAAAAAAGGAGGCCTTCGGTGGTATAAAGATTACCGGAAGCCTTTTCTTCTGTGCTTCCAGCTCTTCCTCAAGCTCTTTAATTCGAAAAGTTGTCTGCGCAAGTTTTTCCCTCTCCGTTTCAAGGCTGGCTTGGAGATCATTCTGTTTGGCCTCTACTGCTTGCAAGAGTTGGTCCCTTTTTTCCAACTCTGATTCAAAAGAAGACCGAAGATCCTCAGTAGATCTCCGGATCTCTTCAGTGACATTCCGAACGTCTTCAGCTTCCTCTTCCAACACCCGCATCTGATCGTCAAAAGAAGCATGCAGCTTGGTGATAGTATCCTCTTGGTTGATGGATGCAGCCTCTTGGAGTTCCTCCCGGAGGGCGGCCTTTTCGGCCTCAAATTGAGCCTCCGCTCGTGTAAGGATTTCCTGAGCCTTGGCCTTCTCTTCATCAACAGCCTTCTTGTATCTCTCCGCTCGGGCCTCATGGGAGCGGAGGGCTCGGGAAGAGTATTGAGACTGGGTCTCAACACATTGGGCCATCGCCATGGCCTAAAAAGAAACAAAGGCGTCAGAGTCAAAAATAAAAGGTAATACAAGATAAACATATATAAAGAAGTCAAACCTGAATTAAAGCACTCAAGATGCGTTCAAAAGCCTCCCTCTCCGGAAGAGAATGACGGACAATGGCGTCAGAGCTACCCTCCCCAATCCGGATGTTTGGTTTTAAGGGAGTCGGATCAGAAGCAGGGGCAAAAATGCCATTATCGTTTTTGGCCGCCTCCGCAGCGGTAGACCAGAAGGCCTTGTACCTCATTCCACGAACGTATGGAATGCGAGGAATTGGGTTTCCTCGGTGGTAGCCCCAGTCCAGTTTTGAAGAAGGACCGAACCGATGGATCAGCTCGCGGTGGAGGAGAAGACCTGTCGCCCGCATGCTTGCTCCTAGCTCCAAACTGAGGAGCCTCTTGGAAGGAGCGTCGGACGACTCCGAAGAAGAGCTTCCCTCCGCACTACCCTCGGCGATACCTTTGCCTTTACCAGGCGGAATTTCACGAGCCTTTTTTCCTCGGGGGCTCCACCTTCCTTTATTACGACACCGCGCACGGGTCGACGATCCCGTTCAGGCTCAGGGTCTACGGAGGGCGGAGCAGCAGTACTGAAGAGGGAAAAAGTACGAGAATAAGAAAAGGTGAGCACATCCGGTCCCATGTGACTGGAAGGAACAGCTTAGAGCAAGGAATATCGCCGGATCAGAGTGTGATCCGGCTGGTGAGTAATTAAATATCCCGCTTACATGTAAATGCCAGCCTGGCAATTAAAAAGAAAGACAGGCTGGCGACTCTCGATCTAGCAGTGTAAACACTATAAATAGGGGTTCAACCCCACAATAAAGGATACGTTCTCACGTTCGAAACTACGCTCTGTTGCATTATCTACGCGATTCTCTCTCTCTCTTAAGCTCGGTCACACAGTAACAAGGTAACTCGACGAAGCACAAATGGCCTAGAAGTAGAGTTGGAATCCGATTAGAGATTAGGATAGGAGGTTAGGGAGTTTAGGAATTCACCTTTCATTTTGGCGCCGTCTGTGGGAAACGGATGGCTCAAGATCTTTCTTTGCAACCACGAGTCCACCGGAGGTAATCTGATTTTGAGCGAAACAACAAAGCCTTGAAACTTTGAGGTTGTGTCTTTTGCAGGTGTAAGCGAAGGAGGTACGCGTGCAAGGATGGCTCCAAGAACAAGAAAAACACCCCGACCTGAGGGCGAGATCAACAATGTAGGAACAGCCGAAAACGACAGAGTGGAAGCTGAAGACGTGATCTCCAAGCAAGCGTTGGAGGAGATGCTGAAAAGCCTAGTCAGAACCATTGATGAAAGGATAGTGGAAGGGAATGAAGTCTGCAGCAGGAGCTGATGCAGCGAGATGTGGAATACCAGAAGAAATGGGAGGACATGACTGAGGCGCTCGAATCGCTCAAGAATCGTGGCTCCGAAGCGAGCATCAGCCGGAAGAAAGAGCAGCTAGAGAAAACTCTGATCATCAGCGACGAGACTGAGGAGGATGATTCGATCGACATGACTCTTTACCCCTTCTCCGAGAGAATCAGGAAGGCAAAGCTTCCTCCCCACTTCGTTGCGCCAGCAGTGGAAAAGTACGATGGAACGGGGGACCCTGCTCTTCACGTTAAGAAATTTATGTTCGCAATGAATACGCAGGGGATAAGTTCTCTCGCTCTTTGCAATTTGTTTCCGGGAACATTATCCAAAAGGGCACTCGGTTGGATCTCAACAAGACCCCCGCAGTCGATCTCAAGTTTTAAGCAATTGACTGAGGAATTCCAGCAATACTTTGCTGCAGCAAAAAGATCAAGAAGGAAACAATAGAACTGATGGATCTCAAACAGAAAAGGGAGAGACGGTGAAAGAATTCAGTGAAAGGTTTCATAGGCAGGTAGCTGAAATTGATGACATTGATGAGAAGATTCTGATCAAGGCTTTCGGAAACGGGCTAGCACAACCAAGGCTTGCCGGGAAGATCGCGACAAAAGCCCCAAAAACCCATGGAGAGCTAGCCGAAATCAATTCATAAGTTTCTAAGTTAGAGGTGGCGGAAAATAAGCCAGGATTTGGCAAACAGCTCACACAAAGGTTAACGACAAGAAAGGGGGGACCGAGTGGGAAATAGTGCTTCCGGCAATGTATCAGGAAGTTCATCGGGGGGAGGCTCAAGATACAAGCCTTACTACAAAGCTCCATCCAGGCACCTCAGTTTCAGAACGCCCGGGTTGCTGTTCAGATTGATCGGGCAGGTATGCGGCGGCAGTCAAAGAGGGATATCTACCCCCACAAAGAAGCCTTATCCAGGGGAGATTCCGATAGCCTTCTGTGAGTATCATGGTTGCAAAAGTCACAGAACCGCAAATTGCGCCACTCTGGCCAAAGAATTGAGGATCATCGAGGAAGAAAAGAAAGGCAAGGGAAAGCAGGTGGCAGGCCAACAGAGGCAATATAGCAGGCAAAATCAGTCCACCTCTCGAAATCACCAGGAAGAAGAGATCCACCCTGAGGTAAATCATGGCAAATCAGTCGGTATGATCTCAGGTTTGTAAGAAGGTGAAGACATTTTTGTTTCTCTAGTTTTAGCTAGGCCTAGTCATGTCGGTTATAAGGCGAGAGCTGTGTAATCAGACTTTTTTCTCTTCCTTCCAGAAAAGACGTATGTTGTAAAAATCTTCCGGAATCTTCTGGTAATTCCCTTCCGGAAAAAATGAAAGTCTAATAAACTTTTTCTCTTAAGCAAATTCTCAGGTCTCTTTTCAGAGGTAGGACTATTGACCCCAAACGAAAGAAAAAGACATATTCATGTTGTGCATCAAGAACTACCGGAAAGAAAAATTGCCAAGCGAGAGAATCTTCCCCACATTTTCTTTACAGACGAAGAAGAAGAAGGGGTCTTATACCCTCACAATGATCCACTGGTCATTCGGGCGCAAGTGAATGACAGGATGATGGAAGGAATCCTGATAGACAGCGGGGCTGGAGCAAATGTCATATCTGCCGAGGCAGTTAAAAATTGGAGATCCCAGAAAGTAAGATTAAACCATATTCGGCGGTCCTCGGAGGCTTCGTTGGGGGCGTTTCTACCAAGTCTTCAGGGAGCATAGACTTCACCATAACGTTGGGATTGGGAGACGAACGAAGAACTGAAAAGCTCACAGCTTTCATTGTACCAGGACTTTCCGGATACAATATGTATCTCGGCGGCCAGGGATTAATGCTTTCAAAGCAATATGCAGCACTCACCACCTGAAGATGAAGTATCTAACCAGGGCTGGAAAGGTGGTAACCATAAAAGGGAGTCAAAAGATGGCTCGAGTATGTGAAGTCCGCATCATGGAGGGAATGCCGGAAGAAGAGATGGTCAAAACGGTAGGGTCGGAGAAGGAATTCAAGGGAAAGCTCCCTTTCCCGCCAGAGCCGGATCAAAGAACAGAAGATTGTGGAACCTCTATGGAATCACCAAGAGAGGTACACTTAAAAACTGACCCTTCTAAATTTTTTAAAATAGGAAATGCGTTCGGCAGTGGGGAGCAAACTCACCTGATGAGATTCCTGGAAAAAAGAAGGACAACTTTCGCCTGGAGTACGGACGAAATGCCAGGAGTAGATCCAAGCGTTATCCAGCATGACCTACGAGTGGATCCAAGCACCCAGCCATCCGGTAAAGAAGAAGAATAATAGGAGAAGAAAGAGACCTTGCGGCACGTGCTGAGGTGCAAAAATGCTTAAAGCCGGATTCATCAGGGAGGTGCCTACCCAAGTGGTTGGCCAACGTGTGATGGTTAAAAAATCAAATGGCAAATGGAGAATGTGTGTGGACTTCACAGATTTGAACAAAGCATGTCCTAAAGACTTTTATCCATTACCATCAATAGATAGATTGGTTGTTTCAACGGCTCAAAGTTCTGTCTTAAGTTTCTTGGATGCGTTTTCAGGATATAATCAAATAAGAATGAATGAGGAGGATTCGGAAAAAACATCTTTTATTACCTCGGCCGGAACCTTTTGCTACAAGGTGATGCCTTTTGGATTAAAAAATGCGGGTGCAACCTTCCAAAGAGTGATAGACAAAGTGTTCAAACAACAGTTGGCCCGGAATGTAGAAGCATATGTCGATGATATCGTGGTAAGAAGTAACTCCTGGGCACAACACATGGAAGATTTAAAAGAAACCTTTGACACCCTAGACAGATTCCAAATCAAGCTGAATCCGGAAAAGTGTGTATTTGGAGTTACAAAAGGGAAATTCTTAGGCTTTATCGTTGGGCAAAGAGGGATTGAAGTGGACCCCGAAAAAACCCAGGCAATCCTCGATCTATCGCCACCAAAGAACATTAAAGATGTGCAAGCATTGAACGGAAGGCTCACGGCTTTAGCAAGATTCTGCTCAAAACTCCAAGAAAAGTCAATACCGTTCTTCAGCATTTTACGAAAAAACAAGAAATTCCAGTGGAATCAAGAATGTGTAGACGCCTTTGAAAGGATCAAGGAGATGCTCAAAGAATTGCCAAAACTAGGTGTTCCGGCGCCTGGTCCAGACTTGTATCTCTACCTATCTGCCACGGATTGGGCGGTAGCGGCTGTGTTAATAATGGAGGAGGAGAAAAAGAGATACCAGTATATTACACTGGAAAAATCCTAACTCCAGCAGAAAGCCGTTACACCAACATCGAAAAAAAATTTTGCATTAGTGCGTTGCATCTCGAAAGCTTCGACCTTATTTTCAGTCGCACCGGGTATTCGTTAGGACGAATTGGCCACTAAAACAGATAGCAAACAACCCAAACGCTTCCGGACGGATGGTCAGTTGGACTGTCGAGCTCACCCAGTACGAAATCCACTTCCTTCCTCGAACAGCCATAAAGGCACAGGCCTTGGCGGACTTTATAACCGAAACAACCTTTGCCCAAAAGCAAAGAGAATCGACCAACCCATACGTTATCTTAGTTGACGGAGCTCGATGTAAGACTGGAGCAGGGGCCGGAATAGTGGTCCAAACGCCGGATGGAAGAACTCTCAACTTTGCGTTCCGGCTAGAATTTGAGGTAACAAATAATGAAGCAGAATATGAAGCCCTCATACAGGGTTTGGAGGTCGCCACTGCCTTAGGGGCAACAGGTTCTTTATTATAATAAGACAGTGGTTCTCATTTGTGTCTTTAGAAATTTTTTACATACCTTAAAAAGGGGGGAGAATGGGGTTTACATCTTTGTTTGTTACGCAGAATTGGAAATATACTCAGATTCAATGCTAGTAGCGTGACAAAACGACAACATTTACGAGGTCAAGGAGGAGAAGCTTGGAAAATACTTGGCCAAGGTCCAAGACATCTTCCCCGAGCAGAAAACATAGAGGCCGATGTGTTGGCTAAATTGGCCAGTATGGCCGAGAGAATGCCCAGTAAAGTCTGGATGGAAATAAAGGCAAACTCAAGTCTGGAGGAGATCCGAGTATGCACCATTGTATCGGACACAATAGCCAAGTCTTGGATGGCACCTATTGTTGAGTACATACAAAGCGGAAACTTGCCACAAGACGAGAAAGAAGCGGCAAAAACAAGACGAAGGGCTACATCTTTCTTTTAGAGCAAGAACAGGTCTACAAAAGATCATTCGCGAGACCAGCACTTAAGTGTGTTACCATGGAGGAGGGAGCAAGGCTCATGGAGGAGCTACATGAGGGGACCTGTGGGAACCACCAAGGAGAAGGGCAATAATTCACAAAATCCTAAGGCTAGGATATTATTGGCCAAGGATGAGGGAATGTTCAAAAGAATACATACGGAAGTGCATTAAATGTCAGGAACACGACCACAAAATACACAGTCCCCCGTCCACACTGAAAGCCATGCTGTCCCCAATCCCATTTGCCATGTGGGGATTGGATATCGTTGGACCTTTCCCGGAAGCATCTCCCGGAGATATAAATTCATTTATGTGGCCATTGACTACTTCACCAAATGGGTGGAAGCCATGCCAACGGTATCCATTACCGCAAGAAAGTCACAGGATTTCATCTGGAAGTATGTGGTCTGTAGATTCGGGATCCCGAAGATAATAGTAACAGACAATGGAGCTCAGTTCAACTGTAAAAGCTTCCGGGCATTCTGTGAAGAGTGGAAGATTGACCTGAGATTCGCATCGGTCGCCCATCCACAAGCAAACGGCCAGGTAGAAAATGCGAATGGACAAATTGTCAAGGCTATAAAAAGGAAGTTGGACAGCAAAAAAGGGAGATGGGCGGAATTGCTACCTCAGGTTCTCTGGTCCTACAGAACAACCGAAAGGGCCCAACAGGGGAAACTCCATACAGGTTGACCTACGGTCTTGAAGCGATTGTTCCGGCTGAGATTACAGTCCCATCAATTAGATGGGAATCCTTTGATGAGGAAAACAACAGTGAAGGGGTGAAAGACAGCATTGACCTGCTTGAAGAAACCAGGACTATGGCCCAAGTCAGGATGGTAAGGGATAAAGCGAAAGTAGAAAGATATTTTAACCAAAGAACAAGGGAAAGGGGTTTCGCTCCGGGTGAACTAGTCCTTCGGGAGGTAAAGCAGCCAAAGAAGCTAGAGCCCCAATGGGAGGGACCATTTATTGTACAACGGCGAACAGAGCAAGCTTCGTATCGCCTGAAAAATAGTGAAGGTTACGAATTGCCTCACTCCTGGCATGCTGAATGCCTTAAAAAGTTTATGTATAAAAACATTTTTTACAAAGAGCAATAAAATGAGGTATTCTTTTGAGGCAAAGTTTTTTGAAATATGCCACGGCCAGCGAGCCTACAGGCTATCACGCCTTGAAATGTACCATCCGGCCAGCGTGCCTACAGGCTATCACGCCTTGAAATGTACCATCCGGCCACGTGCCTACAGGCTATCACGCCTTGAAATGTACCATCCGGCCAGCGTGCCTACAGGCTATCACGCCTTGAAATGTACCATCCGGCCAGCGTGCCTACAGGCTATCACGCCTTGAAATGTACCATCCGGCCAGCGTGCCAACAGGCTATCACGCCTTGAAATGTACCATCCGGCCAGCGTGCCTACAGGCTATCACGCCTTGAAATGTACCATCCGGCCAGCGTGCCTACAGGCTATCACGCCTTGAAATGTACCATCCGGCCAGCGTGCCTACAAGCTATCATGCCTTGAAATGTACCACCGGTCAGTGTGCCTATAAAGACTAGGAATTTACTTAAAAAGTTTTGAACGAAGGTGTAAAGACCTTCCATATAAATAAAGGGGGAACTTACAAAGCATTTGGAAATCCGGTCGCTCCAGATAAAGCCAAATGAGAAATATATAAAGCTAACTCGTAGGAGAGTTACTTAAAACGATTAAGAGATACAAAAGAGGTAGCAAGGGCAGAACGCATCCAAAACATTACCAAAAACAGTAATCCAAAATACGACTATACAAGATTCCTGCACTAAGAAATTACTATCTAAAAAGCATCTATTCTTTAGCAGGCTTCTTTACAGCGGACCCTTGACCGGATTGGACACGCTCTCCGCAGAATCAGATTTCCAACGGCTTGACGAAAGCCGGCAACCTCCTGGCGCATACCGCTATCGGGAGGAAGGAAAGAAGCTTGACCAGGCCCAAAGACTGTCTCACCAGGGAGACGACCGAACTTCTCAAAGTCTTCAAGGAAGTTGCTCTTCCGGGCAACGTTGTCAAACTCCAGCTCACTATACAGATCGTCATCCAATACTTCCCCCCTCTTCAGAAAGTACATGGAGATGGTTTGGCGACAAATGTTAGTAATCTTCCGGCTCTGAGAGCCGAAAGCCTTTTTTAGATGGGCAATGATAGTTCCTTACTTCTTCAGCTCCTCTTGGGTGCGATGGGCGTAAGATGTATGCTTAGCAATGTCCTCCTCAAGCTGTAAAACCTGAGCTCGGTAGAGATCGCGGTCAGAACCCATGGCAGAAAGTTCCTCATTCAGCTTGTCAATGCGATCGCTGAGCTTCTCGACATGTCTTAAAAGATTTTCAGAATCTGGTTTTTAAAAAAAGAGAGCAGGATCGGTAAGAATAAGGCATAAGGACGAAAAACGGCCGAAAAGAGACCGATAAGACTCACCCTTGGCCGGGACCTTAGCACTTTCGGGTTGAGGGAGGGCCATGGCCTCCTCTAAAGCCTTCACCTTTTCCTCCAGAGAAGCCTTCTCGGCCGCAAGAGCAGCTTTACCGGCAGAAAGAGCCGTGTTTTCGTCCATCAAGAACTGCTTCTCTTGATCAAAGGCGATCCGAGTCTGCTCATCCAGAGCATTCTTTTCCTCGGTCAGTTCGGTAAGCTCTTGAATAAGTTTGGCTTTATCCCCACCAAAGCCTCATTCTGCCCGGCTAAAGCTTTTTGTCCGCCTCAAGGGATTCAACTTCTTTCTCAAGGGCAGCATTCAGGCCCGCAAAATAAGCCTTATCTGAAGTAAGGGAATCCACGTCCCTTTTTGAGCAGCTTGTACCTGCCGCAACAAAACTTCCAAGTCAGACAAAGCACGCTTTGGTATCAAGACATTCTTTTCACCGGAAGGTTTGCGGTGTACCTGCTTCAGGATACCCTCTGCGTGGAGGTTCTGGTTTCTCAGAGCGAACATCTCTTCCCGCAAATTATTTAACTTCAATTCATATTCATCTCGAAGGTGAAACACTCATGGCGAGATGACCGCAACTCCTTGTTTAAAGTGTCTGTCCTATCTTTCACCTTGCTGTCAATCTCGTAATTTACGTGATCCATGTAACCATCATGATTAGAACAGGTTTGCTTCAACTCGGCTTCAATGTTGTTGGCCCGACTTTTTTCACGTTGCAGGTCAAATTAAAGGTCCTGAGTCTGGACTTCGGCGCTTTGGGCCATTGACATAACCTAAAAGAAACAAAACATAAAATGCTTAAGGAATATCAGAAAGACAAGGGAGAATGGGAGGAAGACGGCGCTTACTCGAAAAATGCTTTGCCACATCAGGTTGAAGACCTCTCCCGTGGGAATGGAATGACGCATAATAGCATCAGCTCCTCCGCTCCCGGCCCTCAGTTTTTCCTTGGTGGCAGTAACAATGGACGGAGGGGCAAAGATCCCGTCCGGATGGTCAACAGTCTTATCGCTTCATTCCAGGAGTCGGTGTATCGAGCAGCATCAAAGGAGATCTTGCGCAAGGGTTGCCCAAGATAGTAGAACCATCCCTCCTTCTGGGAAGGACCGGTGAAACCCCCAGAGCAGGAGGGGGTGGAGAGGAGGAGGAGGCAGTAATGTCCTCCCTTTGCCTGTCTTCCCTCTGCTTACTTCGGAGCTCTGGGTTCTCAGGCACAGGTCGGTATTCTTTCACCCCCTCGGGTACTGATTCATTGACTCCAGGGACGTCATGTAGGGTTGAGGTGCCAAGAGTCTCACGGTCCCTTTCAGTCTCAGAAACCTCCGTTAAAACAGCCTTCGGCTTTGATACAGTTTTCTTCCGAGGTTTTTGAGCACCGGAAGCCGGAAGAGCAGAAGTAGGGTGGGCCGGATCGCAAGCAACCTCGTTGTCAGAAACGGTTATGGGTGCGCCTTGAGAGCCTGAGAAAGAAAGGGTCAGCATAGAATGTACATAAAAGGAAAGGCAAAAGTTTCCTTCAAATAAGAAAGAGCAATACGTAGGTTAGTATCTTCCAAGACAGCACCGTGGGCCGGATCGGAAGAAAAATATCCTGCCAAGTCAGGAAACAATTCACAAATTGGGGTTGGGTGACCAGATCCCTGCCCCGGACGAGAGACAGACCCCGGGCCTGAATCAGGAGTAAGAGGGAGAAAGACGCGACACCCAGACCCTGGACTCACGTACCAAGTACCTGGAAAATCATCGCTCGATCGGGTTGGAGACCCAGTAATTCTCTTTTCTTCTGGCCAGAATGGTCCTTGTCATTATCGCCTCTCTCTCTCTTCTTGGAAGAGGTGGCATCCCCGAGGAGCCTTGTGGCCGCATCAACAGCCGCATCAACAGACGCATAGTAATCGACTTGCTCATCACCCATCTTGAAGTTAACAAAATTCCAGCTGTTGAAGGGCCCCACCTTATCTCCTCTAGAAAAGAAATCTGCTGGAACGACGTGAAAGTAAGAAAACGGTAAAAGGAAAAATTTAGGTGAGACTGACTAAATAATACTTACTATGATATTTCTTCAATGAGTCCAGGCGCGCCAGAGTAAAAAATTGGGAGACCGTAGGCTGTTTTTTGCTTATCATCTTCAGGATTTTCGAGATAGGTATTTCTTGCGCCGGGGAAGGAGGACAGCTAAATTGGCCTTTCGGGATCGAGGGACAGTAAGGAACTCCCAAAAATCGGCCTGGTGGTGGGACAATGACAAACCATTGGGAGTTCCACCCGGAAGACGCTTTCTTGTAATCAAAAAGAGAAAAGCCGGCCTTCGCCTTGATAGTCAGGCTATCAGGATCGTCCCTTGTGGAGTAGAATTGGGCGAACTCGGTCGCTTCTACCAGAATTTTGTTCTCCTCACAAAGGAGAACATAGGCGTGGAGGTAAGAAATTGCCTTCGGGTGTAGGAGAGCGAGCACACAGCAACGCCGAATTAGGAAACCCAGAACGAATGGATGAGGGGGCACAGTCAGGCCACGAGAGAAAAAATCCGCATAACGGCATATCCAAGCCCAAAATTATCGTGGGGATGTGAGTCGGAAGAAGGAAGGTAGATGCAAGTACCCAGTGGGACTTCGACGTCCTTTAAACAGGAGAGAAGGGAGGGGGTATCTAGGGAGGATGAAGAAGGTTCTCGATCAGCAGAAAAGGGTGCGGTAGATTTCAGATAAGTAGGGCGAAACCCTTGAGGCGAAAAAGTACCTTGAATCGCCTCTTTAGCAGGGACAAAGCTCGCGGCTGCCTTGTTCTTCTTCGAGCTAGACGAGGCCATCAGAACAAGAAAACAGAGAGCAAGGACAAAGCAAAGGAGTGGAAAGATTCGAAATGAGGGGCGACGGAGTCTGGGCAAACAAAGGAGGAAGATATCTGAAAGAGTTCGAATTCGAGACTAGAGCTTCGAAGAAAAGCGATTCCCGCCCAGTTAATGAAAAATAAAAAGGAGGCCCCGCACCTTCCTGGAAAAGGGGCACTGACACAAAACGACTCTGCAAATTCTACATCGAAAAGGCGCAGGCATGGGCTAGGCACAGGCAGGAGCGTAATTCAAAAAGAAAGAGGGCGGAAAAAGAAAAGAGAACTTATGGGACTAAGGGGAGGCGATGGCCGGAAGAGCAAAAGACCGTAACGTCAAAAAAAAAACACAAACAGAGGCATAGAGGCATATGCTAAAAAGTTCTACTTTTTACGTTTAGAAGATCAAAAGTAGAACTTGGGGACTGATGAAGAGGGAAAAAGTACGAGAATAAGAAAAGGTGGAACATCCGGTCCCATGTGACAGGAAGGAACAGCTTAGAGCAAGGAATATCGCCGAATCAGAGTGTGATCCGGCGGGTGAGTAATTAAATATCCCACTTACATGTAAATGCCAGCCTAGCAATTAAAAAGAAAGATAGGCTGGCGACTCTCGATCTAGCAGTGTAAACACTATAAATAGGGGTTCAACCCCACAATAAAGGATATGTTCTCACGTTCAAAACTACGCTCTGTTGCATTATCTACGCGACTCTCTCTCTCTTAAGCTCGGTCACACAGTAACAAGGTAACTCGATGAAGCACAAATGGCCTAGAAGTAGAGTTGGAATCCGATTAGAGATTAGGATAGGAGGTTAGGGAGTTTAGGAATTCACCGTTTCAGCTACGAGAGGCAAAGTCACAAGTAATCAGACAAGTACAAAGTTAAAGCAAAAGGGAAAAAAATGTGGAAAGGTATACCAGTGGAAAAAATGGAATCGGTATTTTGAGTTAAGGCTTCATCAACGCAAAAAAAGCCATGCAGATCAGGGAAGAGGGATGATATGGGAGTTAAATCCACATTTTTTTTAACTCCACCCGGACTGCAGGGGGAGTAGACACGGGAGTACATGTTTCCAAAGGGACAGCAGCAAGGGGACCAGTGGAACCAGTTTCCGTAACAAGCTTTTCCCTCGTACTAATTTTATTTTTGACTGATCAACTTTTCTGGGCCCCTCGGGGCTTTCCTCTTAGTACCAGTGTCTTTGCTACCGGAGGGACTCCGAGTTTTTCCACCCGAAGGAGCAGGAAGGGCTCCTTTTTTCTCTTCAGTGGCCCTGTAGTCAACAAGCTCCCAGTTGTATTGGAGGGAGAATTTTCCGCCCGATTTAACAAAAGCTGCGAAACAAGGAGAAAGTAAGAAAACATCCAAAAACTAATAAAAAAAGAAGACACATAGGGAAAACACGTACGGTCAATCTTTGTCCGAGTTTTGTTCAGCTTCTCTTCGGAGAGGAAGAAGGTGATGGGATGGAGCGCTGATGAACTCAACTTCTTAAGTATGTCTCCAATTGGAGACGAATCGGCGGAAGAGGGTAGTGGAGCGGCAAGCTGCCCCTTAGATATGTCTCCGATATGGGAGACTCCGATAAAAGTCCCCCTCGGCGGATAAAAAACAAACCAGTTGGAGGACCATCCGCTCTCCAGGCTCACACGCTTGAAAAAGGAGTACCCGGACACGGCCAAGACGGAGATGTCCTCCTCTGTAGTAGTGGTGTTCACCCTGGTTGTAAAGAAATTGACAAACTCCCGCGCATCGGGAGTAATATCGTTTCTCCGCACAGACGGTGATGAAGGCATGCAGACAGCCTAAGGCGTTGGGATTCAGGTGGGCAAGAGTACATCGCCGACGTGAAAGGAAACCAAGAAAAAAAGGGTGCGGGGAAAACGCAGGCCACGGTGAAGATGCTCCCGATACACCACGAAACCATCCCCGAAGTAGTTAAAAGGATGCGCTGTCAGCTCCGGCACGCGAATCTTCGACCCCAGTGGGACTTGCACACCTTTCATAAGTTTTGTCAAATCTTTCACAGAAAGACTAGAACTGGTGCCCTGGCGAGGGTAGTCCCCGCCGATATTTTCGGCAGGAATGGCAGAATCTTCTACGACGCAGTTTTCCCCGTCGGTAAAAAGTTTCGATCCCACCGGCGCCAAGGCGGAAGAGTTTGGGTTTGACAGGTCCATTGCGAACAGAGAAAGCCGAAAGATTTAGGCGAGCGAGAAGTAGGGAAGGGCGTGAAAGAGAGATGCAAGAGCGGAAAACAGGGAATTGTGAAGCAGGGAAGAGAAGAAGAAGAAGAAGAAGAATGACCACCGTATAAGCAAGAAAGCAAAAGATCGGGGTCAGGAGGCAAGGAAGAAAGTGGAGGACAAATGCGTGAAAACTCAGAGAAGTTTGAAAGTTTGAAAAAGTAGAGGGAACAGAAGAAAGGAGGAGAATGGGCTTAAATAGGCGGAAATTGGGCACGCTCTACCAAAAAGTAATCATCGCCTACTACTGCAAGCGTGTCAGGGAAGGTAGCTTCAGAAGACGAGGAAGTGACAGTTGAGGCAAGGCACGTTGCTGAGCCTCCGGTAGATCTCCAACGGTAGGAAATCCAAATAGAAGGGAAACAACTCCAAGACCTCTTTCCTTTTCTCTTAAAAAAAAGAGGTCTTGTGGGACTAGGAGGAGTGGAACAGAACGCCATTTTTTTTTTTAAAAAAAAACAAACAGCAAAAAAGATCTTTCCTTGCAGAACAAGAAAAGATCTTGTGGGACTGATGAAGTGGGGTTCCACCACGCGTAGTAACCAAGTGACCAGCGGAGGACACATGCTGCCTGCGGAGAAAACAGAAGGGCCTCCTTTCGACCGAGCCCCCTTCCGACCCCAACGGTCAGACCCTTGTGTCCAGAGAGCCATTCTTCAGAAAGACTGCGGAAGAACAGTAAGCCGTGCGATCTTCCCCACCTCCGAAGCGAAGCGAGGCCCTCTCCGAGAGACTGGGTAAATTATAGGAAAACCTTATATATTGAAGAATATTGTAGAATAGTGTAGGCCCACAGAGACGGTTATACCCTATAGGGAGGTCTATAAATAAGAGTCATAAGCTATGTAATTCAATAGGCTTTAACCAATACATCACTTGGCATTCTCTTTACAACTTCAGTCAAAGTCCGAGTTCCATACCATTTCATGCGTGACCTGATAACCAGAGTTTAATTTGCCCTTTTGGTATTATCAATGTTTTATCTCCTCCCTTTTTATCCCTTTTTGTCTTGGGAGTAAAGGTTTCTCAATCGTCGCTTGGTATCTCTTACCGTATGCGAATTCGATGAGTTATATATTTCTCTCTAGTACTCTAGAAATCTATTTCATATAGCACTGTATACCTTCATGATTATTCACTTACATTTTCCGACTTATTGTCGGTTGGGGTCAATCTACTACTTAGTATGTAGTGCTTCCTAGTTTCATTCATACTACTCTGCATTTACCATGCATCGGTCCTAGGACCTGTGGGTTATGGCCCACGTTCTTTGTGCATCTCTGGCCAACGGCCGCACGGTTATTTCTCTAGGTTTTCACTCAATAGCCTTGCTCCATTTTTAGTTTTTTACCACTATTGATATTTCCAAAATTTCTAGCTTTCCCACTAGATCATTACTGCACAAGTGCAATACCAAAACACTCAGTTCTACAGAGTGCAGAGGCGTAAACCCTTGGTAGTAAATCTCTCATGTGATCGCAATAGGAATGAACATTGTTTCCTTTACCATCCATTCTCATCAACTTCATATCATTATGTGGCTATATTCTTACAACGATCGCTTGCTGCATACCCTGTTCTTACTCCTTAGACAACACTTGTTTACATGGCATCCGCTATTACTTTAGCTTCCGTTCATGTATTGTCGTCATTTATACTTTGGCTTGCCATTCACTTGGCTCAATAGAATATACTACTCTTTTAAATCTCTTTCCGCGTCCTACGCATCTTTCATTCTACGGTTCTCATTATACACAACTGTGTTGCTTCTCAACCAATTACTCTCTCTCGGTTTAAAACTGCTGCTATCAAAGCCTTTCTAACTACTATTTCCGTTCAAATACTCCTTGGCAATAAACACATGCTCAAGTTTCACTACACCGCTCTAGCGGATTCACATTACATACTTAGGTGGTAGCCTTTCTCTGGGGGATTCACGCAATTGCCGCTCCCTAGGCCCCACAATAATGAGGGGTATCCCCATTGTAAGGTAGAGGTTCATTCTCCACGATTCCTCTTATACCTTTATGCATAGGTTTTGCAACGTTTAAACCTACAAATGGCAGTTGGTTTACCGGCTTACAAGCCACATTGCATTGTCATGCTCTATGCGGGCTGTTTATACAAGTTTCTTCTTCTCCGTATGCCTTTAAATGGTTTGGAGGTATTACTGCACTCTTTGATATGGTTGTCTCACCACACTTCCGTACATGGAAGGCCCTTCAAGTATCTTGATAGTAATCTTCACCTTTGGCAATATAGGGTGTTCCCTTGTTAAGTGGGATCCCTTCGGGGTTTATCCATTTTACACTTATGTTCTCAACACGATATCTCGTTCAACTACTGTTGACTCCAGCACCCTTCAAGGTTTACTCCTGGGTGTTGTCATGTAACGCCAACACATTTGGCTTGAACTCATGGGTGTGTTAAGTTTGTGACTTCGCCTTGCGGTTATGTACTTTGAACTATCCCGTTTAGGGA
The DNA here is from genome assembly GCA_023374045.1 of Limonium bicolor. Lineage (NCBI taxonomy): Eukaryota > Viridiplantae > Streptophyta > Magnoliopsida > Caryophyllales > Plumbaginaceae > Limonium > Limonium bicolor. The sequence goes on from CM041777.1 coordinate 231,747,709, forward strand.
TGTAACATCTCCCGTCCTTGGGTAGACTACAGATTCTTTTTCCTTTACCTTATTGGTCAGGTCATTATTTTCTTCAGTGAGGTATAATGTGGGAATTCTATCCCGTTCATCAAACATTGACGTGTTCATTTCAGGCATTCGCCGTATTAGTTATGCTGGGTATTTATTCCAGTTACCATTTGTCTCCTTCAGGGTTCCTGAGACATATCCAATGTCTACCCATATATACCCTGTGTTTCTCACACTTTTGATTCTTTCGCCCTCCTCTTATAGTGGGTTCTTGACTCCCTTCGCTTTATAAGCTTGTTTAGGTTCTTCGATTGTTCGAGGTGTCCAACTATTTGGTTTGAACTTATCTTATGGTCCATAGTATGGAGTCGACTACTTCCCGTGTTCCGTACTCTACTTGTATACATACATGGAGTATCTTATTGATACGTTACCACTTACCCGACTAACTCATAACTGGTCTGTCAGGCCCGCAAGCTCCTTTGGAGTGCGGTCGTCCCATGTCTCGTTTTTGTACACTGTATTATCGGTCACACGCCTAGGTGAAGTATTCTGCTACCAACTCCTCTTATATCGTCCTATGATAACTTACCATGGTTCTCTGGTTTGGTTTTAAAATTTGGGGTTTTTGGAAAATTTTACGTTTGAAAGAAAAATTTGAGCTTAAAAAGTAGAATCTTCATGGCACTTCAATGTCGGTTGTTTCTTACCAAGTCTAGCTTCTCGCTGACTGATATATTCTTAATCCAATGGTTAGGTCATTAGGCCTTTCCAAGGTTTCATTTCAGAATTCTTAAGGTTTAAGTTTTATATTGGCTTCTTTCTCCATCTTCGTACTTGTCAAGTACTTGTCGCTGGTTAAATTTCTCTTAATAGTCCTGTTATTTCAGCACTTGTCGTGGCAAGTGCGCGGTACAGGCAGTTTTTGGGTCAACTCATACCGGTCACGGTATTGTTCACATTTGTATTTAGTAGCCTTGTCGGCTCTTCTTTTGATCCATTAGTTGGATAACTACTCCTCAGAGCTGCTCCTTATTCATCTTGACATGATTGTCATCCATTTAGGTGCTTCTCCACTCTTGGAGTTCCTTAATTACTCAGTGTTGTCTCGTTTCTTGGTGCTCGTTCCCACATATTTACCGTGGTTACAGAAACTTATTTTATTCTGGCATTACTTCTGTAGTCCTATTCGGGTGTATCCCGTAGATGTGCTTGTAGCTGTCTAAGCTATGTCGGTTAGGTATTGCAACCTTTTTGGGTGTGGCAGGGTGGGTGTACGTACCCTTGACTAGATTCTTAATCAGTTGGTATACTGTTTGTAGGATCGGGTGGCTAACTCAAACCAACTAAAGGTGTGAGTCTAAGAGTTTGTTTGACTCAATCAGTCTTTAAAGGTGAGAGGCACTGTGGGATGTAGAAGCACTCAATCGAACTAGTCAAAGAAAGTGTGCGGAAGACTTGAACAAACTAAAACGGAATAAAACTTGAAAGATAGACGGACTCTGTGGAGCTCAGCAAGATACACAAATAAGTTATTTTATTCTCTGGTCAAAATAAAACAACTTACAAATGTCCACTAAGTAGAGGAGATCTACTTAGCGTTTTTTCACTCACTCACCCAATACACTTTCGGATCGGAACAATGGTAAGTATAGCAAAACTAGGATCTTCCTAGGCAGAGTCTATCTAGATGCACTAACTAGTTTGGTACGTATTTTCTCTTTCTGGCTTACAAAGCAATTTCTTTCTCTCTCTCTAAGCTCAGAAATATTTATTAATGAAAGCACGAGTTTAAACTAGCTATTACAAAACCTATTTATACTAGCACTAGAAGTGGTAGGTCGAGGGAGTTAGTTCCGTAATTGTCAGAACTAACTTAGTGGGCAACGTCCTTGAGTGGTCTCCTGACTTGGGCCGCGAACTTCGGATGTGATGGGGAGACTGTATGACCGTTGTTAGCGTTGAAGCATGATAAGTGCAAAACATATAGACTTATTAAGGTTTAATCACCTTATAAATTGCAGCATTTTTAGTAATGTTTCTCACTTATCTTGGGTTTTCCCTATAATTATCTTGTTATATTAACTGATGTATTATATGTGTTAAAATGTAGGAAAAATGCCAAATAATTACATGTTGTAAAGGATTAAAAGAGAGGCACGAGGAAGTCACGCGTGAAGCACACAGAGGTGTGTCCGCATGACCAACCGCCTATATATATGCGGACAAGATACAAGCGTCCGCCCTTGCAACCGCATGCGTTTTAGGCGGACAAGGTGGAGAAAGAACCGCCTTGGCAACCGCCCCTTTGCAAGGCGGACAAGACAGAGGCAACCGCCTGAGTATTAGGCGGACGTGAGTAAGGTAGAGGCAACCGCCTAAAAACAAGGCGGACGGAAGAGAGGTAACAAAGCGGACGTGACCCCATGCAACATGAAATAAAGCACGCGACGGGTTATCTTCTTCGATCGCTCTGCAACTTGACTCCGCCATTATCCTTTAGAGTCGGCGCCTACCAGAAATCACTCACACGCTTATTTTCCTGTCCCCTGCAATCAATGAGGCTGCAATCAACGAGCTCAATCAATGAGCTGCTGCTATGCTTCTTCTTCTTCTCTATAAATACAACACTCAGTTTACCTTACCCAGTGTCCTTCCAGAGGTTCCGTCCGTCTTTCCTCCTGGAGTTCCAACTCACACCATCATTCCATCTTCGTACCACTACACTTTCACTCACTCGTTCATTTTCATCTCTAATCTCCCGCTTCTCCATTTGTTTTCTTTTCATCTCATTAATCTCACCTCTAGTCTCACGTATTCAAATAGAAGACCAAACTATTTAATATGTTAGGCTAGAGTACGTATACTCTGGGAATAATTATTATGTATCTGTATTAATTATGCAATATGTTTTACTGGTTTTAATTTTAATGAAGTTTGTTACGATTAAGGGTTTTCTCGCATCTTTTTAATAAATGTCATGAGTTTATTAAATTGCTTTACTAAGTCTATTTTGATCAGACCGGTGATAAATAGACAGGTTAATTAAGGCGTAAATCTGGAGAAAGCTTATTATGATTTAATGAGTTAGTATTTTCAGATGCAAATGTAATCCCTCAACACTCCTCTGCCGTTCGCAGGCTTTTGCTTGAGTTTTCATCGGACCTTGCATTACAGGTGAACGAGTTCTTATGAGGCTATGACTTAGTCCTTAAGATAATTATAGGAATCTTGCCAAACAATTATAATTAAACCAGTAGACCTAGCATGAAAGAGCAGATAATATTAATCTGAACCAGAGTCCCGTTTAGTTTATCTGTTAATTTAGTTAATTTATCTTTCCCTTTTATTTATAAAAACAAGTCAATTAATCCCCCCTCTTGTGACACGCTTAGGTACTATTATATGTATATTAGTCCCACGGTTCGACATCCGGTCGCTTACATTTTTACTATACTACCACGACCGGGATTTTGTTTGCAGCCCGACGTTTATTTTGAGTTTTAATTTCTTTTCTTTTAATTTTACACCAGTTTAACCACTCACGATATAACGTCTGCAAAGCATTCCCGAATTCGCTCCTTAGTTTTCGTAACGGCATGGGAGAGTCTGTGATGTTTCCTTAGTTGTATGGACTCTCTTGTAGTACCTCACTCTTTGTGTTTGACTGAGGATGATTGACTCTCTGTCGAGGTGATTGGCTATCTCTATAACACTTTGATGTCCCAACAGTTTCCCCCCTTGTTGCTGATGATAGCAAACCTCCGTGAATCCCGATTGAGTCAATCCTGAAATGAGAACAAAAACACAAAGTACTAGGGGAACCGACCCTGTCAAAGTTCCCCCTTAATAGCAACAGTAGCAGTTGAGTTCAAAGACTCCATTTAGGTTCCCCCTTAATCGTAGAGGGACTCCAGGCAAGCAGATATTGAACAGGCAGTGTAACATGCATAATAAGGCATAGTATTAAAAGCAGTTATAGTACTAGACCACACGGTCCATCAGCAAAAATTCGAAGGCAGTTTTTAAAGCAGCAACAGAGTCGCCCGTACACCAGACGGGATTCACCGCTTCCCTCGTTTGCTTTCATCAGAGGGAAGCCCATCAGTCATGAAAGAGTTAGTCAAAATATTTACACACAAACCAGCAAAAAGTGTTTAGAACTTAAAAACAGCCTAAGTCCTAACACTACACACACGCACGTCATAACTAAGGTGCAGGGTTGGGCTTAAGGGTAGCTTGGATGTCAAGGAGTTGATCCTGCAAGGCCATCACAGTCGTCTCTATCCCAGCAAGTCTTTCCATCATCCGCGAGTGGCTCTAAGTCAGCTCTACTGCCTGTGCGAGGAGTCGCTCCACTTTCTCCAAGAGTTGTAGGAGAGTATCTTGAGGGACTGCCTCTTGAGAGATGAAGGACCCGCCGTCGTTGGAGTTGATGGTGGGGGCAGCAGCTTGGATTTGTCGATGGATGTAAGCCGATTCAGATAGCGGAGATCGATGGTGTCTGCCTCTTCGATGGACTCCGGCGTGGATGTTGCCAGGGATATCTGAAAGAATTTAAGAATGCGGGGTAGCCAAAACTCATACCCCAGTGAGTGTTTTAGGGTATCATCAGACTAGGTCAAGTGATGAAGAATGTTGTGGCCAAGATTGAGAGAGCGACAGTTGATTATGCAGTACATGATGGTGAGGTCCAAGCAGTTGACCATGAGATTCCTTCTTTTCTGGGGACTATATTTTTTATGACGAGTATGTGAAGGAGTTGGCGGAGGATTGAAAGATCTCCTCGGGGTATTGGGGAGCCCATTTTTTCTTTGTTAGAGAAAAAGTGGTAGATCTTGTTTTGTGGGACCCCGGGGATTTCTGGGAGGACTCCTTTTTCATAGAAGGACAGACCGGTATGAGGGACTCCAAGAATTTGGGACAGCTTTTCAAGATTGAAGAAAATGGGAGTTGAATTGACAAAAGATTGTGCGGCACCGTTTCTGATGACAAGATCGACAGACTCTTGGGGATACCACTCTGTTATCTCATAGAAAAGGTGTTTCCACCCTTGAACCTCTAGCATTGTCACTAACTCCCCCAGATGTGAAGACAGAGACCATGAAAAATCTAGGAACTTACCTCTGATGATATTTCTTTCTGCAGCAGGGTCACCAAGCATATAGCGTTGGGTGAAGGGGTCTATCTTTGCACATCGACGCTGCGGCTTGGGCAGTTTCTGGACCCTGGTAGAGGTGGCGCCAGTAGATGTGTCGTGGCTGTTGATGGGCAACTCTTGGACTTGGGAAGATTCACCAGAACCGGAGGAGACTGGTTGGGCCTTGACAGAAGATCGTAGGACTCGTTTGGCTGTGGGTCGAGTGATGGTTTGAGCTTTCTTTTTCGAGGTTTGGGTTTTGGAGATTGTGGAGGTGTTGGGGTTGCTAATTTTTTCTTGGGATTTTGTGGGGCTGGTGTTGGAAATTTTTGGGTGGAACTTGCGGTTGATCAGTGGCTTGGATGTCGGCGGTAGGATTTGGTTGGTGAGGTGGTGGAGATGGTGGCGGGGTTTGAAGTGGTGTGACATCTTCAACATCCATCTCAAGAATGTCGGTCTTGGCGGTAGAAGGGGGTGTTGGTTGTGGTGATGTGTCGCGGGGGGGTGGTGATGGTGTGGCAGAGTGTGTGGGGGATGATGTGGCAGTGGTTTTGGTGGGAGAGTGAGTGGTGGTGGTAGTGAGTGGAGATGGGTTAGGGTTGGCCATTGATTGAAGGTACGCCTGAAGGCGGATTGGATCTCTGGAATATCTCGGCCGGGATGGTGATGTCGTTGAAATTAATGCCCGCCATTTGGAATTGTTGTAGCTTTGGGTATAAGGTGGATGTAAGTGAGAGAGACGGAGTAGGCTGATGGGTGATATAAAAGGCTGAAGTGACTGCGGAAGGTGCAAGGGTTTCGTGTGTCAGGCGAGAGAAATCAGGGGACGCGAGATGCCAGCGAGATTAAGGGCGTGGATTTAGGCGGGGCGGGTGTGGATAGATGACATGGATGTATAGCGCTAGTAACATAGAGATGTTCTAAGCAAGAAAACACAGTTCACAGATTCAAGTGCAAACAAAGACAGACTCAATGAGACATAAGGGAGTACCTGCTGATGATTGCGGTAGGGGCAAGGAGATGCGACCGTCTAGGTAGACGGAGTCAACCCAATTGCTGATCGAAGTGCTTCAAATCGTGCGGTAGACAGGGGTTAGTAAAGATATCTGCAAGTTGATCTTCTGTGGGCACAAAGTCAAGTTGAATGAGCTTTTTCTCGACACAGTCTTTCAAGAAGTGAAAACGGATTTCAATATGTTTGGTTCTTGAGTGTTGGACTGGGTTTTCGGATATTTTGATTGTGCTTTTCTTGTCACAGAAGATTGGGATTTGTTCTATGGGTTACATGATATCTTGAAGTTATTGTTTCATCATCCCAAGGAGTTGGGAGCAACAGGCTGCAGCAAGACATACTCTGCCTCCACTGTAGAGAGTGCACAACCGAGTTTTGTTTTTGGAGGACCATGAAACAGGCAAAGACCCAAGAACTGTGCATTACCTGAAGTACTCTTTCGATCTTAGAGGGAACCAGCCCAATCAGAGTCACTGTATCCAATAAAGTGAAAGTAGGAGATCGAGAATACCATAGATAGAGGGTACTTGTACCTTCAGATACGGAAGATACGTTTGACTGCTTTGAGGTGAGACTGCTTTGGTGCTGCTTGGAAGCCGGCACAAAGACAGACTGCGTGGAGAATGTCGGGGCGACTGGCATCAGGTACAAGAGGACCCTATCATTCCTCTATATTCTGTGGCATTGACACCGACTCCGTCATCATCAAGAACGAACTTGGCAGATGTACAACTTGGTGTGTGACATGCTCTTGGCGTTTTTTAGATTGTACTTGTCAAGGAGTTCCTTGATGTACTTTTGTTGTGGATTTTAATCCCTTCCTTTTCCTGTTGAACTTGTAGTCCTAAGAGAACTTTAGGCTCACCTAACTCATTCATGGAAAACTCTTGCTTCATAAGGTTAGCAAAATGGTCACATAAGGTGTTACTTGTAGAGCCATAAATGATATCATCAACATAATCTGTACTAGAAGTAAGTCATGTGATGAGTGAAGAATGAATAGTGTTTTTATCAACGTTACCCGAGAGAAACCTCATTGAGCAGAAACCATTTTGCCAGAGTATATGTAGACAGTCTTTCAGCGTGTTTCAGTCCGTAAAGGGCCTTACACACAGTTTGTAGACGTAGTCGGGATGGACGGAGTCTGTGAACCCTAGGGGTTCCTCGACATAGACTTCTCTATCAATATAGCCATGGAGGAAGGCCGTCTTGACATCCATTTGATATAATGTGAAACCTTTGAATGCAGCAAACGCAATTAACATGCGAATTGCTTCAAGACGAGCTATAGGTCAAAGGTTTCATCATAGTCAATCCCTTCTTCTTGATTGTAGCCCTGAACAACCAATCTGGCTTTATTCCTGAAAACTTGTCCTGCATCATCAAGTTTATTACAAAAGACCCAACAAGTACCAATGGTTTGTTGATGCGTGGGTCGAGGAACTAACTCCCAACACAGCATGTCTTTGGAGGGAATTTAGTTTCTCCTGCATTTCATGCAGGTGACCCAGTCACTATCAAGGAGTGCTTCTTTGACATTTCTTGGTTCAGTGCTAGAGAGAAAGGCACCAAAGGCACAAAGGTTTTCATAGCTTGAAAGCGTGTTTGAACACCTGAATTTGGGTTGGATATAATGTTTTCAGGAGGATGAGCGGATTTTTGTTGGACTGGCGATGTGAAACTGGAGGGGGTGTGTCTTTGTCGGAGGATTCAAAGTTCAAGTTTTGAGGCAAGGGGTGTCTCAGAGTTATTGTTAGAGTCGGTAGAGTCTGATGTACTGTTTTTCTTTTCTGGGGGGTCATTTGGTGTGATGGATTGGGGATCTTGGAGTCTTCCTATGGGAACAGTGATGAAGTGTGAACCAGTGAGGAAATTGTCTGGAGCAAAGTCAAGTTGATCAGAAGATGAGCCAACATTGTGAGACTTTTTGAACTTGACATGGGGACATTCTTCTAAACATTGAGTTCTCAGATTAATTACACAAAGATAAGCTTTGCTTTTCAAAGAGTAGCCAGAAATATACCTTCATCACTTTTAGGAGAACTTACCCAAGTTGTGCTTACCATTATTGTGGATAAAGCACTTACATCCGAAACACCTGAGATGAATGAGATTTGGTTTACGTTGACGAAGTAGTTCGCAGGGAGTCTTGTGAAGAAATGGATGGATCAAAGCACGATTTAACACATATCATGTTGTATTTAACAGCCTCTGCCCAGTATGATGGAGTTAGTTGACTGTCAATAAGCATGGTACGCGCCATTTCAACCAAGGTTCTATTTTTTCGTTATACAACTCGTTCTGTTCTGGAGTGCGTGCGGATGATACTTGGTGATCAACTCCATTGTCCCTGCAACAAAACTCATCAACGACTTGTTGCAAAATTCAGTACCCTGGTCTGTTCTCAGGGTTTTCAATGTAAACGGAAATTTGTTGATAAGCATTTTATGGAGTTTGATGAACTCCGTAAAAATTTCATCCTTAGTAGATAGAAAAATAACCCAAGTCCACTTAGAAGTCATCGACTATGAACCAGAATATACCTCTTACCACTTCTGCTTTGTGTACGCATGAGGCCAACAAGATCCATGTGGAGCAATTCAACGGAGAGCTAGTAGAGAGTTAGTTGACTTACTTTTGAAGGAAGATCGGGCGTGTTTACCTTTTATGCATGCTTCACAGACAGAGTCTGTGTCAAAGTTTGTATCGGCTAAACCAATCACCAAGTCCTTGCTTTTGAGTTTGTTCAACAGCCTGTGATTTGCGTGACCAAGTCTGGAGTGCCACATCAATGAATTTTTGGAATGCACATTTTAGACAGACTTGATCATCTGGATTAATGGAGTTTAAGCACATTTGTAGAGATTTCCTTCTCTACGTCCCACAGCTTTTAGGGACCTGTACGCTAATAAAAAACCTTACGATCCGAAGAAGAGAAAAGTACCAAATTGAATCTATCACAAATTTGAGAAATACTTAATAAACTATGTTGAAGTCCAGTGACCAGATGGACTCCATCAATTTTAAATGTAGAGGGGTTACCGACAGAGCCAACTCCCACAATTTCACCCTGGTTGTTGTTTCCTAAAGTAACCTTACCTCTTTGGTAGGATGAAAACAAATTGAATTGATTTGGGTCTCCAGTCATGTGACGAGAGCATCCACTATCCAATTACCAGTTGTCTCCATTCGCCTTCACCTACAAAACAAAAGATCATTTGTTAGACTTGGGAACCCAGATGTACTTGGGTTCCCTTTTCGAGCCAGATCTTTTTAATTCTTCTCTATCTTCAAGAATCAATCTAACTCATTTGACATTGAATGAAAGATATTTATTCAATTTATCACAAGCACTATCCCTATGTCCAAGACTCCCGCAGTAGCCACAGATCTTAGTTGGAGGAAGATTGACGTATTTCTTTCTTTCTTTTCACCAAGAGTCAAACTTCTCCTTTTCTTGATATCGCTTGGCTTTTTTGACGGATTGGACGTATTTTTTGGAATATCAACTTCCTTTTATGCCACATGGGTTTAGATGATGTGGATCCAACTCCATATTGTAGATTAGCAATCTCTAGAGAGAGTTGTTCTACTTTTAAACGAAGATCATCATGATCTTGACTGACTTCCTTGATTTTGGAGTTAGCCCACTCAGGTAGTTCAGAGGGGGTGATTTGTTTGATAAATTTGACTGGCTTGAGAGAGAGAGCATGCTCTTTTTCTTTCCAGTTTTTGAGTGAGGTTTTTATAGTAGTTTTTAAGGACATGTTTTTGGATTCAGAAGCATTTATATCATTTTGAAGAGAGCAGCATTTATCAGTGAAAATGGTGAGATCCTGTCTGAGAGGGTCGATCAGAGTGAGAGACTCATTCTGGTCGCTCTGGCTAGATTAATTAAGCCCTATGGTATCATTGAGTTCCTTTTGTAGGGAATCAACATGATGCCGTGATTCTTGTAGATCTAGTCTGAGAGAGCAAGAGATGGTCTTGTGTTCCTCAGCTTCATCTCCTAAGGCATATATAAGACCCTTTGAGATTTCGAGTTCCTCATATAACTCTGATATTTTGCTGGTGAGACTTGCTTTGAGGGAGTTAGTCTCAAAGACAATTTTAGCAATTAAGGTCATAAATCCCATAGGTAATACGGTAAAGGTCTGTTTCAAGATGAGAACGAGTTACCTCATTGTCGGGGATCATGGATTCCATCATATCATGTGCCATGAGACATACAGGCAACTAGACTCTGTGTCTTGATCGTCGGAGTCTGAATCACCCCAACCAACAGCTGCCATCAGTGACCTCCTTTGGGATTTTCCATACTGTTTTTTGAGTAAGGGCAGTCCTTTTTGAAGTGGCTGGGTTTATTGCAGTTGAAACAAGTGACAGAGTTGAAGACTTGTTTGGAGGTATTTGAGAACGACCGACTCTGTCGATTCAGCTGCTTACGCATGAATTTTCGGAAGTTCTTTACTATGAAGACAAATTCTTCCATAGTCTCAGCCTCACTTTCTTCAACGATAATATCCACCAGCTCAGCCTTAGCTTGTCTGATTTGAGTATCAGTGACATAGGCTCCTTCTTGAGTGTATTGAGTCGAATTAACCTGCAAGGCTTGGTCATTCAAAGTAGTAATCTTGCTAGAAGAAGAAGAAGAAGTATTACCTCACTTCTTTCTAACATTCTTCTTGTATTTATCTATGGATTGTAGATAGTAACCTAGGTCTTGACACTCCATTTGGATAAATCCTTGCATGCTTTGGTGGAGATTACCGTCTCTGCCCATTTCTTCTCTCTGACACTGTCCAGCAGCTTGTGCAAGACGTCTCTCTATCCAGAAAGATGTTAACTTCCCGCATAGTAGTAGTTAGTAAATAAAAACGATCAAGCACTTCTTCTAGAGACTCACCGGGTTTTTGCAAAAAAAAAAATTCATAGGCCATTCGAAGTTCTTGATCTTTGTATATCTTGAGTTCAGTGACTCCTTCGTGGGTAGCCTGAAGGAGAGTCCATATCTCGTTTGCAGACTTGCAATGGTTGACTCTTCTTTGTTCTGGAGTGGACAGGCAAGTGTAGATTGCGCGGGATGCTTGTCGATTTAGCTCATACCTCTTGCGATCTACAGCTGATAAGTGTGAAACATATAGGCTTTTAAGGGCTTAATTACCGTATAATCTACTACAATTAAGTAATGTTTTCCACTTATTCTATGTTTTTCCTAAGATTGATGTTTTGATATGAACTGATGCATTTTATTGCTAAATATAGGAAAACCCCAGGGAAATGAAGATTTTACATCATAAGGATTACAACGCAACAAACGGGGACAAATCAGGAGAAGAGACACAAAAATTGGTCATGTCCGGGTTAACTTGGCCGGACGCAAATCCGGACGTCTCATGTCTGGATCGGACGCAACCCGGACGTGACCCGAGATCCAACTTCAAAAGTTCTGTGTCTTGTCCGGATCCGGACACAGATCCGGACATATTTCGAATTTCAGATCTAAAAGTTCTGTGTCACGTCCGGATCCGGACACAGATCCGGACGTCACATAGAGATGAAAAATAAAATGCAATCGCACCGATAATCAAGCTTTCGGCGCAATTATCAGCCGAAAGCAAGTTAAGCCCATCCTCAACATTAATTAAAACACACACCCATACTCAATATATTAAGCGTATGTCCATGCTCGTACCTAACTATCACTTACCTTTGTTTCATTTCTAAACCTATATAAACCCAGCTCCTGTTTCATTTCAAATCGTCCTAGACTCTCAGAGTCTAAACATCGCTCTCCTCCTCTCCCTCCATATCATCTACTATCATCCACGATAAACCTCCCATCTCCATTCATAAATCTCCTCCGTAACTCTTCCCTCACTCACAGACAGAACCCTACTCACGGTGCTTCATTTACCCGCGTCCGGATTTGACGTCCGGATCCGGACACAGCCAGAAGAACGCGTCCGGATCTACGTCCGACCCAAGATAGCCGGACGTGACACAGACAAGTATGGAATTGCAGAATCATCGACGGCTTCTAAAATCAGTTTTTCTGCTAATCCCTCTATCCTTATGCTGTTTATATTGAGCATTGTTATTTTGTCTATGGCTGAGTAGTCACTTTTAATTTTGGTTTACTATGTATCTCTAGAATAATTATTTCTGAACCTTTGTGATTTTGCTGCAGTACAATAGAATAAAGTTCTTTTCCCTTATGAATTTCTAGACTTGTTAATCTGATCAATTAAATGAGTTTATCAGTTTGTTAGCTTATACGTGAGAACTGCGGCTATCAATTGACTACAGGGAAAGAACCAGTTAGTATAGAGATGATAATTCCTCTAAACACTAGCTGACCATTAATCTAGACTACACTTAATCAATTAGTAAACAGTGGATTCATAACGAGAGTTAGGTTTCGGTCGTTGCAAATTAGAATTCGTGGAACGGGAGACCGAATACGAGTTATCCTTATTCTAGGGTTTTATTCAAAATTCTGTAGAAATCACTTATGGGAAGAATTGCAAACCTAGAGAGAAGTAGTAAACCGGAATTTCCTTTATCAAACAAAATCAAAACAATTATTTACCTGTTATCTATTGTTTATTGAACTCTTTTACAACATTCATCATCATACACAATAACCCCCAATTTCCTGTTATTTAGATTATTCTTGTTTGTGTGTAAGTAGAAATTAAACTAGCCACTGCCTCCTGGATTCGATACTTAGGGAATACTCCGAGATTTAAACTTGCTATAATCGACCGGTACACTTACCGTTAGGTTAAACCCCCAACAACATTTTACCGTTAGGTTTTACCCCAACAACAGCAGTCCATGTGGATCGATCTGGATTGACTGCGAGGTCTCCTCCAGTGACTATCTCCCAAAGTTTAGAGTTGACTGACTCAATGTGTTGCTCGATCTTGTTTTTCCAGTGATAGTAGTTGGTGGAAATGAGTCTGGGGTGCTAGAAGTGCATTTTGTTGTTTTTGATTGGTGAAGAGATCTGCCATTGCTTCGTTGATTGACTGCCAGCCTAGGCAAGGCTCTGATACCCCGTGTAGGATCGGGTGGCTAACTCAAACCAACTAAAGGTGTGAGTCTAAGAGTTGGTTTGACTCAATCAGTCTTTAAAGGTGAGAGGCACCGTGGGATGTAGAAAGCACTCAATCGAACTAGTCAAAGAAAGTGTGTGGAAGACTTGAACAAACTAAAACGGAATAAATATTGAAAGATAGACGGACTCTATGGAGCTTAGCAAGATACACAAATAAGTTATTTTATTCTCTGGTCAAAATAAAATAACTTACAAATGTCCACTAAGTAGAGGAGATCTACTTAGCGGTTTTTCATTCACTCACCCAATACACTTTCTGATCAGAACAATGGTAAGTGTAGCAAAACTAGGATCTTCCTAGGCATAGTCTATCTAGATGCATTAACTAATTTGGTATGTATTTTCTCTCTCTGGCTTACAAAGCAATTTCTTTCTCTATCTCTAAGCTATGAAATATTTCTCAATGAAAGCACGAGTTTAAACTAGCTATTACAAAACCTATTTATACTAGCACTAGAAGTGGCAGGTCGAGGGAGTTAGTTCCGTAATTGTCAGAACTAACTTAGTGGGCAACGTCCTTGAGTGGTCTCCTGACTTGGGCCGTGAACTTCGGATGTTATGGTGAGACTGTATGACCGTTGTTAGCATTGAAGCATTCCTTAATTCGCTCCTTAGTTTTCGCAACGGCATGGGAGAGTCTGTGATGCTTCCTTAGTTGTATGGACTCTCTTGTAGTAGCTCACTCTTTGTGTTTGACTGAGGATGATTGACTCTCTGTCGAGGTGATTGGCTATCTCTGCAACACTCTGATGTCCAACACCATTGGTGGTATTAATTTAGCTATGGCGGTCCGTAGACATGTGTCCTGGTTTCGTTGCCTCTCATTTATCCGCCTTGTTGCACGGTTGGTGTTTTCCTTCTTGTTGCTGCTCGCCAGCCGGGTTCTCGCGACTGCTAAGCATGTCACCCCATGCTGCCGCAGATTCCGGTCTCCTTTGAATAGGATGTCTCGATCTCTCACCATTAAGTGCGGTTATTGTCGTTCCAGTAGGAACCGTCATCGGGTTTCTGGTCTTCAGAATCTACCGTATGACAGTTTCCGGTTCATATTGAAGTATTTAACCACTGCTAGATCGGGTTTCCCAGTCTCTCTGGCGTTCTTTCCTGAGCTATTAATACGGGGGTTGTGGAGGGCGGGTTTGGTATTGTAGGTATCCAGGTCATACTGGAAGTTCCTAGCTAGCTCATCTCTCACGTTATCACTCAACCCTTAGCCCTAAGTCTCTATTTCCTAACTCTCGGTATCTCCTAAGCTCGGTATTGAGCGACCATTTTTAACACACCCCATCCGCTAATCTCATAATTACCTCTTAAACAGTCTCATTAGCCCATAAACCCACAGCGGAACTCTAAATACAACTGAAGGTGATATAATGCCATTAGCCACCCATATGGCTAACAGGCCTATCTCACCTACAGTAACGGTTTGATGGACTGGAATAACCGAGTACACAATACAAATACAATACTCAATTCATTTCTTACTATATACCGTCTACAATACGCGGATGCCGATAACATATTCGGTCTTACACCTCATTCAAGCACATGAGTAAATAAAAAACTAACTACCCATGCTTACCACCGCCCGCCCCGTCCTACTCTCGAACGGTATCATCTCGGTGTACCTGAAAAATAAAAACGATGCCCCTAGGGGCTCAACTTACGCTGCATATGAAATTTGCATACCCCGCATGCTAACCGGGTACGCCGACTACTTTTGTCTAGAGCATGAAGTTCATTTTAATCCAACCAACACACATATAGTAATACATTATATATGTACACTACACAAGGATTCAACAATCATCATGGGATACAAACCCTAACTAACATAACAAGGTTGTTAGTAGTATCAATTTACTCTTAGGTCTTGAGGGTTATACCTCACTATGCCTTGGTTACTCATTCGATAACTCACCCACTCTCTCGGGTTGCTTATTCTTAATCTCACCCATTATCTTGGGTTACTCATTCTTATACTCACCCATTCTCTTGGGTTACTTATACTTTATCTCACCCACACTCTTGGGTTACTAATACTCAAGCTCTTGTAGTTCTCGAGAGACTACAGGTCTCCTACGTCACGCTTATTCTCTTCATAATGTCTTAAGCCAAACACATGGCTCTCGAGCATAGTCTTACTCCCCGGTTTTGACCTTACTCTGGGTCTAGCATGGTAGGAAGGTTCAACTAGCTCCCGGAACTCTTTCTTAGTTCCTATCTCTTTTACATAGGTCCGTCTACTCTCGGACCTCTCACATTCTCATACACTCCTCTCTCGGAGTTATAAGATAATTATATATAGTAGTATAGAAGCATCACTCTCGATGTTTCTAATGACTTTGGGAATATTTCATAAGTTTGGGTATTCTTAAGTTTAAGGTTGCCCAAACTTCCGTTTACTTATACTTTCGGTTATTTTCTCATACCGAGTCAATTCCTCATATAGGAGGTCGACCGTATTTTAAGGGAGTTTAATAATCCCATATGACTCTTTTACTTATTTAACTAGTTCACATCTTTGAACTATCTTTAATCCTCTTGATGGAGGTTCACTTATCTTTCAACTCTTATTTGTTTCGTGGATTGTTTCACATTGGTTTTCTAAACCGTTATTGAAATACCCCTAACCTTTAAATAATTAATAATGATAAATAAGTACTCCCTCCTATTTTTAATATAAGTCATTTTGAAGATGTATCTGGACTCATTTCAGTCTAGATACATCTCCAAAATGACTTATATTAAAAATAGGAGGGAGTATTATTTAGGGGATTATAAACCCTAAAGAAAGTATATAAACACTTGGGTGTTAAAAACGCACCTAAACTCCTTAAGGTCAAAAAACGTGCGTTAGAGCCTGACCTTAAGATAACCAAGTTATATAAGCTATAAACCTCATATGAAGGTAACCTAGGATCATTATATGACCCTTAGAATACAGGACCTCATCTAAAACTGAGTAAAAATACAATATGCCCGGGAGTTCCCTTTAAAGGCCCGCAAGGCCCGAAGTCCCGGAAATACATTATAGGATGAAGTAAAGCATTACACTTCATTCCAAATGCACCATAACACTTTATGAAACATATAAGATGAAGTCCTCAAGCTAAATTCTCAGTTAAATGCAAATCGCTACGAGGATCCCGATGAGGACCCCATAAACACCCGGGAATGCCCCGAGGAGTGCCGAGGTGGCATAAAGTCCTATATAAATTATTCTAAGAGTTCCTAACATCATTATTCAACATTCTAAAGAGAATAATCGAGCTACTTTCTCAAAAATAAACAAAGTGTTCGGATGAATTTCTAACGCTCATTTGCTTTTTGCCCCGGTTTTAGGAGTTGTGTTTTGAGTTGATATAACCCCATATAACTCAATGTAACACCTTAACATATTATTATTGACTATAAAAAATGTTTATAAACACTTGGAACTCATAGCGACTACTTATTTTCCATAAAATCCTTAAAGCACAAAAACGCACCTTCGGGGGTCACAAAAATGCGTTCTACGCAATTACCTTGGAGTTTTTGAGGAGCCACGAGTTGATAATCGTAAAAGGGGATAAATTGACCATCAATTAATTCCTGTTCTAAAATCATAGCACAACCAGGGCCGAATTTTGAGTCAAAAAGGTACCTAAAATCAGCATTTTTACCTTAAAACTTTCATCTTTTACCTTGGTATAAATGTACCAATTAAATGTTGGGACTTAGAACATGTTATAATATGGTTTTAATAAAATATAGTGTGACAGGAATCAAATCAAAAATCAATTCCCATTGGTCACTAAAGAGGCACCATTTAGGGTATATAACACTAGGATTTGAGCAAGAAAAATGTCTTATGGAATGGTGACTCATCTAGCATGTGCCATATGATAATGTGTCAATTAATTCCAGTCAATTGAAGCCTTCATTACCGTATACCTACAGGAGAAAAACAAGAAGAGGTTAGCTTTTGAAAAGCAAAGAAATTAAATACACCAACAGTAGATCTAGACTAGTATAATGTAAAACTTGTAACTAAACAAATCAAGCAGCCCATGTGCTATCTATTAGCTGTCGATTTTCATACAGAAAAGGGGAGATTTATTGTTGATTAACTATTCAAAAGAAGACACTACCTAACTAAGCATAATTCATGGTCAAATATAGACAAAAACAAAAGTCTTGTACAGCACATGGTCACCGATTTTGTGCAAGGAAATAAGGTCTTAAATTGCCTTATAAAAATTCAACTAAGATACCTACCTATCTAGCCATGTTCTCTTGTCTTAAACAACAAAAATCAATTGACATCTAATGCCATATGCAGCCGTATAAACAAGGAGAATGGAGTCAATAATGACATGTTAGATATCTTAGAAAATTCAAAGAAAGCATATACCTACCTTAGTCTTTGTCTTCTTCTTTCAAGTTGTCAAACAAAGACTCCATTATTCCTATCAATCAGCCGAAAACAACATCAATAATGAGAGCATCTTCTTGAGCCAAACAATCAAATAATTAACAAAGGAAAGACTGAACAATTTGACAATTATTGTCAAAATAATTCTATCCTTTCATTCCTTTCCTTAAATCATACGTGAGTTAGGCTCTCATTTGCTCACACCCAGCCGATTGTGTAAGTGCTTCTACTCTCTCTTTTCTTCTTCAATTGTTAGTTCATTCCTTAGAGCTTCTAAGCTCCATTAATGGTGTTCTAAGTTCTAACATTATTTTTATGTAAATTCCTAGTTAAATCTCCTAAGTCTTGAAGCAAGAAATCATCCTAGCAACTCTTACAATTTTTGCCAAGCATAAGTGTTCCAAGGAGGTTACTAGATTCAACAACAACACAAGGAACAACAAGATCAAGTTAAGGTATATTTTCATATTGAAAATCCTATCAAAATACCTTAGGTTATTACCAAAAAGTTATGAACTTCTAAACCTATATTCTCTTCATTATTTCATGAAGGAAATTTAGATCTACAACCATCTCAAGGTCTACCGAAATTCCTTGAACAGTTCCTAAGGTAAATGAAATAGTAAGTTCCTAAATTCCCTAAGCTCCAATCTAAATCTCTAATCGGATCCCTACTCTACTGCTTGGCCTTTGTGCTTCATCGAGTTACCTTGTTACTGAGTGCTCGAGCTTTGAGAGAGAGAGAATCGCGCAGATAATGCAACAGTATGTAATTTCGAATGTGAGAACGTATGTTTCAATTGTGGGGTTGAACCCCTATTTATAGTGCTTTTACATCGTCAAATCGAGAGTTGCCAGCCTGTCCTTCTTTTTAATTGCCAGGCTGGCCTTACATATAAGTGGGATATTTAATTACCCATCCGGCCGGATCACACTCTGATCCGGTCGATATCCTTTGTTCTAAGCTGTTCCTTCCAGGCACATGAAACCGGATGCTCTATTCTTCCTTATTCTCGTACTTTTCCCTCTTCATCAGTCCCACAAGTTCTACTTTTGATTATATTAACGTAAAAAGTAGAACTTCCTCTTTCAGCGTGTGCTTTTGTTGCCTTTTTATTCCGACGCTATGGCTTTTTGCTCTTCCGGCTGAGGCCTTTTATTCTTCCGGCTATCATTCCCCCTTAGTCCCACAAGTTCTCTTTTCCTTTTCTTTGTTCTAAAAAAAGGAAAAAGAACTTTCTTTTTCTAATTGTGCTCTTGCCCGTGCCTGTCCCGTGCCTGCGCCTTTTCGATGTAGAATTTGCAGAGCCGTTTTTGTGTCAGCGCCCTGTTTCCAGGAAGGTGCAGGATCTCCCTTTAATTTTTATCAACTGGGCGGGAATCGTTTTTTCCAAAGCTCTAGCTTCGAACTCTTTCAGATATCTTCTTTCCTTGTTTGCCCAGACTCCGTCGCCTCTCCTTGCATCCTTTTTTCGGATCTTTCACTCTTTTCGCTTCGCTCTTGCTCTCCGCTTTCTTGTTCCGATGGCATCGTCTAGCTCGAAGAAGAACAAGGCAGCTGCGAATTTCGTCCCTGCTAGAGAGGCGATTCAAGGTACCTTTTCACCCCAAGGGTTTCGCCCGACTTATCTGAAATCTACCGCGCCTTTCTCGGCCGACCGAGAACCTTCTCCATCCTCCCTGGATACCTCCTCCCTTCTCTCTTGTTTGAAAGACGTCGAAGTCCCACTGGGTACTTGCATCTTCCTTCCTTCCGACGACTCACATCCCCACGATGATTTCGGGCTTGGATATGCCGTTTTCGCGGACTTTTTCTCTCGCGGCCTGACCGTACCCCCTCATCCATTCGTTCTAGGTTTCCTGATTCGGCGCTGCTGCATGCTTGCTCACCTACACCCGAAGGCAATTTCTTACCTCCATGCCTATGTTCTCCTCTGTGAGGAGAGCAAAATTCGGGTAGAAGCGACCGAATTCGCCAATTTTACACCACAAGGGACGATCCTGATAGCCTGACTATCAAAGCGAAGGCCGGCTTTTCTCTCTTCGATTATAAGAAAGCGTCTTCCGGGTGGAACTCTCGATGGTTCGTCATTGTCCCACCACCAGGCCGATTTTTGGAGTTCCCTACTGCCCCTCGATCCCGAAAGGCCAATTCAGCTGTCCTCCTTCCCCAGCGCAAGAAACGCCTATCTCGAAAATCCTGAAGGTGATAAGCAAAAAACAGCCTACGGTCTCCGTATTTTTTACCCCGGCGCGCCTGGAATCATTGAAAAATATCACAGTAAGTCTTATTTGGTCAGTTTTATCTAAATTTTACCTTTGACCTGTTTTCTTACTTTCTCATCGTTCCGGCAGATTTCTTTTCTAGAGGAGATAAGGTTGGGGCCTTCAATAGCTGGAATTTTGTCGGCTTCAAGATGGGAGACGAGCAAGTTGATTATTACGCATCTGTTGATGCGGCTGTTGATGTGGCCACAAGGCTTCTTGGGAATGCTACCCCCTCCAAGAGAGGCAAAGGGTAATGAAGACAAGGACCATTCTGGACAGAAAAAAAGAGGATTACTGGGTCTCCAGCCCGTTCAAGCGGTGATTTGCCAGGTACTTGGTACGTGAGTCCAGGGTCTGGGCATCGCGTTTTCTCCCTCTTACTCCTGATTCAGGCCAGGGGTCTGCCTCTCGTTCAGGGCAGGGGTCTGGTCACCCAACCCCCATTTGTGAATTGTTTAGCGGAAGGGCTGAGGGCCTGACTGGCAGGGTATTTCTCTTCCGATCCGGCCCATGGTGCTATCTTGGAAGATACTAACCCACGTATTGTTCTCTCTTATTTGAAGGAAACTCTTGCCTTTCCTTTTTTGTTCATTCTATGCTGACCCTTTCTTTCTCAGGCTCTCAAGGCGCACCTATCACCGTTACTGACAACGAGGTTGCTCGCGGTCCGGCCCACCCTTCTCCTGCTGTTCCAGCTTCCGGTACTCAAAGACTCCGGAAGAAAACCGCGTCAAAGCCGAAGGCTGTTCTAGCGGAGGCTTCTGAGACTGAAAGTGACCGTGGGACTATTGGCACCTCAGTCCCACAAGACATCCCTGGGGTCGGTGATTCAGCATCTGAGGGGGTGAAGGAGTACCGAGCTGTGCCCGAGAACCCAGAGCTCCGAAGTAAGCAGAGGGAAGACAGGCAAAGGGAGGCCATTGCCTCCCCCTCTTCTTTTCCAGGGGAGGATGTTGCTGCTTCCTCCTCCTCTCCACCTCCCCCTGCTCAGGAGGGCTTTACCGGCCCTTCTCAGAAGGAGGGATGGTTTTACTACCGTGGGCAACCTTTGCGCAAGATCCCCTTCGACGTTGCTCGATATACCGACGCCTGGAAGGAAGCAATAAGACTTTCTGACCATCCGGATGGGATCTTCGCTCCTCCATCCATTGTTACCGCCACCAAGGAAAAACTGAGAGCTGGGGTTGGAGCAGCCGATGCTATCATGCGTCATTCCATTCCCACGGGAGATGTCTTCAATCTGATGTGGCAAAGCATTTTTCGAGTAAGCGCCGCCTTCCTCCCATCCTCCCATGCCTTTCTGATATATTTTTTTAAGTTTTTATGTTCTGTTTGTTTTTTTTTGTAGGTTATGTCTATGGCTCAAAGCGCTGAGTTCAGACTCGGGATCTTCAGTTTGACCTGCAACGTGAAAAAAGTCGGGCCGATAATACTGAAGCCGAGTTAAAGCAAACCCGTTCTAACCATGATAGCTACATGGATATTGTAAACTATGAGATTGACCGCAAGGTGAAAGATAGGACAGACACTTTGAACAAGGAATTGCGGTCATCTCGCCATGAATGTGTTCGTCTTCGAGACGAATACGAATCAAAGTTAAAGAATTTGCGGGAAGAGATGTTTGCTCTGAGAAACCAGAGCCTCCACACAGAGGGTATCCTGAAGCAGGTACTCCACAAACCTTCCGGTGAAAAGAATGTGTTGATACCAGAGCATACTTTGTCTGACTTGGAAGTTTTGTTGCGGCAGGTACAAGCTGCTCACAAAAGGGACGTAGATTCCCTTACTTCAGACAAGGCTTACTTTGCGGGTGTGAATGTTGCCCTTGAGAAAGAAATTAAATCCCTTGAGGCGGACAAAAAAGCTTTGACTGAGCAGAATGAGGCTTTGGTGGGAGACAAAGTCCAACTTATTCAAGAGCTCACCGCATTGACCGAGGAAAAGAATGCTCTGGATGAGCAAACTCGAATTGCTTTTGACCAAGAGAAGCAGTTTTTGGTGGATGAGAACACGACTCTTTCTGAGGGTAAAGCTGCTTTTGCGGCCGAGAAGGCTTCTCTGGAGGAAAGGTGAAAACCTTAGAGGAGGCCAAGCAGCTCTTGACGGATGAAAACACAGCTCTTTCTTCAGGCAAAGCTGCTCTTGCGGCCGAGAAAGCTTCTCTGGAGGGAAAGGTGAAAGCTTTAGAGGAGGCCATGGCCCTCCGCCAACCCGAAAGTGCTAAGGTTCCGGCCAAGGGTGAGTCTTACTGGTCTTTTTTCCGCCGCTTTTATCTTTATGCCTTATTCTTACTGATTCCGCTTTCCTTTCCCCCTCTTCTTTTTAAAAAGATCCTGAAAGTCTTTTAAGACATGTCGAGAAGCTCAGCGATCGTATTGATAAGCTGAATGAGGAGCTTTCTGCCGCGGGTTCTGACCGCGATCTTTACCGAGCTCAGGTGTTGCAGCTTGAGGGGGATGTTGCCAAACATACAGCCTACGCCCGTCAGGCCCAAGAAGAGTTGAAGAAACAAGGAACTGTTATTGCCCATCTAAAAAAGGCTTTCGGCTCTCAGAGCCGGAAGATTACCAACATTTGTCGTCAAGCCATCTCCAAGTACTTCCTGAAGAGGGGGGAAGCTGGATGACGATCTGTATAATGAGCTGGAGTTTGACAATGTTGCCCGGAAGAGCAACTTTCTTGAAGACTTTGAGAAGTTTGGTCGTATCCCTGGCGAGACAGTCTTTGGGCCTGGTCAAGCTTCTTTCCTTCCTCCCGATAGCGGCCTGCGCCAGGAGGTTGCGGGCTTTCGTCAAGCTGCTGGAAAATCTAACTCTGCAGAGAGTGTTTCCAAAGAGTCTGCTGTAAAGAAGCCTGCTAAGGAATAGATGCTTTTTAGATAGCAATTTGTTAGCACAGGAATCTTGTATATTTGTATTTTGGATTAACTATTTTTGGTGATGTTTTGGCGTTTTACCATTTCTTTTGCATCCCTTAAATGTTTTAAGTAACTTCCTTACGAGTTAGTTTCATACACTCTTCATTTGGCTTTATCCGGAGCGACCGGATTTCCAAATGCTTTGTAGATCTCCCCTTTTGTTTATATGGAAGATCATTATGCCTTTGCTCTAAGCTTTTTTACGAAATAATAAATTGCTAGTTTTTATAGGCATGCTGGCTGGGTGGTATATTTCAAGGCATGATAGCCTGTAGGCACACTGGCCGGATGGTACATTTCAAGGCATGATAGCCTGTAGGCACACTGGCCGGATGGTACATTTCAAGGCATGATAGCCTGTAGGCACACTGGCCGGATGGTACATTTCAAGGCATGATAGCCTGTAGGCACACTGGCCGGATGGTACATTTCAAGGCATGATAGCCTGTAGGCA
This sequence comes from Limonium bicolor, assembly GCA_023374045.1. Classification (NCBI taxonomy): domain Eukaryota; kingdom Viridiplantae; phylum Streptophyta; class Magnoliopsida; order Caryophyllales; family Plumbaginaceae; genus Limonium; species Limonium bicolor. The sequence continues at coordinate 231,771,049 of CM041777.1, forward strand.
CACTGGCCGGATGGTACATTTCAAGGCATGATAGCCTGTAGGCACACTGGCCGGATGGTACATTTCAAGGCATGATAGCCTGTAGGCACACTGGCCGGATGGTACATTTCAAGGCATGATAGCCTGTAGGCACACTGGCCGGATGGTACATTTCAAGGCATGATAGCCTGTAGGCACACTGGCCGGATGGTACATTAAAAAATTTGCTTTAACGGAATACCTCATTTTATTATTTTTTGTAAGAAACGTTTTTATACATAAAACTTTTTGAGGCACTCGGCATGCCATGAGTGAGGCAACTCGTATCCTTCACTATTTTTCAAACGATATGAAGCTTGCCCTGTTCGCCGTTGTACTATAAATGGTCCCTCCCATTGGGGCTCTAGCTTCTTTGGTTGCTTTACCTCTCGAAGGACCAGTTCACCTGGAGCAAAGCCTCTTTCCCTTGTTTTCTGGTTAAAATATCTTTCCACTTTCGCTTTATCCCTTTCCATCCGGACTTGGGCCATAGTCCTGGTTTCTTCAAGCAGGTCAAGGCCGTCTTTCACCCCTTCATTGTTGTTTTCTTCATTAAAGGATTCCCATCTAATCGATGGGACTATAACTTCAGCCGGAACGATTGCTTCCAGACCGTAGGTCAGTCTATATGGAGTTTCCCCTGTTGGGCCCTTTTCGGTTGTCCTGTAGGACCAGAGAACCTGAGGTAGCAACTCTGCCCATCTCCCTTTTTTGCTGTCCAACTTCTTTTTTATAGCTTTGACAATTTGTCCATTCGCATTTTCTACCTGGCCGTTTGCTTGTGGATGGGCGACCGATGCGAATCTCAGGTCAATCTTCCATTCTTCACAGAATTCCCGGAAGCTTTTACAGTTGAACTGAGTTCCATTGTCTGTTATTATTATTTTTGGGATCCCAAATCTGCAGACTACATACTTCCAGATGAAATCTTGTGACTTTCTTGCGGTAATGGATACTGTTGGCATGGCTTCCACCCATTTGGTGAAGTAATCAATGGCCACATAAATGAATTTATATCTTCCGGGGGATGCTTCCGGAAAGGTCCAACGATATCCAATCCCCACATGGCAAGGGATCGGGGACAATATGGCTCTCAGTGTGGATGGGGGGCTATGTATTTTGTGGCCGTGTTCCTGACATTTTATGCATTTCCGTATGTATTCTTTTGAAAGTTCCCTCATCCTCGGCCAATAGTACCCCAGCCTTAGGATTTTGTGGACTATTGCCCTCTCTCCTTGGTGGTTCCCACAGGTCCCCTCATGTAGCTCCTCCATGAGCCTTACTCCTTCTTCTATGGTAACACACTTAAGTGCTGGCCTTGCGAATGATCTTTTGTAGAGCTGTCCTTGTTCTAAAAAGAAAGATGCAGCCCTTCGCCTTGTTTTTGCCGCCTCCTTCTCATCTTGTGGCAAGTTTCCGCTTTGTATGTACTCAACAATGGGTGCCATCCAAGACTTGGCTATTGCGTCTGATTCAATGGTGCATACTCGGATCTCCTTCAGACTTGAGTTTGCCTTTATTTCCATCCAGACTTTACTGGGCATTCTTTCGGCCATACTGGCCAGTTTAGCCAACGCATCGGCCTCTATGTTTTCTGCTCGAGGAAGATGTCTTAACTCACATCTCTGAAAGTTTGCCTTCGTCTCTTGGACTTTGGCCAGGTATTTTCCAAGCTTCTCCTCCTTGACTTCGTAGATGTTATCGTTTTGTCGCGCCACTAGCATTGAGTCTGAGTATATTTCTAACTCTGCATAACAAACAAAGAGGTAAGTCCCACTCTTCCCCTTTAGGGGCATGTATAAAAAATTCCTATAGACACAAATGAGAACCCCTGTTTTATTAGAAAAAACCTGTTGCCCCTAAGGCAGTGGCGACCTCCAATCCCTGTATGAGGGCTTCATATTCTGCTTCATTATTTGTTACTTCAAATTCCAGCCGAAACGCAAAGTTAAGAGTTCTTCCATCCGGCGTTTGGACCACTATTCCGGCCCCCGCTCCAGTCTTGCATCGAGCTCCGTCAACTAGGATAACGTACGGGTTGGTTGGTTCTCTTTGTTCTTGGGCAAAGGTTGTTTCGGTTATGAAGTCCGCCAAGGCCTGTGCTTTTATGGCTGTTCGAGGAAGGAAGTGGATTTCGTACTGGGTGAGCTCGACGGTCCAACTAACCATTCGCCCGGATGCGTTTGGGTTGTTTGCTATCTGTTTCAGTGGCCAATTTGTTCTAACGAATATTCGGTGTGACTGAAAATAAGGCCGAAGCTTTCGGGATGCAACGACTAATGCAAACAATATTTTTTCAACGTTGGTGTAGCGGCTTTCTGCTGGAGTTAGGATTTTTCCGGTGTAGTACACTGGTATCTCTTTTTTCTCCTCCTCCATTATTAACACAGCTGCTATTGCCCAATCTGTGGCAGAGAGGTAGAGATACAAGTCTTGACCAGGTGCCGGAACACCCAGCTTGGGCAACTCTTTGAGCATCTCTTTGATCCTGTCAAAGGCGTCTATACACTCTTGACTCCACTGGAATTTCTTATTTTTTCGTAAAATGCTGAAAAATGGTATTGACTTTTCTTGGAGTTTTGAGCAGAATCTTGCTAAAGCCGTGAGCCTTCCGTTCAATGCTTGCACATCTTTAATGTTCTTTGGTGGTGACAGATCGAGGATTGCCTGAGTTTTTTCGGGATCCACTTCAATCCCTCTTTGCCCACGATAAAGCCTAAGAACTTCCCCTTTGTAACTCCAAATACGCATTTTTCCGGATTCAGCTTGATTTGGAATCTGTCTAGGGTGTCAAAGGTTTCTTTTAAATCTTCCATGTGTTGTACCCAGGAATTACTTTTTACCACGATATCATCGACATATGCTTCTACATTCCGGGCTAACTGTTGTTTGAATACTTTGTCTATCATTCTTTGGAAAGTTGCACCCGCATTTTTTAATCCAAAAGGCATCACCTTGTAGCAAAAGGTTCCGGCCGAGGTAATAAAAGATGTTTTTTCTGAATCCTCCTCATTCATTCTTATTTGATTATATCCTGAAAACGCATCCAAGAAACTTAAGACAGAGCTTTGAGCTGTTGAAGCAACCAGTCTATCTATCGATGGTAGTGGGTAAAAGTCTTTAGGACATGCTTTGTTCAAGTCTGTGAAGTCCACACACATTCTCCATTTGCCATTTGACTTTTTAACCATCACAACATTAGCCAACCACTTGGGATAGGACACCTCCCTGATGAATCCGGCTTTAAGCAGTTTTTGCACTTCAGCACGTGCCGCAAAGTCTCTTTCCTCTCCTATTATTCTTCTTCTTTGCCGGATGGCTGGGTGCTTTGGATCCACTCGCAGGTCATGCTGGATAACGCTTGGATCTACTCCTGGCATTTCGTCCGTGCTCCAGGCGAAAGTTACCCTTCTTTTTTCCAGGAATCTCATCAGGTGAGTTTGCTCCCCACTGCCGAACGCATTTCCTATTTTAAAAATTTAGAAGGGTCAGTTTTTAAGTGTACCTCTCGTGGTGACTCTTTAGAGGTTCCACAGTCTTCTGCCCTTTGATCCGGCTCTGGCGGGAGAGGGAGCTTTCCCTTGAATTCCTTTTCCGACCCCACCGTTTTGACCATCTCTTCTTCCGGCATTCCCTCCATGATGCGTACTTCGCATACCCGAGCCATCTTTTGACTTCCACTAATGGTCACCGCCTTTCCAGACCTGGTTAGATACTTCATTTTCAGGTGGTGAGTGCTGCATATTGCTTTGAAAGCATTAATCCCTGGCCTGCCAAGATACATATTGTATCCGGAAAGTCCCGGTACAATGAAAGCTGTGAGCTTTTCAGTTCTTCGCTCGTCTCCCAATCCCAATGTTAAGGTGAAGTCTATGCTCCCTGAAGACTTGGTAGAAACGCCCCAACGAAGCCTCCAAGGACCGCTGAATATGGTTTAATCTTACTTTCTGGAACCTCCAATTTTTTAACTGCCTCGGCCGATATGACATTCGCTCCAGCCCCGCTGTCTATCAGGATTCCTTCCATCATCCTGTCATTTACTTGCGCCCGAATGACCAGTGGATCATTGTGAGGGTATAACACCCCTTCTTCGTCTTCGTCTGTAAAGAAAATCTGGGGAAGATTCTCTCGCTTGGCAATTTTTCTTTCCGGTAGCTCTTGATGTACCGCATGAATATGTCTTTTTCTCTCGCTTGGGGTCAACGGTCCTACCTCTGAAAAGAGACCTGAGAATTTGCTTAAGAGAAAAAGTTTATTAGATTTTTATTACCGGAAGATTCCGGGGAATTTTACAATCATAGGTCTTTTCTAAAAGAAAAGAAAAGTTCAATTACACCGCCCTTGCTTTATTATTGGCGTGACTGGGTTTACCTAACATCAGAGAAACGAAAAACTTCTCCACCTTCTTACAAACCTGAGATCATACCGACTGATTTGCCGTGATTAAGCTCAGGGTGGATCTCTTCTTCCCGGTGATTTCGAGAGGTGGACTGATTTTGCCTGCCATATTGCTTCTGCTGGCCTGCCATCTGCTTTCCTTTGCTCTTCTTGTCCTCTTCGATGATCCTCAACTCTTTGGCCAGAGTGGCGCAGTTTGCGGTTCTGTGACTTTTGCAGCCATGGTACTCACAGAAGGCTACCGGAATCTCCCCTGGATAAGGCTTCTTTGGTGGAGGCAGATATCCTTCTTTGACCGCCGCCGCATACCTGCCTGGATCAATCTGGACGGCAACTCGGGCGTTCTGAAACTGAGGCGCCTGGGACGGAGCTTTGTAGTAAGGCTTGTATCTTGAGCTTCCTCCCGATGAACTTCCTGATATGTTGCCGGAAGAGCCATTCCCACTCGATCCTCCTTTCTTGTCGTTAACCGCTTTGAAGCTATTTGCTAAATCTCTGGCCTTATTTTCCGCCACCTCTGACTTTAGAAACTCATGAATCATTTCGGCTAGCTCTCCATGGGTTTTTGGGGCTTTTGTCGCGATCTTCCCGGCGAGCCTTGGCTGTGCTAGCCCGTTTCCGAAAGCCTTGATTAGGATCTTTTCATCAATGTCATCGATTTCTGCTACCTGCTTATGAAACCTCTCGCTGAATTCTTTCACCGTCTCCCCCTTCCTCTGCTTGAGATCCATTAGTTCTATCGTTTCCTTCTTGATCTTCTTGCTTGCGGCAAAGTATTGCTGAAACTCCTCAGTCAATTGCTTAAAACTTGAGATCGACTGCGGGGGTCTTGTTGAGATCCAACCGAGCGCTCTTTTGGATAATGTTCCCGGAAACAAATTGCAGAGGGCGAGAGAACTTATCCCCTGTGTGTTCATTGCGAACATAAACTTCTGAACGTGAAGAGCAGGGTCCCCCGTTCCATCATACTTTTCAACTGCAGGTGCAACGAAGTGAGGAGGAAGCTTTGCCTTCCTGATTTTCTCGGAAAAGGGGTAGAGAGTCATGTCGATCGAATCATCTTCCTCAGTCTCGTCGCTGATGATCAGAGTTTTCTCTAGCTGCTCTTTCTTCCGGCTGTTGCTCGCCTCGGAGTCGCGATTCTTGAGCGATTCAAGCGCCTCAGTCATGTCCTCCCATTTCTTCTGGTATTCTACATCTCGCTGCATCAGCTCCTGCTGCAGAACTTCATTCCCCTCTACTATCCTTTCGTCGATGGTTCTGACTAAGCTTTTCAGCATCTCCTCCAACGCTTGCTTGGAGATCATGTTTTCAGCTTCTGTTCTGTTGTTTTCGGTTGCTCTTACGTTATCGGTCTCGCCCTCAGGTCGGGGTGTCTTCCTTGTTCTTGGAGCCATCCTTGCACGCGTACTTTCCTTGCTTTTTCCTGCAAAAGACACAACCTCAAAAGTTTCAAAGCTTCGTTGTTTCGCTCAAAATCAGGTTACCTCCGGTGGACTCGTGGTTGCCAAGAAAGATCTTGAGCCATTCGTTTCCCACAGACGGCGCCAAATGAAATAGTAAGTTCCTAAATTCCCTAAGCTCCTATCTAAATCTCTAATCGAATCCCTACTCTACTGCTAGGCCTTTGTGCTTCATCGAGTTACCTTGTTACTGAGTGCTCGAGCTTTGAGAGAGAGAGAATCGCGCAGATAATGCAACAGTATGTAATTTCAATGTGAGAACGTATGTTTCATTGTGGGGTTGAACCCCTATTTATAGTGTTTTACATCGTCAAATCGAGAGTTGCCAGCCTGTCCTTCTTTTTAATTGCCAGGCTGGCATTTACATATAAGTGGGATATTTAATTACCCATCCGGCCGGATCACACTCTGATCCGGTCGATATCCTTTGTTCTAAGCTGTTCCTTCCAGGCACATGAAACCGGATGCTCTATTCTTCCTTATTCTCGTACTTTTCCCTCTTCAATTATAACTCCATGGTAACCCACCACCATTTACCAATGTTACCAGAGCAATCCAAATACTAGCTGAAAGAAACTGCAAAACGCATGAGACACGATATCCTCTTCTTTTCATTTTTTTTTGTTACATCTGTTTCTAATTCTTTTCAGGTGGTTGTTTCTGGATTCCCTAGTACCCCATCAATTCAATCACAAGTTTTCCTGCTGTGTTTATTAAATTTTTAAGTTGGTCCTAATCCAATACCACATTCAATTGCTTCAAAAGAGTTGATATACGAGACGTAAGACTGCAGAAACTTGAAACTACTCCAGCACCTTTCTACCTGTTACTTTCATTTTAACATGAGTTTGATTTCTAGGTTCCCCTAGGTTGTCTAGCCATTTAGTTTGGTATCTTAAAGCAGTTCTAATCTTAAAACACCCCAAGCAATCATGCCTGCACCCCTAAAACCTCTTTACACCAAATCTGTAAACTGGAAACAGATCCATTTAACATCAGTACATTGTGAGAAGTTTGTTCCAGACTTCTTTATGTTGCTTACAAGCTGCAACTTCCTGTTTTCCTGACTGCAGCTATCAGTTGTTTACGGGATGACTGCAGATACCACTACTGCAGCACATTTTACTAACTCCTCCAGCAAATCCTCACTTGCTTATTACTGTCATAATCTGATAGTTTTTTTTTTATATCCTTATATATCTTACCAGTTTTTTTTTGCTGCTATATGAAGACGGAACTAATACACAGTTTTTGATTCAACCCCTTTTTTCTTTTCTTTCCAGTTTCCCTCAATGCTTACAGGCAAATATCTACTCAGTGTCAGGTTTAATTTAGAACCATCTCATTCATAAATCTCAGATACTTCGAGAATCAGCAGGGGATTTAGAACAGAATTTTACGCATGGTTGAAGAGTTTTACCTTAGAGATTTATCCAGGGATGATTGGTGTCACACTCCCAAGAGGGATACCTGCACGCTTGGGTTGTTGTTCAAGTGTACTTGGGCTAGTTTCTAGGAGGTTTTTGGCACACTCCATGGAGGGTCTTACCAGGGGAAATCACGCATGAGAACAGATGAGAAGGATGGGGGTCAGTTACTTAAGTTCTCAGACGCAAGAAAAAAACATGAGGATAAAGGGACTTAAACAACCAGAATTTGATGGTCTCATTGTCTTACCGTGAGCTGATGTGCAAACCAAAGAAAATGCAGATGTTGCTGAAGGGATTTTAGTGCATTCTTGATGGGACATCTAGAGGAGTTAGTGCATGACGAAGGTGGCAGCGATCAGTGGTTTTAATCTTTTTTTTTGTTTTGCTCTCTGATTACTCCTCTAGCCTCGCATGAACAATCAGGGAGGAATGAGCTAGACAGCAAGAAGTCCTCGGACATTGGAAACAGAAGAGGATGGGAAAGCTTACAAACTACTACTTACCTTGCTAGAACCAGAGGGAGTTGAGGAGCTGTTTGCCCATAGAACAGAAGAACGTGATGAGTTCAGGACATGCAAGATCGATGGGCAGGGTTGATGAGCAGGTGAGGGCCATTACATAGGAATTTTACTGGTGTGAAATGCCCAGCAACAGAGAACATGGGAAGAGTCCGAATGGCATTCATCGAGACATGCAGGATTCTGTTGTCTTTTGTAACTTCCAATAAGGCAGCACGGTACGGGGAATTTGTTGCCCACTGCAACGTAGTGTGTGTCTGGGTCTCTCCTTCTTTTTTGAGTGTGCGCATGGAATCAGAAGGAAGGAAGAGATGCCTGGTGTTGTTAGGGTTTTGAAACCGACAAGGCATGGTTGGTTGTTGTGGAATTTGAGGTATGGAGCACGTGAATGGGTTGGGTACACCAGTGTTGTGTACTGCTCGAGATAGAAGAGGAGATCGAAATGAGAAACTGATGTACTGTGTGCTATTTCCGATAGTGGTGAACAAGAAAGGTGGTGGGGCATTATGTTTGGTATCTAATCAGTCTCGTTTACTTAGTAGGTGAAATGGTAGCTTAATTTATGTCCTGATATGCATTATTATTCTTGTATAAATCGGTGCAGTTTTTTACTGAATATGAGCTCAGCTCAAATGGTTAAGACGTTCGGGAAGGTACGAGAGGTTCTGGGTTCGAACCTTGACGGGAGTGCATTTCCTCCATTTTTATTTTCCCTCTATTTTTTGTATAAGCTATATGCATGCTTATTTATATATATGTGACCATATAATATACGTCGCGTTATTAATTTTATACGCGACTACCTCATTTTATTACGTTGTTAGTTATTTATACGTACATGGCTATATATATATACGCCCCCTTTTATTTTTGTTGCGTTTTAGTTATATGTAACTATGCGACGTTATTATTTATTATCTACGACGTTGTAAAATTGTAACGTTACGTATATGTATTTTCATAAATGTACATATATAAGTACGTGACCGTATTAATACATAACGTTGTCATGTTTCCGGACATGTATATACCAAATTTAATTGTTCGTACATTATTATATGTCCGAATTATATAACGCGATATTCTCGGATAATCTCCTCGCGTTTATGATTTTATTCATATGGGCTTATATTTGCGTATCACGTACCGATATGTATACGCGGTGTAAGTACCCGTTTGGATCTATATTTTAAATACCATAAGGTTTTATTGTAATTGTTGCACATGATTTAATTTAAACTTCTCTAATTTAAACGGCTAATTATTCGGGGTATTTCAGCCTACCCCCTTAAAGGAACTTCGTCCCGAAGTTGTTACTTCCTTAACTGATGTTTTCCATTCTTGTTAATCCTAGGGATCAAGTCCCACATTTCATAATTCTCACTACCCGAGTGTGTTCATAAGCACTATGCCACAATAATGGCTTCTCACAAGTTTTCATAGTAGTCTAAGGTATTAGCAATGTACAAATAACAATCTGAGGTGTAAACCACAGTACACACATTCATTCCTAACCGAGCATACATACACACACATAACAATCTCATACACACAACCAACGCGTGGCTGTAGGAACACACACAGTGCAAAGATTAAGTCCTGAATACGTTCTCTCTAAACAGAATTAAATTACTGGAATTTAGTTTTTCTTTTATTTCATCTTTTTCACTTCATTTAATTTTATTTAATTTTACTTACTTATTTCTTTTAGCAATTTTCTTTTATCTCTGTTTTGTTTCGTATTTGTTTTTCTATTTATTGAATTTCTGTTTTTGTGTTTCTTTTCTGTTTTAGTTTTATTCTACTTGGTATTTTTGTTTTTGTTTTTGTAGGATAGTTACTGATTATGGAGAGCGGCTACGATGAGGTAAGAAGATTGTTGATTGATTTGGAATGGACGCACATGCAAGAGGAGATGTCCTCATATCAAAGGTTGGTCAAGGATTATCAACCACCCCAACAATCAAATCTAGAGTCGTACTGGTGGGAAGTCGACCATGCTAATACACTGTACAAAGAAGCTCAGTTGGGTTATGACTACTTCAATCATAATGAACAGCAATCTACACAAGGGCCAGACGAATTTTTCCCGAGTCAGGCCAAGCCGCTAGAAGAGATTCCAGTGGTGACTCCAAGGAGCAAAGATCGATTCGAGCCAGATATTATTGAAGCTACAAGTTCTGATGAGGAGATAAAGAAACTTATCAGGACATTTTTCTCCGACACTGAGTTGGAGCAAATGTCTGAAAGTTACAATTCTCCTCCATCTCCATCCCCAGCACAAGAGGAGCAATTAAAATTTAAAGATATTTTGTCTGAGCCAGTCCGTGAGCTAGAGGATTATCCTATTGAGCCTCATCAACCAGGAGAGGAAATTTACATCCTCGAATATGAGGAAGGAACACCGCTACCACCAGTCTCTCATCAACTTCCACCCTGCCTCCATAAGCCTCAACAACAAGAGGAGGATGTATACATCCTCTAATTTGAGGAAGAAAAGTCATCACCACCTGGTCTCCTGTTAGAACTACGTTACCGGCAGTACCTCCTCAAACACCAGGTTTTGTGGAGTATTTATTTTCCTATTTTATTTGCCGAGGTGACATTCTGTTTTGATCCAGGTGGTTTGCTTTTAATTACTGCTAACTTTGTTTTCCTGGCAAAGCTGTTGTCTACTTTTATTTTTGATCCAGGATAACGAAGCGGGAGTCTAGCCAAAGACTATAAATACGGGCAGCTTACTGGGAGGCAACCCAGTGGTTAAATTTTATTATCCTACTATTTTTGTTTTATGTTTTGTCTTCCATATTATTCTTATATTTGTTTTTTATAAAAAAAAGAGGAGAGAGAAGGAAGAGAATTAACTTGAGTTCTTCTGGCTGTTTAGAATTTTTTTTACAGGAACCCCTTGCACATTTCGACAGCTGAACTCAAGTGTGGGGGAGCTACACTACATACTCTGCAAAACTCTGGGGAGTACACTATCCATACCCTGTTCTTTAAATTTTCAATATTTCCTATTGCCATGCTTTGTGATCATTACCCAGGTAGTTTGCATGCCCTGTTATTTTAATTCTTTCTATGCAATGAGGGCATTGCTTTGGTTCAAGTGTGGGGGAGATATAATAATCAAAAAGCTTGCTCTTAAGTTTGTTTTTTTTTCGACACTGTGCTTAAACTTGTTAAGTGATTAATAATCAAAGAAGGAGCCATAGAGGGAGTAATACCGGTGTTAACAGGTTTAAAGGGTACATACTAAAAAAAACACTCTGCTCCTTACTCAATGCAAAAAATTTCTGAGGAAATTATCATTTGAATTTTGTTTTGACTTTGAGCCTGGATTTGAATTGGAATGAAACGGTGGAAAAAGGACAAGGCAAGGTACTCCTCTGATCCAGACAGGCATATTCTGATCCTAAACAGGCCTCGTCCACTCGGTTATTAAGTTCTTAGGGGTGCTTCATCACCTGGCTACCTAAGGTACTCGGTATCTGGGATAGTAGACCCAAAATTGCTACAAGGGTGGAGAGAAAAGTCTGAGGTAAAAGAAAAATGAACTTCAAAAATTGAAGTATCTGTGCATTCTGTACCAAAATGATAAAAACTTCTTCATTATGGATCATGAGTATGTGGCATTGAAAGGTATAATGGAATAAGATTTTACTTCATGCCCCTTGTCAATTCAAGGAAATGTGAAAGAAAATGGTGGATTGGCTCAGGATTAAAAGCAGAATTCTCATGGTACTGCTTCTCTTTCTTTAGAGGACTTCAGGGTTATTTTCAGAAACGGAGAAATGTTTATTTAAGAAACTTGCTGTTCTTAGTACCCTTTAAAATCTGAAAAGTTTGGCAATTACATCTTCTGTGCTCTCCTTACTCTATTATTGTCTGTTTAACTTGTTTAAACATTATGTCAAAAAGATTTGCTTGAGGACAAGCAAAAGAAATGTATGGGGGAGTTTGATAAGTGAGAAATATATAGACATTTAAGGGTTTAATTTACCTTATACTTACTCACTTTCAGGATAATATTACTCACTTATCGTATGTTTTTCCTAAGATTTATGTCTTGATATGAACTGATACATTTTATGTGTCAAATGCAGTAAAAAGTCTTGGAATCACATAGTTTATTTCACAAGCTTTCCAACGGAACAAACAGCGAGTGAAATGGAGTTAAAACGAAGAATCTGGAGCTTATCGAATTTGTAAAGAAAATATACACGTCCATGTGTTGTCCGTGGATAATAGGCCGGACAACACTAAGACGTCCGCCCAAATATGGCCGGACACAAACAAGGACGCCTGCAACCTAGATCCAGAAAATCGACATCGCCGACCGTCTTCCCCATTTTTCTTCGGCGCCTACAAACATATCTATCTACCCCCATCAGCGCACTCCGTAAATCCCTCACGCATGTTCCAACTCTATCTTCTTCCTCCTTCTTTCTCCTATAAAACCCACGAGCCTTCTGCTCAAAAGGGGGCATCCCTCCCTAAATCCAAAGTTCACCATCGTTCATCAACGTTCTCCAAAGTTCATCAAAACTCATCAACGTTCATCGATACTCACTCTCACTCCATCCATACTCCATTCTTCATCCTTTACCATCACCAAATTAGCCTTACGCTGTTGTTTTCCAGAAAACCAACGAAGAAGACGATTGCCCATCTGTTCGTTCTTCTTCGTTCGCTTTGTCTATCTTATTTGTTATGTTTGTTTTTATAATTATGTGTGATTAATAAACCTATCCTCCGGGTTAGAAGCGAGCCCATTTTATATAATGTGTTATGTAAGTTTTCCACTATAATTTATCTATGCAGTATTTTGATTCTGTCCTTAATGCGCTTTAATATTCAGGCCATTTATTAAAGTGATATTTGTAGTTCTCTTGTTAAAATGCGGTGCTGAGACAAGGTTCTAGACAAAAGAAGTCAAACGGGTTAATGACTAGAAGCGTGGCTCACCTATAGGTTAATCTGTCTCAATAGGAATTGTTAATAAAGCGATTAATTTATAATAACTTGGGCAAGGATTGCAGCTTGTTGTTTAAGTTAATCACGGTTTATTGTACAAGGACCGGTCAATGAACTAATTAAGATTCCTGAGTTTATTATTAAAGTGGGAAAGTTTATATCAATATAATTAGATAAAATAGGTGAGCAGAACAACCCAGGATGCTTCTTTAAAAACAAAAAGATTTACAATTTCTATTTTTATTCTGTTATGATAATTGTTTTTATTACTATTTTGTTTAGATTAAGTTTTCAATCGCATCTTTCCCTAAAAAGTGATAAAATCTGTTTACTAGAAATCTCAGTCAATTTACTACACTATTAGTTATCCACGGCGAGGTCCCCAAGAGTACGACAACCCACAAATCCACTATTCCGCAAAACGATAGGTACACTGCCTAAGTTGTAGAAGTAGTCACATATTTCTTCCAACATTTAACTGAGAATTTAGCTGAGAACTTCATCTTATATTTTAATAAAGTGTTATGGTGCATTTGGAATGAAGTGTAAAGCTTTACTTCATCCTATAATGTATTTCCGGGACTTTCGGGCCTTAAGGGCCTTTAAGGGAACTCCCGAGCATTTTGTATTTTCACTCAGTTTTAGATGAAGTTCTGCATTCTGAAGATCATATAATGATCCTTGGTTAACTTCATGTGAAGTTTATAGCTTATATAACTTGTTTATCTTAAGGTCGGGCTTTAACGCTCGTTTTTTACCTTAAGGAGTTTAGGTGCGTTTTAACGCCCAAGTGTTTATATGCCTTCTTAGGGTTTCATGATTCCCCAAATAATATTTATAATTCCAAAAATAATATTTATTTACTTATATTTAATTATTTAAATGTTAGGGGTATTATCAGTCTACCCCCTTAAAGGACTTCATCCCGAAGTCATAACTTATACTTGTTCATCCTATGGAATCAAGTTCCTCTTATCTATTCCCTGTATACCTATCATATTGACACCTCTACATTCCATCAGTAATCTGAGTGTATATAACACATAACCTTACTCATGATTATCTCTGTAATTATAGCATAGGTATTGATAAATACTACAAACAAATAGTGTCCCAACTTCCTAGCTATCCCACTTGGTCATCACTGCACCAAGTGCAATACCAAATCCCCAGTCCTACAGAGTGCAGAGGCGTAAACCCTTGGCAGTGGATCCCTTGTGTGATAGTAGGAATGAACATACTGCAAGTTAATTAAGTGCTTCCATAAACATCCAAGTGTTACATAGAACACAACCATAACTTATTCAAGTGTCACATAGGACACAACAATAACCATACAAGTGTCTCATAGGACATATCATTAATAACCAACCAGTGTCACGTAGGACATATCATCAATAACCATAACCATTCAACCAATTGCACACATGCGCAACAATCAAACACAAACAACCAATTACAAAACCAGTATAGACTGCAGATATGCAAGTCGCATGTGGTGCTCTACCCCCCTTAAAAAGGGTTACGCCCACGTACCCCCACAAGTATACACAAAACGAAGAGATAAAAGTGCTGGATACTTGTCTCGCATGGAGTCTTCTACTCCCATGTCGCCTCTTCAATGTCGTGGTTTGACCACAGAACCTTGACCATTCTAATGGTCTTGTTCCTAGTCTCCCTAGTCTTGGAGTCTAGGATGTGAATTGGGGTTTCCTCATATCTAAGTGTAGGATCTCGCTCGAGTGTCTCGGGCTCTAAGATATGTGATGGGTGAGGCAATACTACTTTAGTTGAGAAATGTGAAACACATTATGCACTCTCCCAAGCTCAACAGCTAAATCTAATCCATAGGCTAATGGGCCCACTCGCTCCGTAATAATGTACGGTCCTACATACTTCGGGCTAAGCTTGCCCTTATGCCCAAATCTAAAAATTCCCTTCATAGGTGAAACTCTAAGGAAGACTCGTTCGCTTACTGTAAATTTGAGATCTCTCCTACGGACATTAGCATATAACTTCTGTCTGTTTACTAGGTATAGCCCCCAAGAATCTATACATTCTCTCACATGTTCCATAGTGTATTAGTATGTTTTTATATTTGAATCCCGTATGTATGGGTGAAGGTGATCTACCATCCTGTACGTTGCCAATATTATCTTTTGGCTTATTTAAATTATCGTGTGTAACACACTTCCATTAATCGCCTCTTGTAGTTGTAATCGTTGGCGCTCAGGTCTTATGTTAATATTGGGGCATATTTAAAATCTCTTTCTTTGATCATCAGGTCATTATCTTGTGATTTTGGTATTTGATTTTACTGTGCATCTTATATATATTATAGAAAGATTCCTTGATATTATTGATTTACCAGTTGTCGGTAGTACATACCCGATCATTATCGTCTGTTCATCAGTTATTCCACAGTAGGGTTCCCACTAGGGTTTTTAACACGGTAAAGTTTTCTCTCAATTGAACATGTTCTCGCGGTTGTAAATCAACTCATGTGAGTATTAATATAATGTTTCTACTCTTTATATTCCACAATGTTTATAGGTAGATTCCCATTTAATATATATTGATTTAAATTCGTAAAGAAAGACATGGAAGTTGATCTTTCCTTCCAGATGGCAAATTGGGCCATAACGTAGAAGGTAGCTTGAGAATACTCTTATTATAGGTGATTTTCTCTTGATCTCCTATTTAATTTATTACCATGGTTCAAGGGATAGTAATGGTTAGTATTTCCCTCACAACTGACTACTTTTCCGACATACGCGGAGTTGTTTAGCTATTTAATCTTTTCAGGGTAGCTTAGGCAACTTAACTCTTAATCTACACCTTTACATCTCATATACTTATTAGTCAAATTTTATATTAGATTTAAGAAAATACTTACGTATCACAGAAATATTTGTGACCACTTGTAAGGAGTCTTAGGAATCATCCAACCCTGACGGGGTCAGCATCAGTGTTGAACTATCCTTCCACTCCATTTTGTGTTTGGTTTTCCCTTGATCTGACCAGGATCAAGTTCGACCTCCTACGTCAAATATCAAACAACCACATAATTATCATTATTTTATCGAACTTGTGACGTGATGAGTACTACATTTTCTCTTGACCACTATACAACTATTCCAATAACTGTTATAACCTATACTTGAATCTAGTGTATTCCCAAATCCCCGGAATCATATTCCTTTGATCAAATCATCAAGCGGGGAAGCCAGTTTTTCCTCTTGGCATAAAAGGTAAATTCTTATTAACACGTCTAAGCACCTACTGTCTAATATTATATCCATCAATCATTTCAACTCTTAAATCCATCATACAAGTAATAAGTTTCGTCATGGACTTGTATACCTTTGAATACTCCCTTCTCTTAAAAGGCTCATCTAATATTTAACTCACCAGGGCTTGATTATTGCCTATACTTTGGTTATCATTATATGGAACAAAGATAGTCAGAGTTAGACTTCCAAGAAAAGTTTTTATAACTCGATCCACACTTACAGCTCCATAAAGTATTATTTCCTCCTCCTTTAAGCTTGGCTTTTTCTTATTCTATCTAACCCCGTAAATCAGGTGAACCATATGTTCAGCCAAGGTTATGTATCTCTTAATAGTTAACCATCTCAAACTAAGGGTTTTCAGTTTGAATTCTACGGTTTGGTAATAGGACAATCCAAGCTTATTGTTTGTTTATATCCTTTAGAAACGTGGTAATCCACAAGCTCAATGGCTTCCAAAAATATGTCGATTAGGTGTATCAAATAGAGGGTTTAGAATCATAGGAATTAATATACAACGTTAGGAATGTTTAAGTGTAAAACGATTGTTACAAGCCAAGGGGTATGTTTTCTTACTTTTAAATATAACTCTCACTCACTCTCAGTGTATGTATTAATTCAAGCTTTTGGTATAATTGATACTACCCTCACTGTAAGTATCAAGGAGAGTCATTCATTACCATGTTTATATTAAAGTTTATATTACATATGGTTTTAACTTTATTTGATTTACTGCGATTTTATTCGTATTAATAAATTGAGCTGTCCTAGCAGACATATGCTCGTCTAAAACCATAAGGATATGTAGAATTTGAGCCTCCAAATAGGGTAGGTATATTTAATGATACTTTAGCCCTCTGAAATGTATCAATACCCCTCAACGTTTTAGGTTTACCACCCTCAAATTATATTTATATATGTAGCATTTGGTATTACTAGTTAGGTAGTTCTCCCGACTTTAGAAATATAGATTCGAAGTTTGTTCTCTCCCCTTTATTAATTAGGAGTCCAGCCCTGTCACTATATTGATACTGGCTGAGACCCTTGGTATTTGCTCAGGTATTATAACCCGTGCTTGTCCATGATGGATGTTTAGTTATATATTTTGAGATTCTTTTCTCCATTGTCATATTTCAAGGTTTCGTACTACCTTCTCTCGAAGTTAATAAGGGATTGTAAGATCTTCTAGTATCGCACTGAGCGGTAAGCTCGGTGCCTGGGTATCCCATAAAATTTCAGTGTTTGATCTTTATGTGCAGGTCTTCCTCAAACCCCTTTGACAATTCTTGTAGTCTTATGTATTTTATATTAATTAATGTATTCCTTTTCATGACATCTCTCGTTATTTAGGCAGGTCATAATTTGTAGTTACTGCAAGTTTGGACAGTTGATAACGCCCTTCGGCGGTCCAAGGAAACTAACTTGTTATTCCTCACTGTACTATCTCACGCCCTTTATCCCAAGGCTAATCTCCGTTTGTATTCGGTTTAATATTCTTAATTCCATGGTACACTAATCCAGGTTTTCCACCAAAAATCAACGCGTCCCCTGACTTCAAAATAATTTGGGAAAATTACATCGCCCACCCATGACGTTTGGCGAAATTACACACCCCACCATGAGGTTTTAAAAATTACTTTGCCCACCCATGTGGTTTCCATCATTTTACATTCAGCAACTTTTTTAATATTTGATCAACTTAAAGATGGTTAAATGTTGTTCAAAATTGATGAAACTTTACATGGACGATGCTAAGGTGTTATATTTTTGTTCAATGCCAAATCCAAAGTTTTTTAAGGTCATATATGACCTGTGGGACCCAATGAAACATGAGACACGTTCATCGGGTCCCACAGATCATATATGAGCTTAAAAACATTGGATTTCACGTTTTACCAAATATAACACTTTAATATCGTCCATGTAAAGTTTCATCAAATTTGGATATCATTTAACCATCTTTTAAGTTGATCAAATATTAGAAAAGTTGTTGGATGTAAAATTGTGGAAACCACATGGGTGGGCAAAGTAATTTTGAAATCTCGTGGGTGGGCTATGTAATTTCGCCAAACGTCATGGGTGGGCGATGTAATTTTCCCAAATAATTTTGTTTGCCTTATCCATCCTTTTCTTATCACCATATATAAACTCAGCCTCATCTCCTATGGAGAATGATACAGCTGGTATCCCAATCCTTACCCATACATATCATATATAATTTTAAGTTTTGATCCACTCCCACTTCCTGGAATATAAATCCTCCAAGGTCTATTCCCAAGTTCTACATTCATTTACAGTAGTTATTTGTTCATTTATAGTTGAGTATTTATTGAGTAGGATCATGTCGGTCAAGGTACTTGGCATTATGCCTCTGGATATTCCAGACCTTCGCTCATAGGCTCAGGTGACCTCGGCCTCATAGGTAAGGGAACAAATGTCGAAGTATTCTATTAGGTGAGAGGTTACCTAAATTAGGTCTCTCTAAATTTTGATACTTACTAATCATACAAGTCTCATCGACTGACAACTATAAACACACATTCATGCATTATGCATTAGGTTTAAGTTCTAGGCTTACCGGTTTTCGCGCTGAGCGCTAGCCTCAACGCCTGAAGTTCCCACTGTGTACAGGGTATTTCTTCATGGAACTATCTACTTTCCTTTTTGACTCCCGGATGAGGATGGCTGTCCTGCCGGTCCTCTATAGGTGTTAGGTGTTCTGCGGTGTCTGGCCTCCTCTTGGTCCGCCCGCCTCATTAGCTGGTGTTCTCTGTGAACCTCTAGCTCCCTTGTATACTCGGCTCCCTGGATAGGAAAAGCATTCATACTCTTTGTGACCTTCCTTTTTGCAATAGCGGCGCTCCACCTTCCTTCCTGCGCAATCTACGCCTGGGTGATCATTTCCACAGCGTTTACAGTAGTAGTGACGTTGGCTTGGCTTATTGGCTCTAGGTGGTGCTGTTCTTAGTGGCTGAGCATCAATAGCTGGGCCGGTCAGACGAGGGACCTGCTCCTTCGTCTTCTGACCATGGAAATCCTTCCGCCCCTTCTTCTTTTCAAAGAATTTCTTCCCCTTCTTGTAGTAACCGCGAAAGGTTGCTCCATCATCATCTCTTTCAATACTCTTTCTCTTCTTTCTTCATACGCCTCCTCCCCTAAACTTTTGAATCTCCACTGTGTCGGAGTAGTCGACTCCTGGTGTGTAGTCCAATAAACTGGTGAACCGCTTGTAGTACTGGTCAACTGTTTGACTCCCTTGGATTAAGGTCTCGATCTCCTGCCTTTTCCTCTACTTTAGGTGTTCGGGGTAGAATTTCTCCACAACACTTCTACAAACGCTGTCCATCCAAAGTCTGGTGTAGCCCTTCGGTGGCCCTCCACAGACCGCCACTAAACGTCAGCTGCGTCCTTTAGGTTGTATGCGGCGATGTCGACCTGCTGGTCTTCTGGTACTCTGACAGCCTTGAATGCCTTTGGGTGCTCTGCAATGAATTTCTCCAATACGGCGGGGTCCAGTTCCCCTGAATAAATTGGTACTCTCGCGTCTGCAACGCTCTTCAACCAGTTGGTTTCCCTAGGCTGCGGCGGGTGGGTTATGGCTCCCGTAAGTTGAGCTCCTAGTTGCTGCGCGAAGTCTGCCATGGCCGCTGCTAGGCTTGGTACTGCTGGAACATCTGCCGGTGTCTCGTCACCGCGTCCACTGCTGTCTCCATATGGTCTTCCGCTTGTCGACATCTAAGACAGTATACTATTATTTCTACTCGGTTGCTACACCGTCATACACAATCACAGTCATGTAAGTAAGCTAACTACTAGCCATAAATATCCCTAGGGTTTTTCTAAGTCACGTATCCTCACGGACGTTCCCGTATCCCAATATTCCTATGCTCATTGTCCTAGACTCAGTATCTTTTCATCAGAGCGGTACTCCGCTCTGATACCACTTTTTGTAACACC
The DNA here is from genome assembly GCA_023374045.1 of Limonium bicolor. Lineage (NCBI taxonomy): Eukaryota > Viridiplantae > Streptophyta > Magnoliopsida > Caryophyllales > Plumbaginaceae > Limonium > Limonium bicolor. Next base: position 231,791,100 of record CM041777.1, read on the forward strand.
CCTAATCATAAACCTGTAATGACGTCGCAATTCGTAGCATAATAAATAGCAAATCGCAGCGGAAAATAAAACTATCTACCTTGGTGTTACACGCCGTTACTCACCCTTGTGAGTGACAAGGCATCCTTACTCTTTCCAAAAATACAACTCCTCACGCTGTGATGAACAGATACTGAGCACTTCTAATTATTACAAACCAAATTCCACTAAATGAGCAATCAATTGAATACAACAACCTCTTAAATGTAATACAAATAAAACCAAGGTAGGTTGACAACACACAGCTACCCCCGTGTCCCGCACTCCGGCTTGAGTCTTCTTCAATAACCTGGAATGTTTGGCCCATTGAAGGGCTCAGCAATCGAAATGCTGGTATGCTAAATGTAGTCTTAAATCATCAAGATTCCTTAAGTCGTTTTAGCCATCTTGATATTAGGTTCTTTACATGAAATACCGGTTTACAATAAATACAGTTATAGCGTAAACATTTAACAGTCTCTTAACAATTCACCTGTAAACATCAGTGTACAATAGTACACAACACCAATATCCACACAACAACAATCCATAGCAATAACCAATAAGCACACATTAATAATCCATAGCAATCACCCAACAAGATACGCGTATTAAACTGTACTTGTTAGTTGACCACCTGGCCCTTATCCTTTAAGTCAATCATTAAACCCTTTCCTATTAAATTCCACCTCAGGCGTCATGTCAAGACAATCCTTAATAACTTATTAATGGACATTAGTCCCCTGTGTTCCATTGGAACCGTTACCAGCTGACCTTATGGCCCTGGACAATATATATATTGACCGATCCGGTCGAACCTGTGCACCAACGGCAGTGCCTTCCGCCATCCCCAATGTGGCTGATGGATTTCCTTGAGTGACTCCCCATTGAAGTCTCTCGTAGTGATCACAATGCGCAACCAGAGAGTCGAAACAGTCTGGATTCCTCTCTTTATAAGTTAGCCTTTTTGGCAGTGACATAATAACCAATCCTTGAGTTAAGACTATAACAGTTGACCATTGTTAGGTTCAATGATACACTAAGGTCAGTTAGTCTTGTTCCAGTTTAGATGTATAAACTTCCAGTCATAAGACGTTCGCGTATAAATAAAACGCACAGTGTTGAGCAATACAGTATACAAAAATAATATACATAAAATCACAGATATCGCTCTTAATTAAACACACATGTCTGGACCTTAGGAAAATCCTTAGGACATTCATACCACACAATTAACATACCGTTCACCGTGATAACAGCTAGCTTGACTATTCACGCTTTAACAGTCCTTCCCCGTACGCTGTTATATTTACAAGCAATACCGGGTAATATTAATATAACTATCCATTAAACATCACAGTACTATCACTGTAAACTAATACTTGTAATATACTAATCCTGTAAGTTCTTTATTTCCCCCTGTTATTTTACAGTGACTCCAGATAGTTCAACAGTTCGTTATTTTATGTGATATTCACATGTGATAATGAATTTTCACCTTGTAGTATATTTCTACTTCCTTAATTATATACTCATAATTGTTTCCACTTATTCTTTATATTATATCCCTTGGTCATTTTTATGATAACCACAATTATTTTATAAACTTTATATTATACTCCATAATATACCATAATACATTATATTACCTAGTTTTACTTCCTTTCCTTATTAAATTACAAAACCAACCTTATCATTTCAGTATTTATATTTATACCCAACAACTTTATAAATTACTAGATAACCACGTATAATTTCCGGTAATCATAATTTGAACCCATTAACTTTTACAATTTTCCAAACAACCATATGTTTTTATAATTTACTAAATACCCATATTAATTTTCGGAAATTATAAAACAATTATATTAACTTCTGTAAATTGCCAAATAACCTTATAACTTTTATAATTCACTAATTACCCACATTAACCTTTGTAACTATTAATCATCCACATTACCTTTTTAATTTACCAAATGTCCACCTTAATTCCTGTAAACTACAATCTCATTATACCAACTTTTATAAATTACACATAAACCCCTTAATTTTCGGTTTTCACTTATTTTTTTTTCCTTTATTCACTTTTAAACCCCAACACTTTATATAAGTTACATGTTCACTTATAAACTATAGTTTAAATATTTTATTTCTTTAAATAACCGAAGTAACCCATATATTTTCTTAAATTATGATTTCGCCCCAACCAATTCGGTTTTACATAGAATCTCCCATAAATTACATATTCACCCCAAGACTTTTATAAACTTAATATTTTATGTCATAAATCATTTTAACCCAAAGTTTTTGATCAACACTTTGGCCAAGACTTAATTTCATAATTAATACTTTAATAAACCCATAAAATCATAAGTAATTCTCGGCCATACACTATATTTTCCAATAATTACAAATAGCCCCAAAACTTAATAAAATGTTATTTTAACACTTAAACACTTATTTAAATTTATCAAAATTCATAATATTAATTCCTACCTTATATTATAACATAAATATACCAATCACCCCTTTAATTCTCGGTAATTATAATTAACACACCAAACCTTTTAAAATTTACATTTTAGCCACATAACTTTATAAATAGCCATATAAATACTTGTAGCTATTTTTAATATTCCCAAAATTTATAATATAAGTTACTATACTTATATATTTTGAAAATCACCAATTAAAGCTTTTAACTCTCGGCTTTAATTTTATCTTACCATATAATTTCCAAAACTTGATTTAAACCTTATAATAAATACATATAATGTATATAAGCCATATAACACTTCTAAAAATTATGCTAATGACTTAGAATGATTATAAACTCAAAATATAACAAATAACCCTTAGATAATTCGGTTTAATAATAGGTGTACCATATTTAATTTTTGTGACACAATTTTATACCTTAAGGTAATAATCTTACCTTATATGTTTAAATTATTTTCCTTGATATTTTAACCCAATATTTTCGGCCTTAATTATTTAGAGGTTATACATAATTTTTATACCAAAGTTTGAAGCTTAAATCAAGCTTAAACTTAATAAACCTTAATTATATATACTTACTCCTTAAATCAAGACAATTCTTGTACTTGATTTCTCCTTGAATTCCAAGCTCCTCCAATGGTATTTTCTTGAAGAACTTTCGGCCTCCTTATAAATATTTAGGAGATCCATTTGTTAGACTTCTAACAAGGATTTATAAATAAGATTTGAAGTAGTTTTACAAGAGTTTACCTTAGGAATTTTTCAAGGAATTTTCGGTAGACCTTGAAATGATTGTAGACCTAGATTTCCTTCATGAAATGATGAAGAGAACCTTGGTTTAGAAGCTTGAATTTTCGGAAATGACATTAGCATTTTGCTAGGATTTTCAACATGGAAAAATACCTTAACTTGATCTTGTTGTTCCTTGTGTTGTTGTTGAATCTAGGAACCCCTTGGAGCATCTAAAGCTTGGCGAAAATAGCAAGGTTGCTAGGTTGATTTCTTGCTTCAAGGCTTAGTAGATTTAACTAGGAATTTACATAGAAATGGTGTTAGAGCTTAAAACACCATTAATGGAGCTTTGAGGCTCTAAGGAATTAATTGTCAAATGAAGAAGAAAAGAGAGAGCAAGGAAGCTTACCAATCGGCCATGGAAGGCAAATGAAAGAGTGGTGCGTGTGATGCTTTAGAGAATAGGCAAGGGTAGAATTTTTTGGCAATAATTGTCCATTTGTTTAATCCCTCTTTTGTTTAATTATTTGATTGTTTGTCTCAAGAAAGGCTCCCATTATTGATGTTGTTCGGCTGATTGATAAGGGAGTAGGGTGGCTTGATTGACAATTGCAAGAAGAAGACAAGACAAGGTAGGTACATGTCTTCTTTTGATTTTTCTAAGGCAATTAACTATACTAATTTGTCTCTTATCCTTGCTTGTCTATGGTAGTATATGAGCATATAGAAGATTGATTGCTTTGTTAATTAATAACATAGGAACATGGCTATATTGGGTAGGTATTCTACTTTGAATTTTATAAGGCAAATCAAGGTCTCCTTTTGCTTGTTGAAATCGGCAACATGTGATAATAAGGCCATTTGATTTTGTCTATATTTGACCATGACATATTCTTAGTTAGGTAGTGTATTATTTTTTATTAATGACAGCAATCATACCTCCTTTATTTGTATAGAAATCGGCTGCTCCATGTGGTGGTAAGCCACTTGATTTTTTTTAATTGCCTAGTCAAAAGTATGACTAGATTTGCATTCAATTTCATTAAGTTTATTTAAGCTAACCTTTCCTTGCCGTCTTTGCAGGTCTTACGGTTGATGGGGTCTTATTTTGACTCATATTATTTGACACTTTAGCATATAATACATGGTAAGTGAGTCACACTACCATTAGGCATTTTTTCTAACTAAAACTAACCAAAAACTACCCTAAATGGCGCATGGGTTAGGGGCCAAATGGGATTAATTTTTCAATTTATTTTTGTTACACTATATTTTACTAAGACCATAATAATATGTGTAATAGGTTCCAGCATTTAATTGGTACATTTATACCATGGTAAAAGATGAAAGTTTTATGGTAAAAATGCTGATTTTAGGTACCTTTTTGACCCAAAATCGCCCCCATTTGTACTATGAATTTAGTACTGCCATTATTTATTTAGATGCTCAATTTATCCCCTTTTAATATTATCAACTCGTGGCTCCTAAAAACTTCAAGGAATTGCGTAAAACGCATTTTTGTGACACCCGAAGGTGCGTTTTTGTGCTTTAAGGATTTTCTGAAAAATAATTAGTCGCTATGAGTTCCAAGTGTTTATCGACATTTTTTATAGTCAATAATAATATGTTAAGGTGTTACATTGAGTTATATGGGGTTATACCACTCTAACACAACTCCCGGGCTAACCGGGCAAAAAGGAGCGTTAAGAAATTCGTCCGAGCACTTTGTTTATTTTGAGGAAGTAGCTCGACTATCCTCTTTATAATGTTGAATAATGATGTTAGGAACTCTAAGAATTAATTTTATAGGAGTTCGTGCCACCTCGGAACTCCTCCTAGGCATTCCCGAGGGTTTATGGGGCCCCCATAAGGCATCTCTTAGCACTTTGCGTTTAACTAAGAATTTAGCTTGAGAACTTCATCTTATATATTTAATAAAGTGTTATGGTGCATTTGGAATGAAGTGTAAAGCTTTACTTCATCCTATAATGTATTTCCAGGACTTTCGGGCCTTAAGGGCCTTTAAGGGAACTCCCGAGCATTTTGTATTTTCACTCAGTTTTAGATGAAGTCCTGCATTCTGAAGATCATATAATGATCCTTGGTTAACTTCATGTGAAGTTTATAGCTTATATAACTTGTTTATCTTAAGGTCGGGCTTTAACGCTCGTTTTTGACCTTAAGGAGTTTAGGTGCGTTTTAACGCCCAAGTGTTTATATGCCTTCTTAGGGTTTAATGATTCCCCAAATAATATTTATAATTCCAAAAATAATATTTATTTACTTATATTTAATTATTTAAATGTTAGGGTATTTCATCTGATTCACATTTCTTAAACCTATTAATCACTTTAGTTAAACCATATATGCTTACGAGATTCACTTTTCTTATTACTCTGATTCACTTTGTAACAATTTGTGATTCACTTTTCTAAAACCTCTGATCCATTTTTCTAAAACCTTTGATTCACACTAGTCAAACAATCAAAATCACTTTAGTTAACAAAATCTCTATATATGAGATTCGCTTTTTTAAACCTTTTATTCACTTTTAAGCAACTCTCTGATTCACTTTTTAACAACCTTTGATTCACTTTTTAACAACATTTTATTCACTTTACTTAAACTTAAGATTCACAATGAATCTTAAAATATATGTACATACAAAAAATGAAAAATAAAAAAGTTATCAAAACATACTCATGTTGGTCTTATTTTGAAGGGGATGAAAATGATGAACAATGGTATTTTTTTATTTTTACACTTTTATTTTGTAAGTTATAACATTTTGAAAAAATATTTCTCTCTCCTAAACCCCCTCAAAACTCATGTGAGTAGCATATTATCTTTTTCCTTCATTTATTTTTTCTCCAACCATAACATAAGACATGCATATTTTTCTTCTACTTTCTTTTCCTTCATTTAGTTTTCCTTCAACCATAACATGACACATGTATCTTCTCCATATTACAACCTGGAGCAATCTCCATGTTCGAGATCGCGAAAGTAAAACATGAAGACAATACCATCATAAAAAAACAACAATAAATTAATAATAAAATAAAATAATAATATGTTTTTTGAAAAAAAATAGATAAATAAATAATAATTACATCTTGGAGTGAAAATATAAATAATAGAAGTAAAAACTATTTTATGGGTAAAGTAAAAGGAAATAGTGAGAAAGAAAAAATAATGGGAAGTAGTAACTATTTTACAGGTAAAGTAAAAGTAAATAGTGAGGGAGAAAGAAAAAGAATAATGGGAGGGGCGAGAAGGTTAAGAAACTCTCTATTGTAGACATTAACACATGAATGAAGTTGCTTAGGCAATAAAAAATAGTATTTTCTGATGACATGACACCTAGAAATCCGTTAAGAACCTCCTAATCATTGTGGATGCCCTAACTAAAAATCGCATTCATATCTTCTCTCTTCCACCTCATCATTTTTTTTTCTTTTTTACCACTATGGGTGGAATTCACACCATTCTGGATGTCAATAGGTCTGTTGTCAATTAATTAATATTGTTTTTCATTTTTTTTAAAATAAAGATATCAGAAAAGTAAGTACTTAAACATTGACTATTAAATTATTTACCACTTTGCTCTAAAGGATTAAATTGAATGTAGACAATTCAAGGACCTGAAGTGTCCAGGTCCTAACCCAAATTGGTAAGTGTTTGCTATTCTTACCCCACCACCACCGCAATCGGTAAGTGTATGCTATTCTTACACCCACCACCACCGCAGTAAATCATGAATGGGAAAAGAAACTAGTACTAATCCACCCTATTTTGTTAAGAAAAGTCAAGTGCGGGTTCTGTACACCATTTATAATTCTATAAAATGATGCATAGGGCCAAATCACAAAAGATGACGAAAATGATGCGTGAATCCTGCTTTTTGTTCCCACCCGTGCCAATAATTGAACCATTTGGGTCCAAACAAGGAGGATGGAGGATTTACGCTGCCGTGCTTTATATTTTTGTCTTTGAAATTGTATTTAATGTCATTATATTTTTGGTTAATTTATAAAATATTATTTTTAAAAAAATTATGAAATATCACTGTATTTTTGTAAAAGTTCATGAAATATCACTATGTTATTGATCAGTAACAAAAATAACATAAATCTTTCAACTAATTAACAGAGTATTTTTAAAGTTCTCAATACGCCCCTAAACGTTAAAAACTTCACTAAAATTCATAAAAACTTAAAGTACTATTAAAAGTTATAAAAATAAATAAAAAATTATAAAAATAAAAATAAAAATGATAAATATATGAAATTTCATAAAACATTAAAAAATAAATATTTCTAGACTTTTTCAAAATTTTGTAATAAAATTATATTAAATTATCTAATTGGTATAATTTATGGTGCTTAATTAGTAGAAAAATTGGTACTAGTTATAATTTTAACATAATCTATACCAACTTTACTACCATTAAATACCATAACTTGTACCAATTATGAAATACCCCGAACTTAAATATAGTGATTAAGATTACTCTAATCGTATTAAGAGCCTAATAATGCTTAAGTAATATTGGAAAGGAAAAAAATCCAAAAGAAATGAATAAACGCTTAAAAAGCAAAAAACGCTAAATAAGCGTTAAATAACCATAGGAGGTATGAGACCTCGGTTAGCGTATTACATGGATTCTAAAGGCTTAATAAGGCCTAAATAATATAAGGGAACAAATCTCGAAGAAAACGGATCCTTAAAATGGATTATAAACACAAACGGACCTTAAAGCGCGTTTTTCGAGGAAACCGGGAAAACGCGACTTTAAGCGGGTCAAAGAGACTCGTAATAATTTTGGTCAACCAAATAGTCATTAATAAACATTAATGAAGGTCTAGAACCAATAAAATCAATTAAACGAGGAAATAGTAAAAACTGTAAAAATCGAGAAGTTGTGGGGTGAGAGTGTAAATAAAGCAAACTAGTGTGTCCACTATTGCAATTAAAATTTTGAAAACCCATGTGAGTTTGTGTGTGAGCCGATTGACTCCCTCACCCTCACTCTCTTAAATCTCTCTCATTAACAAAAGGCAAAAAGGAAACTAAAAGTAAAAAGTAAAAAAATCTTACTTTAGTATACTCTCTCTCTCCTACTCCTCTCTTATTTCTCACGTACTGCTTCTCCCCTTACTCTCTGATTTATCTTCTTTCTCTAGGAGCTCCAGCGATGGCGATTTTTGAAGCTAAATAAAACTCCATCTTCTCCACCATCTTTGACCACTCAAATCTCCTCCAAAAATCATAAAATTTGTACCGTTGGAATCCTCTTGTCAAGGAGAACAATCCCCTCTTTTCAAAAATCGAAAATACCCACTTTCATCTCCATGGGTATTCCTCATTTGAAGGTTTAAAACCACCATTGGAAGCCTCTCCTTCATCTTGTTGGTTTGAGGTAAAAGAAATCCGAAAATCTCTCATTTCTAGCTCCTATTTGCATTATAAGAATTCCTAAAATGTGAGCTCTTGTTCCTTGTGGTTCCAGCCGTTTTGGCTTCTCCTTGGAGCTGGAAATGTTACCCTCTTGCTAGTCAAGAACTCTATCTAGTGAGAAAAAGGTAAAGTCACTCCTAAACCCTAAATATATGCTCCTAAGCTCTAAGGTAAATTTCTAGGGTTTAAGTGTTAAAGTAGATATTCATTAGTGTCTTGGATATGGGCTGTAGCATTGCCTGATTGGTGAACCAAGAACAGGGAAAGAAAAGAAGAAGGAAAGAAGGAGAGAGAAAGAAAGAAAAACAAGAAGTTAAAACACCAAGGTAACTAACTTACCTTGTGCAATTTTGGTGTTTGTATAAGTTTTGGTACTGTTTGAGTATTGCATATTAATACGAGTAAATGGAAAATGGTGAGTATGATATGGAGTAGTTTAGCAACGTGTATATGGATGGGTAGAGGCTCTTGAGCCAAGTGTATGTATTAATGAGTAGGGATGGCGGAGCTAAGTGAATGAATGTGTAAATGCTTGAATCAAATGTGGAATAATACTTTGAGATTTGTGTTGAGTATGTATGTGAATAAACAGGGATGTGAATTGAGTGGAACAAGCAATGATGCTTGGGAGAATACTTAGAAATGTAGGGAAACTCTATCAAATTTTGGTTAGGAATTTAGTGGACTTGAGTGTTGTTTGACAGAGAGGAACATGGATATGTTCAGAAAGAGAATGTGTGGTTATTACCTTGGTTTGTATTTAGAAGGAAGAGATGTAGTAGAGTAGAACTAGAATGGAGCAATGTAAGTTGTTTAACTGAGTTGTGCTAGGTGAAGAACCAAGTAGCTACATGGGAAGACAAGAGGAATAATCTGTAGCATTAGTTGAGGAAGAAAAATCTGTAGCAGTGGGAAACCAACAGTGAAAAACATATTAAGTTAACAGAAGAGTATAGTGGTTGGATTAAGGAGGTTTAGTGTGCCTAAATGGTGTAAAAACATGTTGGATTACATGTGGAAAGATTAGGGAAGGATTAAGTGTGGATTAGGGGTTGAAAGGAGGCTTAAAAACTACATTTTAATGTGTAATAGGGATGGTCCGGGTTTACAAACCGGTACACAAACCCGGACCACCCCGAAAACACTCCAGAAACTCAATCTAGGGCATGGTCCGGGTTTGTATCCTGGTACACATACCCGGACCAGAGTGAATTCACGCCAGAAACTGCATTCTGAGGTTGGTCCGGGTTTGTAACCCCGGACACAAACCCGGACCACCCTAAAAATTGTCCAGAAAGTTTTTAATGCATTCTAATGATGGGGAATTGAATGGTAATGATAGTATAAGGTAATTAAGACATGATTAATGATGTTTAAGGGGCATTGAACAAGTCTAAGAAGTAATTTTAAGTAAGTAACATAAGTAGAGGTATTTGAACAATCAAGAATTAGTAAGTATAAACTAGGGAGCTTTAGAAAAGTGACGAGTAAGGTTAGTTATGGTTAATTAACCACCCAACTGTATGTATATGCTAGGATTCGAATAGTTGAACACCGAAGGGGAGTCGGTGAGTCCAAAGTCAACGGTGAAAGGTATGATTTCTTCATACTCTGTATCCTAACCTGGTTACCTCGATTTGTGTGCTTATTTGATCACTTAAATAAGATAAATGCATGAATCGGACTATATTGCACTTACCTGTGCTTGTTTATATTGTTCTTGGTATATTTCTCTTGAACAATAGTTTGTATAATTCATGAAATATATGAATGATGATGAAGTGAATTTGTATCTTGTATTGTACTTGTGTATTGTGTTGTATTTTGTATGGATGTGTATATGAGCAATGTATTTGTGTATGTGGCTTGGATGTGTGACTTCTACTAATTCCTAACTACCTAACTCCTAACGTAAGTATTGAGTAAATTGGAATGAGTAGAAGTCCGATATAGTTTTGGCCACGCGTGAGGATGAGGAGACACAAGAGGTTGGATCCGATTCCTGGTTCTTAAACTGGTCCACGGCCCAAACCCCTTAAATGGGTAGCATCCTGGATTAGTGAACCAAGTAAATCTCGGTGGTGGGACAGAGTAGTCCCTGGGCCGGAGGTCCCGACGACTTGACTTGAGTAAGTAGTAAAGTAAAGTAATAGTATTGTATGTGTAATGGTCTTGGCTGGTGTAAGTCATTGACCCCGAGTAAAAGAGTAAAGAGCACCCATTTCTAACCTGGGTGCATAACGAAGCTAACAAGTATTGTGTAATTTGTATGTATTGAGCATGTATGGTGTATGTAATGCGTATATGTATTTCGGAAGAAGGTAAGTATGTATTGGATGGCTGATATTGTATTCCTTGTGTGTACTGAAGCGTATGTGTGTATTCCTTGCGTAAAGTATTGTAGTATTGTGCATGAGAGCATGTATGCATGTATGTTTGAATAAAATGAATCACATGTATTCGACCAAGTGGTCGGCGTACCCTCGCTAGTACGCGGGGTATGCGGTTATCATATTCAGCGTAAGCTGACCCCCTAGGGGGAACGTTTTTAGTGTGCAGGTACTCGAAGCAGATATGGTCAAGGTAAGAGACCGGTGGCTACACTTGGATAGTTAGAAGTAGAATGTAGAAGCGTACTAAGTGGCACACCCCTTGTACTTAGAAAGTAAGTAGTTTGTGAGGAATGGGTAGTGGTTAGACTCTTAATGAGTATCTATGAAATTGAAAGAGGTGTTGTATTTGTATAAGGATCTTAGTAAACTCGGTGTATTATATTGTATTGAACTTATGGAGTATTGTAATGAATGGAAGTTCTAGTATTGGATTGGTAATTGGAGTATGTATTGTAAGTGTGTAGTACTCGGATATTCCGGTCCATCAGACCGATGTTGTATATAGTAGCAATAGTAGCCTTGTTAGTCATGTGGGTGGCTAACGGCATTGTATCACCCACCGTTGAGTATGTAAGTATCCGCTGCGTGAGTCTGGATTATATAAGAAGATTGGACGGTAATGACAGTATTAGCGGTAGGGGTGTTACAAATTAATTACTATAATTTGTACCATATTTTTAAATTATCTTTGCTTTTATCAATTTAAATTATTTATTCTAATAAGTTATATTATGTCCTAAATTATCTGTAAAATAGAATATAAACTAAAAAATTAAATCAAAAATTAATTAAATTTAGAAAATCAAATAAATAATTTAAATTGGTAAAAAAATTAAAATTGTATGGCAATTAATTGGCATAAATTATGGTATTATATTGGTCTAAATTTGTACAAAAATTAGTATAAATTATGTGTTCAAAACTTTATATTCTTTTTTTGGGTACTAAATAATTTTGAAAAAAAATCTAAGAAATATTAACTTTTTAATGTTTTATGATATTATTTATTACAATATTTTTGATATTTTTAATTGGTACTTTAAATTTTTTGCGAATTTTAGTGAATTTTTTAAAATTATTTTGTTAACTAGTAGGGTATTTTTTTTCTTTTTACTTCTAGTCATCGACATATATTATTTTATAAACTTTTACAAAAATATAATGACATTTTATGACTTTCATTTTTTAGTGGCATTTCATGAATTAAAAAAAAATATAGTGATATTTTATAAAAGTTCCTTTTTCTTCAACATCTCTTTTCCATTAATTGTCGGGGAAAGTAAAAGCATTTGGCGAATTCGAACATGGCTCTTACGCCATGTTATAGTGTGGCGATGGTTACTTTTGTCTTTTGTCACTTATTTTGTCTTTTTGTGTTTTAATACTGTTGTAAAATTTTAAAATGTTATTTTTATTATATATAAGTCCAAATAATATAAATTTTATATCATTGTTCATCATTTTTTGTACTTTTAAAACAAGATGTATCTTGGATATATTTTGATAAATTTTAAATTTTTTTATTTTTTGTATGTACATATTTTTTAAGATTAATTGTGAATCTTAAGTTTAAGAAAAGTGAATCAAAGGTTGTTAAAAAGTGAATCGAAGGTAATTAAAAAGTGAATCAAAGAGTTGCGTAAAAATGAATAAAAGGTTTTAAAAAAAAAAGTGAATCTCATAAACTAGATTGTTTAACTCAGTAATTCTGATTGTTTGACTAGCGTGAATTAGAGGTTTTAGAAAGTGAATAAAGTGAATCAGAGTAATAAGAAAAGTGAATCTCGTAAGCGTAGATTGTTTAACTTAAGTGATTAAAAAGTTTAGAAATGTGAATCAAGGTTTTTTATAAAGTGAATCATGCGTTTCAGAAAAGTAAATTAAAAGTTTAAGAAAAGTGAATCAAAAGTTTAAGAAAAGTGAATCAAAAGTTTAAGAAAAGTGATTCTCATAAATAAGATTGTTTAACTAAAGTAAATAAGAGGTTTAAGAAAAGTGAATGAGGTTTAAGAAAATGAATCAATGGTTTTTTAAAGATGAATCAAAGGTTTAAGAAACGTGAATATTTTGTTTAATACTAGTAAAGTTAATCCTACCACAAACTTATGTGAGAACAGTATGAACCTTTCATTTATTGAAAGTAAACCCTAAACCCTGCACTACAAACCATACAAATGTCTTCAACATTTTAAACTGTCCTAGGGTGCTTTTTAGAGTGTTTGAGATAAGATTCATTTTCTTAATGAATAAGGTTCATTTTATTGTTAAAGAAGATTCATTTTCTTAATGAATAAGATTCACTTTAAAAATACGTAATATATAATCGTTATATAAACATCAAATTTTAAGTTTATCAAAATATATCCATGATGCATCTTGTTTTGAAGAGCACGAAAAATGATGAACATGATATAATTATTTTATTTTTGCACTTATATTTTGTGAGTTATAATATTTTGAAAAAAATATATTTATTTCTCTCTCCTACCCACCTATTCCTCTCCCCTACGCGTGACTTCCCTCTTATTCCCTCTTTTTTTCTTTTTCTTTCTCTTTATTTAGTTAAACCAGTAATATATTAACATGTGGCATGAAGTCATATTAAAGGTGGCTCCTTCTCCATGTTCTCCATACTTAACCATTTTGTTTAGGTGTGTGGCAGTTCGGGTCAATCGGTTCGGGTTCGGTTCGGTTCGGTTCGGGTCGGGTCGATTTCAAATCGTTCAATATTTGGTTCGGGTTGGATCGGTCGGTTGAATTCGGTTTGTCGGGTTGAGTTTGGTTTGTTGAAATTCGGGTCGGTTTGGATCATTTGGTTGATTTTCGTTTTGGATGACTTTCGGTTAGGGTGACTTCGGGTCGGGTAACTTACGGTTCGGGTAGCCTCTGGTTCATTCGGTTTTTTCGGGTTATGGGTCAAATTCGGGTCAATTATTCGGTTAAATTTGGTTGCCATTACAGAATCCCGCAACTCAATCATCATAATATGCAAATTTGAATTCAATCAATCTCAACACGTATAAATGTATATAAAAGATTAATTTAAACAAATAATTATAATTTGCATCATGTTATACTTTAGCAACTAACTCTGAACTTATCATAATTATTGATGTAGCTTTAGATTATTTAATAGTTTCATTATTTTGAGAGGAGTATAAATAAGGTACGTTTGTGGATAATTATTAAAATTGTATCAAAGTGTAGTAACTTGTATTTTCAATCTATTAATAGTTAGCGAATGGAATTAGTTAATAAGTTTTGATGACTTTTTTTACGGTAGTTAAAAACTGTTAATGATGAAGAACTATTCAGAAGCATGAGAATTTTGCTACATAGGTAAAAACCTTCAAGTATACTAAACGTTTATGCTAAATTGCTAAAGCGGGAGAATTATTCACAAGATTGGATAAAGGCTTGAAAAATTATAATTAATAAAAACACCTTCAATATATGAATAATTAATACAATAATGATATGAATTAGTGATAAAATTTGAGTCTAAATATACAAATATTTTTGGTTCTTACCAATCTATCATTGATGAGTAACGCATTATCATTAATTCATTATTAGTTGTGCAATTAATGAAATGCATGATAATTAATTACTTTAAAATTTATAGTGCAAAATATTTGTAGTATATTTAAAATAATTTCTCGTGTATATAAGTTTATTAATACTTTTTTATTGGTACGCCACTTACTAAGTAATGATTAATTGTAAAAGTATTGTGGGGCATTGTTTAGTGTTGTATGATACAAATGCTAAATACTGATTTGTGTTTAAACTAGATATGGGTATAAACATTCTGTTTTATTCTCATTGTCTCCTATAATTAATGCAATATATTCTTTCGGCTCACATCGGATATATTAGTTCGGGTCACACTGGTTTCGGTTCGGGTTCGGTCCGGTTGGTTTTCGGTTGGTTTCGGTTCGGGTCACTTCGGTTTTCGGGTCATCGTCGGGTTATGGGTGACTTCGGTTCGGTTGATTTTGGTTCGGATGACTTCGGTTCGGATGATTGTGGATTGTGGTTTACTTTCGGTTTTACAATAATACGGTTCGGTTTGGTCCGGGTCGGTTTATTTCGGATTCGGGTCATTTTCATTAAGTTATTTTTCGGTTGACATTCGGATTCGGATCGATTGGTTCGGTTCGGTTTTTCGGGTTCGGGTTACTTTTGCCAGGTAGGTGAAGGGAAGCAATGAATACTTATTCAGTTTGGGGACGTGGCGCTAGCATTGGTAGTGGTCAAATAATTATTCTTAGGATTAAATTAAGAAGAAAAAATGTTTGGATTTGAAGTAAAATTTGATTCGGGAGGAGTGACACATGTCACCATATTGTTGTCCATTTTATAGAAAATCTTATTATGTTGTAACTTTTAATATATTAGGTTAAAAATAAAAATAATTATATCATTGTTCATCATAAATTGTGTTCTTCAAAATAAGTTGCATTAGAATATCTTTTGGTAAAGTTAATATTTTATGTTTTTAGAATGAGTATATATTACATAATTTAAAAGTGACTCATATTCATTAACAAACTGAATCTTTTTTAATAATAAAATGAAAATAATTATATTTGTTGTCATAAATTTATTAAAACGATGAAGATATTTTTAGGGTCATTGGTTTAGGGATTAGGGACAATTGTTGAGTCTGTGATGACAATATAAATATAAAATGACATCAAAAAAGATTATCTACATCACACACCCTAAAAATCACCCTAGGAAAGCTAAAAAAAGTTGAAGACATTTTTAAGGTTTGTAGTGCAGGGTTTATTATCCGACGACCCTAAATCCTATAAAATTATCGAGTCAGTGAGAAAAATATAAATATAATATGACTTCAGAAAAGATTAACCCGCATATAACCCTAGGACGGCTAACAATGTCAAAGAAGCTAACACCGTCAATGAAGACTAATGTGGTTCGACTATTAACCACCACACAATAAAAAATATGACCCTATCCCATTTAACTCTGTGATGACTAACACTATGAAGAAAGTTAGTACTATTGAAATATATAAGAAATTATTTATTTTATTTATTTTCACAATAAATCTTAAAACACATACATACAAAAAACAAAATTTTAAATTATCAAAACATATAATATTGGATCTTATGAATAGGAGGGAGTATTATTTGGACTTAGATTTATAAACTACTAACACTTTAAATTTTCAAAAAAATGACAAGGAAGGTGGCACCAGCATCACCATCTGTATTCGCGATAATTATTTCCAATAGCCAATAGCCCTAAGTTTTTTCCATTTGGAAAGCAACTCTGTTCACAAATAAGATCCTTCCAATGATTCACAAGATATATTTAGAGTCACTCTGAGCTACAACCGGATGTAGCTAAGATAGCTACATATGAGGGTAAGTTTGTAATTTATAAGATTGAGATAGAGAATTGGGAGCGAGGGACGCGCGCCACTTTCTTTTTTGTTTCTTTTTTTTTTCCTTTTTTTATCATAAAACTTTAAATTGTTGTAACTTTTAATATATAAGTCCAAAATTAAAAAAAAAATTTATCATTGTTCACCTAATTTTAAGCTCTTCAAAACAAGACCAGTCATGGTATATTTTGACAACTTTTAAAAAATTATTTGTACATGTATAGTGTAAAGAACGTAAAAGAAAACTTGTACAGATGGTCATACAAACCTGTACAAATGTTCATTAAAACATGTACATCATCATGTAAAAACATGTACATCATCGCATTAAAAACATATAGATATTCATATAAACCTGTACGCATATTAAATATGGACATCCTTAGATTAAAACATGTACATATAAGGAAGAACACTTGTACAGACGGTCGTACAAACATGTACAAATATTCATGAAAACTTACATTCTCATAATTGAACATGTACATTCTCACATTTGAACATGTACATTGTCGCATTAAAACCTGTACAAATGTTCACTAAAACATGTACATCATCAATTTAGTGTATCATCGTATACATGTAAAAATAATTTTTTTAAAAAAGTTGTCATAACATATCCATGACTGGTCTTGTTTTGAAGAGTTTGAATTTAGGTGAACAATGATATAATTTTTTTTCATTTTGGACTTATATATTAAAAGTTATAATAATTCAAAGTTTTATGACAAACTTAGAAAAAATAAAAAATAATAAAACAGGAAATTTGTACAACACAGCAAATCCGACGCGCAAAAAAAATCTTAAGAAAAAAGAAAAAATGAAAAAGCTAATTCCAGTGCCCTGCTCATTTTCTCTGTTTGAACACGCTTCCAATTTAGCTAAATTACAAAACTTTCCTAGATGTAGCTATAGATAGCTACAGTTGGGTGTAGCTAAAATGTGGGGATATTTATTAACTATGGCAAATTGTCTAAGAACATTGCAGGGATTATTTTAGTTAGAGTCCCCTAGGGAGGCTATATAACGCCTGATAGATAGCAGATGATTTCTGGTCAATAATTGATGGCAAATTCTTGGCTAAAACTAAATGTAGCCAACTTGGCTACATCTATGAGGGAGTTATGGGTATTGGGGAGAACGCGCATGCACACGATTGTTTTACTTTTTTTTTGTATTTTTTTCAAAAATTTTATTCTTTTTCTTTTTATATCACAAAAACTTTAAATTGTTGCAACTTTTAATATATAAGTCCAAAATGAAAAAAATTATATCATTGTTCACATAAATTCAAGCTCTTCAAAACAAGACAAGTCATGGATATTTTTTGACAACTTTGAAAAAAATTATTTTTATATGTATAGTGCATAAAACGTAAAAAAAACTTGTACAGATAGTCATACAAACCTGTACAAATGTTTCATTAAAACATGTACATCTACACGTAAAAACTTGTACATCATCGCATTAACTCGACTGATTTTTAGGGTTTGTGGTAGCGGGTTTAACGACCCTAAACCCGCCACTGGAAACCTTAAAAATGTCTTCGATGTTTTTTAGCTATCCTAGGGTGGGTTTTGGGGGGTAGGGTAATCTATTTGGAATTTGTTTCGTACTTTATATTGTAGCAACTAACTCGACAGGTTTTTAGGTTTGTGGTAGCGGGTTTAGGTGCCTTCGACGTTTTAGCTATCCTAGGGTGGTTTTGGGGTGTTTTGGGGGTAGGGTAATCTATTTGGAAACTGTTCTATACTTTACATTGTAGCAACTAACTCGACAGGTTTATAGGGTTTGTGGTCGCGGGTTTAGGGTCTGCCACTATAAACCCTAAAAATGCTTTCGATGTTTTTTAGCTTTCCTATGTGGTGGTTTTAGGGTGTGTGGGGTTAGGGTCATCTATTTGAAAGCCATTATATACTTTAATGTGAGGATGTACATATTTTAATGTGAGAATGTACATGTTTTAATGTGACGATGTACATGTTCAAATGTGAGAATGTACATGTTCAATTATGAGAATGTATATGTTTTAATGAACATCTGTACATGTTTGTATGACCGTCTGTACAAGTGTTCTTCCTTATATGTACATGTTTTAATCTAAGGATGTACATATTTAATGATTCGTACAAGTTTATATGACTATCTATATGTTTTTAATGCGAGGATGTACATGTTTTTACGTGAGGATGTACATGTTTTAGTGAACATTTGTACAGGTTTGTATGACCATATGTACAAGTTTTCTTTTACGTTCTGTGTTCCATACATGTAAAAATATTGTTTTTTAAAGTTGTCAAAATATATCAATGACTGGTTTTGTTTTGAAGAGATTAAATTTAGGTGAACAATGATATAAATTTTTTCCATTTTGGACTTATATATTAAAAGTTACAATAATTTAAAGATTTTATAATAAAAATAAAATAAAAACAAAGACAAAACAGACAAAACGCCGGAGCGTAAAAAAAAAAAAAAACGCGCGTGTAGCCATATGTGGCTACATGCACATGTAGCCAAGACGCTCCGTAGTTTGAATATCACTTGTTTGACTAAATCTCTAAAATAATGCAACAGATTGGAAATGATACAAAAAAAAAAAACCAGAATATTTAAGAGAGCTAGCCATATGATGCCCAATGTCATCAGCAGATTTTGTTGATAATCATCATAATACTGAGGGTTCATTCGTACCTTTGTTTATAGCTGAAGTCAAAGTTTCAAGCCATGAAAAGCGGAAACGGGATATTCTTCGTACTTCGTTCTACTTAGCAATTTAATCATGTCTAAGTCAAACTGATATTGAATAAACTAAATTACCCAAATTGTCAGGCCTTGACCTGTTGCTGGTGAATTGGGAGAATTACTCAAAGAAGCGGTTGTAGATGTAGCTTCTCGAAGGGAATGTGACCAGCATCTTTTATTCTTTTCACAAGTTGTCTTCTTTCCCACTTAATTGTCTAAAAATCGAGTAATACAAAGAAATTAAAACACAATATAGGTGATTATAGGTTGTTCATTTGTTGTATAAGGCCAATGCAACGATTTCAACTAACCAAGTGCAATGCTTTGCTTCCAGCATTCTTCACAAACAAGTAGTGAGACTGTCTGTGCTCGTACTACGAGGATTCTACCATATTTTATAAATCATAAAAGCTTTTAATACCATAAGTAGAGATCTAATTATCTAATTGATCAAGAAAGGTTTACTAAGACAAGAAATGCAATCATGAAAATGAACACTTTTATTTGAAAGGGAAAGATGATCATTCTTAGAGCTGACAAGAATGTATAGACAAGCTTGATTAAGAAAATACCACGTCAAAGCGTTGATGTTTGTGATCTAAAAAGTTTTTTTATCTATAATAAAAAAATAGCATTTTTAATTTCAAATCAGACTAACACCAGCTCACAAGACAAATAGGAAAGTCAATTAGACCAATAGTCTCATCTTGAGATTAAACAAAACATGTATAGAAAGAATTAAAGAATGAGCCATAAATTTACTCTGTTGTCTAACAAATACAACGAATAACCCCAACCCCCTTACTAGCACATACTAGTTAGTGATGAAAGTATCATTAACTACCGGCTCAAACGAAACATCCAACCAAAGAAAGTGAATCACAAGAGAAAATGTGACTCAACCACCAACAAACCACATCTTGCCTGCCTCCCCAGGTCTATGCCCTACGACAATCCCTGGGCCTCTGCCAAGACTAGGGAAACTGAAGCATCTCTTCGCCATAGACCTTTCCCCAACAAGGCTTCATCTATATCCCACACCACTGTCCCCAACCTTCAAGACCCATAATTCGTCAGACCTGCATCTAGTTTAACCTTAGCCCACCCCGAGGGTGCGAGGCACCATACATGTGGTGTGCCCCATCCTTCATTATACCCCTATTCTCTCAAGCTCCTAAAATGTTGAGCACAGCTCCTCCAAAGAAGGCTGAGAAAACCCCTCCTTGTAGGAGAAACACGCCATTTTGGGCCCACCAAATGGTCCAACAATGAACTAGAAAAACAACCAAACCATATATGTCCACATGGCCATCTTGCTAGCCCATATAAATTACCCGTTATCCACAACTACCCTGGCTCTATCACACCCAATAAATTACTAACACGACTCTTAAACCAAGCCGCACCCGCGAGGTAGGTAACAAAAGCATGATACAAATACTTTCATCCCCACAAAAGGCACAATAGCCATTTGGCGGGGATTTTGTGACGGAAGAGTAATTTCCCTCCTGACGGAATACATCTACATTATCCACATTAAAAGTTGAAATCTAATTATCTCAGTCGTTAAATGAAATGTCACCCTTTTTTTTTCTTCTTGCTCATGCTCATCCCTTTTTTATTCTTATAGTTTATATTTGTCAGTTATTCATCCTATTGTCTGCGATGGATAGTAGTTATGTTTCATTCATGGTATTTATTTATCTTAATTTGTATGTTCATTCATGTTATTTGTTTATCTTAATTTAAATAGTTCATTGTATGGCTATTTCATCCTAAGCAATTTTAATAATAACAATTTAGAGATAGACAAATATCTTACGGATAATATAGTTTACGTTACGCGTTGACCATAATACACATGATACATATACAAATCTTATTAGTTTTTTATGGCTTTTCATTATACTTTCTTAATTCTCACAAATAATGAAATTTTGTTTAAGACAATTAAAATTATAAATAAGATAATATTGATAATCTGAAAATGTGATGATAGCAAGAAAATAATCATTGTGTATTCCAATAAAATCTAAGTATAAATTTTAAGCTGAATGTACAATTGAAGTTGTAAAAATAAGTACAATAACGAGAAAGATATAAGTTTTAAAAATAAACTATAATAAATCCTAAAAATATATTTAATCTACAAAAAAATACATAAACTATAAAAAAAACCTATATTTTAGAGACTAGATGTAATGATCCCATCAATTCATTTGTTTAGGTATAGAGTTAATCATTAACTTTGTGTTCATAAAGGACAAAAAAAAAAGTTAATTACAATTAAACCCAAAAGTAACTTTGAGTGATGTAGAGTAATCTTTTTTGAAGTCATTCTATACTTTATATTATTGTCACTTACTCAACAAATTTTTAACAATCCTAACCCTACACTACAAACCCTAAAAACGCATTCAACGTGTTTTTAGCTTTCCTAGGGTGTCTTTAGAGTGTGTGGTATAGGGTTATAATTTTTGAAGTCAATATATACATTATAATGTTATCACTAACTCGGCATGCTTTTAGGGTTAGACCCTAAACCCTGCACTGCAAACCCAAAAAATGCCTTTGACGCTTTTTAGCTTTCCTAGGGTGGTTTCTAGGGTGTGTGGTGTAGCTTTTATCTTTTTTGAAGTCAATATATACATTATAATGTTATTACTGACTCGACAGATTTTTAGGGTTTGTGGTTTAGGGTTCAGGGTCGTTAGACCTTAAACCCTGCCACTACAAATCCTAAAAATGCCTTTGACGTTTTTAGCTTTCCTAGGGTGGTTTTAGGGGTGTGTCGTGTAGGGTAATATATTTTGAAACCGTTCTATAAGCGTCTAAGCTACATGTACATGTAGCCATATGTGGCTACATCTGCTCTGAGTACAGCGCGTCTTACGATTTCTTTTTTTGGATTTTGTTTTTGTTTTTCTTTTTTATGACAAAATCTTGGAATTATTGTAACTTTAATATATAGTTCAAAATGAAAAAAAATTATATCATTGTTTACATAAATTCAAGCTCTTCAAAACAAGACCAGTCATAGATATATTTTGACAACTTTTAAAAAAAATATTTTTTTACATGTACGAAACAGAGAACGTAAGAAAAACTTGTACATATGGTCATACAAACATGTACAAATGTTCACTAAAACATGTACAAAGTTCACTAAAACATGTACATCCTCACGTAAAAACATGTACATCCTCGCATTAAAAAACATATAGATAGTCATATAAACCTGTACGAATCATTAAATATGTACATTCTTAGATTAAAACATGTACATATAAGGAGGAACATTGTACAAACGGTCATACAAACATGTACAGATGTTCATTAAAACATATCATTCTCATAATTGAAAATGTACATTCTCACATTTGAAATGTACATCGTCACATTAAAACATGTACATTCTCACATTAAAATATGTACTTACATCCTCACATTAAGTATAGAATGGCTTCCAAATAGATTACCCTAACCCCACGCACCCTAAAACCCACCCTAGGAAAGCTAAAAAACGTCGAAGGCATTTTAGGGGTTGTAGTGGCGGGTTTAGGGTCTAACGACCCTAAAACCCGTGACCACAAACCCTAAAAACTGTCGAGTTAGTTGCTACAATATAAAGTATAGAACAGTTTCCAAATAGATTACCCTACCCCCAACAAAAACCCCAAAACCACCCTAGATAGCTAAAAACGTCGAAGGCATTTTTAGGGTTGGAGTGGCGGGTTTAGGGTCGTTAACCATAAACCCGCTACCACAAACCCTAAAAACCTGTCGAGTTAGTTGCTATAAAATAAAGTACGAAACAAATTCCAAATAGATTACCCTACCCCAAAACACCCCCAAAACCACCCTAGGATAGCTAAAAAACGTCGAAGACATTTTTAGGGTTGGAGTGGCGGTTTAGGGTGGTCATAAAACATGTACAATGTTCATTAAGGAAATGTACATTCTCACATTTGAACATGTACATCGTCACATTAAAACATGTACATTCTCACATTAAATATGTACATAATCCTCACATTAAAATATCATTATGTACATCTAAAAATAATTTTTTAAAAGTTGACAAAATATATTCATGAGTGGTCTTGTTTTGAAGAGCTTGAATTAGATGAACAAATATATAATTTTTGTTCATTTTACACTTATATATTAAAAGTTACAACACTTTAAAATATTGATTATCATATAAAATAAAGAAAATTCTTTTTTTTAAAGAAACGAACGCGTAGCGCTTCCTGTATGATCACGAATCGTCCCTCTGTTCCTCCCATATTCCTATATTTTTTGTTTATTTTAATAAAAGGGAAGAAGAAAAAAAAAGAAAAAAAAAGAAAGTGAGCGGCGTACCTGGATGTAGCCACCACTGCTACAGTGAGGTGTAGCCCAGAATTTGCGTTTGTATTGTCATCACTGACTCGATATTTTTTCAGGGTTTGTAGTGTAGGGTTTAGGGTCGTTCGACCCTAAACCCTACACTATAAACCCTGAAAATCCCTTCGATGTTTTTAGCTTTCATATGGTGGTTTTTAGGGTGTGTGGTGTAGGGTGATCTATTTGAAGTCGTTCTATACTTTGAACTGTCGTCACTGACTCGACAGATTTCTTCACCACATTTATAAATAACGTTTCCAACGTTTTACATAAAGGTGTCCACAAATTTAGATAAACATTTCCACGTGTTTATTTAAACGTTTCCACATTTCTACAATCCATGATTATCTATAACGTTTCCATGACACGATTACACATAAACGTTTCCACTGCATGATTATATATAAACATTTTTATAATTATATATGATGTTTCCATGACACAATTATATATAATGTTTCCACCGTTATACATAAAGGAGTCCACGAGTTCAGATAACGGTTTGACCTATTTATTTAAACGTTTCCACCTTTTTATTTAAACATTTCCACGTTGTTATGTATATGTTTCCACGTTTTTATTTAAACGTTTCCCGTTTCTATGATTCCATGATTATATATAATTAATGTTTCCATGACATGATTACATATAAACATTTCAATAATTATATATGAATGTTTCCATGCCATAATACATTCCGACGATTTATATATAAACGTTTACACACCATGATTATATATATACGTGTACACAATTATATATTTCATGCCACAATTAAATATAATGTTTCTACGACACATTTCCACGCCACACTCAAGTATCACATTTCCACCGTTATGCATAAACGTATCCACAAGTTTATATAAACGTTTCCATATTTTTATGTAAACGTTTCCACGTGTTTATATAAATGTTTCCATGTTTCTACTATTCCATTATTATATATAAATGTTTCCATGTCATGGTTATACATAACATTTCCAACATTATACATAAACTAGATTGTTAGAGTCGACTTTACGTATTTATTAACATTTGATTGCTATATATGCACTACATGATAACTTATAACATGAAGGTTAAAAGATTAACATGCGATGTCATTCAGTTTT
Organism: Limonium bicolor; assembly: GCA_023374045.1. Classification (NCBI taxonomy): domain Eukaryota; kingdom Viridiplantae; phylum Streptophyta; class Magnoliopsida; order Caryophyllales; family Plumbaginaceae; genus Limonium; species Limonium bicolor. The sequence goes on from CM041777.1 coordinate 231,815,867, forward strand.
TTTTTCTTTAAAAAAGTCTAAATATTTAACTTGGTGTTTTTGCATTAATTCAACTTTTTTAAATTTTTTCAATCTGGATGTATGTTAATCAACAAATATTATCAAATTAAATAAATAATATTTAATAATCATATACACATACGAATATAGTCAATTAATTTTTTTATATAATAGTGAATCATTTTATTAATAACTATATTATTACAGTATGTATTATTAAAATGATAAAATAATTACACTCTAATATTTTAAAATAAACAATAAAAACAAATTTGTATAAAAGGTAAAAAACCAATGACAAATAAAAATATTGATGGTGATATGTGGGATATATATATACGCCCAACACTTGCCCGCTGTATTAAAAAAAAAAAGAATTCCGTCACCGTGAAGAATTCTCCATCACATAATCCGCTCCCATAGCCATTTACCAACTCCCCGACATGCCAGATTCGCTCCCACCGCTAGTGCCCCCGTGCCAAAGCCTTCATCTGAACACCAACACATAATGCAGCAACTATAATGTCCCCAAAAACTTTAGAAAACTAGCACCCACCCTACTAGAAGATGAAAGTCTCAAGGCACCCTCCCACATTAATAGGGGTGTTAAAATAAGGTTTTGCGTTAGGTTGAGCTCTAGCTGAACCCCTTGCTGATTGTATTTATATATCCCGAACCCGGATAGGAATCATAAGATTTACCAGAACTTGACCCATTTTATATACTTTTAATTTAGTTTTGAATTTTTGGGGTGTTCAATAAATAAGTATAACATTTAATTATTAAATAGCGTCTAACTAAAAATCTTGACATACACAACATGACTTGTGAGGAAAAAAATTAATTATAGTAGTTTTAGTGTAGTTTTTTATAACATTGTAGACTTTTTATGAGTGAACAACCCCATCATTTTCAGAAAAAACTAACTATAAACATTTTATTTATTAGTGAGCCTTTCAATCTCTAGGTACGACTCTGTATACACCAAACCATCAGCACCATGATAAAAAAAATCCGTTAGACAAAACTACGATTAGATTATGAGTTTATCCAAGAGTTTTTTAACAACAACAAATAGAATGGACTGAACCTTTGAATAACAGTTTTTTTATAAATGTAGGCTTAGTATAATGCGCAACCTCTAAAATGGAAAATTTTCTCGCGACAAGACATCACAAGAACAAACATTCCACTGATCACACAAGCACGCAAGCACACAGACAAACATTCACAAGAATACAGGGAAACAAGCATGCAAGTAGACAAGGTTAACATCACCGGCGTCGGGCACAAGGCCCGACCAGCCTTATGAATGCCTATCCCGGGCAGGGCATAGCCCGTGCCTCAAGACAGCCACCACCATAGCCACACAGGGACTAGGAGTGGACTTTAACCACCCACGAGCTCTCAACACCGAATCACTTATCCCGACACTAAACTTCGGAACCAGTGGGGCTGGGTCCCGATTGCTTAATCAACACCGTCCCTAGCACCCAGGCCCAAGCCTAGAGGGGCATCAACTCCCGAGCAGCTATACAACAATAGAAACCAACACCAAGCTAGATCTATGGTAACTCAAACTCCAAGGAGTGAGCTGACCTAAAGCCTGCCACAAGGGGGATCCTCGGACCGTCGGCGGAGCGTTCCAACGTGGGCAACGTTGAACACTCGTCTCCTCCCTAATCCAAACCGTCCCTGTCTTAACCCTATATTGGGTCTCATAGGCGCGTCACCCATCGCGCCAAAAGTATAAGGGACAGGGTGCCAACAAGGTGCAATGCATCTTGTCAGCTCCACCACATGATCGCTGTTGATGTTATTTTGATCGGCAAACTCAGCTTCATACTGATGAATATAAAGAGACAATACCGGGAGTCGCATGCCAGTTCAAAACCGAGGAAATAAACAAAGAAGATAGAATATATTAAATAGGATTTTATATATCTGTTAAAGATAAATAAAATCCATGTTTTAAGAGATGTAATCTGAAGTCTCGACATCTATAAATGAGACGACAACTCTAGGGTTAGGTAGAAGCTTTTGGAGAGGCGTGAATATTAGCAAAGGAAAAGAGGCTCTTCGCCGCAAAGGTTGATACTTAGAGATTCACATGCGTGAGGATTAGTTTCATACTGAAATGTTGTTAGTGATGCGAGTCAGATTCTAAGTGCTGAGGAAAGAGATAGGTGTTAAGAGTGGATTGTACTCTTAACATGTTGAGAGTTTAGAACTCGTGTATAGGTGATGTGGTGAACACACTACGTGCCCATTGTGTATCGAGTGTGATACGTGTTTCCAAGTGATAATCTGAGTTTCTGTGTTCTTCTATTGTCGCCATATTCTCTCAGGTCTAGACTTACACACAATAGGTTTCTTCTATTGGTATTAGAGCTAGGTTACCCTAAATTTAGAGGAAACTTTCTCAGTGTGGGTCGAGATGAATACTTACTGTGTCAAACCGCCTAAGTTGACTAAGTTCAACTATACTAGTTGGTGTGAACAGATGGAGGATCAACTAATTTCTATTGATCTTCAACTTTGGGATGTGGTGACTGAAGGGGATCTGAAACCGAAATACGTTGAAGAAGGAGTCACCAAGGATAAGCCAAAGTCAAGCTGGGGCGAGAATGACAACAAATTGATAAGCAAGAATCGACAAGCTCGGAGAGTTATAATGTCCTCCCTGTCAGACTTAGACCAACAGAAAGTCTTGGGTTTACGCACTGCAAAAGAGGTTTAAGAATTCCTTAAGACGGCTTACGCAGGGATAGATTCAGTCAAGAAAGCAAAGGGAAAGCAACTCAAGAGGCAGCTTGATAATTTTAAGATGGAAGAAGGCGAAACAATTTCAGAGGCAATAGAAAAATTTGATAAGATTTTATGTGAGCTCAAGACTGTTGGAGTAACTCTGGATAATGCTCAAATAAACGAGAGGTTTCTGGATGGTTTGTGCAAAGAATGGCTGAACTTCACCACCGTTTTAGAGTCTACAAAGGATTTGTCGAAATTATCCTTTGAAGAACTGGGATCTGAACTAACGGTGTACGAAGGCAAGATGAAAGGTGGACTAGTTGGTCTGAGTGTTAATAAGGATTTGGCACTAAAGGCGAAGAAGATATCAAGTGATAAAGAGGATGATGGCGCAAATGAGGATGAAGAGATTACAATGATAGCTAACAGAATCAGGAAGATCTTTGGCGGAAGAAGAGGGTCTGGGTCCAGAACTGACAGATTTAAGTCTAAGAAGGAACAAATCATTTGTTTCCGTTGCAACAAGCCTGGACATGTGGTGAAGGACTGTATGTTAAAGTCAAAGGATGATTTTCGTGATAAAATCAAGAAGTTTACAGAGGCGGCAGCGGCAGCATGGGGACAGGAGGAGTCAGATGAGGACTCAGAGGCAGAAGAAACAGCACAGGTGTGCATGACTGCTGTGGTTGAAGATGATGAAAGAATCAGTATGACGTCAGATAGGAACTTCTGCATGATGGCAAAAGACGGATGGCAAGAAATCCTAGAAACAGATGAGGTAAGTCCTGAACTCGTAGAGAATGCTTTTAATTCCTTGTCAAAGAAAGAAATTTTTAGCTTATTAACAACTGCTGTTGCTAAGATTAAATTGCTTGAGTCTAAACTGTCAAGGATAGATACTCCTATAGAGTCCAATACTGAATCTCAGGTTAAAGAGAAATCTGGTATTACGTTTGTCAAACCGATAAAAGAGAGAGTTGCGTGTTTACCTGCTTGGGTTCAATCTGAATTTAGAACACTACAAGAGAGGCATGAGAACTTAAGAAATCAAAATGAGGTGTTAGAGGATAACCTGTCTAAGGCTAAGAGGGAACAAGAAATAGCAATGCCACGGAATCCCGTTTGGTATATTGGAAAGGCAGATTTAACTCATATGCTAACCGGGAAAAAGAAAAGTGTCACATCCGTTTATACACCAGTGAGAAAGGTCTCGAATGTTAAATATTTTAAGTCAACATATTTCTGTCAATACTGTCATAGACCCGGTCATAGTATTGATTTTTGTAGAAGTTTATACTATATAAGGTCTTTAGTTAATAACTTACCTCAGTCTAGAGCTCATACAACCAACAACCGTTCTCATGTTAACCGTAAAACAGAACCTAGGCTAGTTTGGGTACCTAAAGCTAAACAATGATTGGGTGTGTTTAGGCATTGGCTACTTCGTTATGTGAGAACTGGTGGTTGATGGATAGTGGGTGCTCAAGACATATGAGTGGAGACAAGAAGAAGTTCACTTTGGTTGAATCGAGGAGGAAAAGTAACATTTGGAAACAATGGCAAAGGGAGAATAATAGGAATAGGAACTATTGGCAAAGAGAACTGCATTGATCAGGTTAGTTGGTGGAGGGTCTCAGTCATGATCTGTTAAGCGTGTCACAAGTGTGTGACAAGGGTCCCTCGGAGGTTATCTTTGATTCAAATGGTTTCAAATACGTAACAAGGTTACACAGAGGTACTGCACAAGGGCGAGTAGGAAATCTCTACATGGTCGATGTGAATGACCAGGAAGATCTGACTTGTCTTACGGTTAAAGATGATGAAGAAATTTGTGGCATCGAAGGTTAGGATGCTCATCATAGATTGATTAACAAATTGAGACTAAAGGAGTTAGTCAACGGGTTACCACAAAGAGGATAAGTCATGATATTATCTGTGCTGATTGTGCTCTGAACAAACAAACAGGATTTCACATGCTCCAACTCATGCGGTCAGTAGTACCAAGACTTTAGAATTGATTCATATGGATTAATGGGACCGATGAGGATACAGAGCAGGTCAGGCAAGAGATACATACTGGTGATTGTCGACATTTTCGAGGTACACATGGGTGATTCTACTTCATAGTAAGGATCAAACTTTGGTGAGATTGTGGGTCTGTTTACTAAGATTCAGACTCAAACAGAGAATAAGTCAAGACCATTCGAACTGATCAGGGGACGGAATTTATCAATCAGAAGATGTCCAGTTCTGTACTGAGGAATCACTCATACTTATTCTGCAGCCAGAACCCCTCAGCAAAATGGAGTGGTGGAACGTAAAAATAGGACACTCCAAGAAATGGCTCGTACAATGTTGAATGGTAGTGGTCTTGCACCAAGTTTCTGGGGGAGCTATAAACACAGCATGTTATATTCTCAATAGAGCTTGATTCGCCCAATTCTAATCAAACTCCCTATGAACTGTACAAAGGGCGCAAGCCATCTATATCACATTTCAGGGTGTTTGGGTGTACATGTTATATCCTTAATCACGAAAGGATCAACTAGGGAAGTTTGATAAAAGAAGTGATGAAGGTGTATTTCTCGGTTATGCAATGAACAATAAAGCTTATCGGTTTTTAACAAGCACTTGGTTGTTGAAGAATCCGCAAATGTCAAGTTTGACGAGAATAACTTTGGTGGACGAGTAAGTCATAGGAGATAGAAGATCTCTTTCGGTATAAGGTTGATGATTAACCATGGATAATGTTCCGGAGCCGAATCAGAAGAAGAGTAGTGAGAACTGAAGTTCTCCCATTATCAGTTCAGAACTCAGAAGCTACACCACCAGAACAACCCATTTGCCACCAGCAGTAAGCCAGGAAGCCGGGTTACACATCGTCTGACATCTCGGAATGCCCCAGGTATAGAGATCAATAATATTGTCAGATTTAAACTCAGGAGTCCAAACCCATCGAATGCACAAACGTTTTGTGCTTCTTTGGTTTTGTGTCGACAGTAGAGCCAAAGACTGTAAGGAGGCGTTAGAACATGAGAGTTGGATAAATGCTATGCATGAGGAGTTGAATGAATTTGTAAGAAATGAGGTATGGGAACTTGTTGAGAAACCCGAAATCAGAATGTCATAGGACAAAGTGGGTTTTTGGAATAAGCTGGACTCAAATGGTCAGATATCCAGGAATAAAGCTCGACTAGTTGCCAAAGGGTATAATCAACAGGAGGGATTGGACTTTGATGAAACCTATGCTCCAGTAGCACGACTTGAAGCTATTCGCTTGCTTATTGCCTTTGCCACTTACATAGGTTCACACTCTACCAGATGGACGTCAAATGTGCCTTCTTAAATGGACATCTCAAGGAAGAGGTATATGTTTCTCCACCGGGTTTGAAGATCCCTATCCTACATGTCTACGGTTAAAAAAGCTTTATATGGTCTTAAGCAAGCACCAAGGGCGTGGTATGAAAGATTGACTTCCTTTCTTGTTAGCCAACAGTTTGTACGGGGCCATGTTGATCGCACATTGTTTATCAAACAGTGTAGAATGGATAAGCTTCTGGTACAGATATATGTTGATGACATTGTCTTTGGGTCCACTAGTCCACAACTGACAACAGAATTTGAGTCGATGATGACAAAAGAGTTCCAAATGAGTAACATGGGTGAGTTAACATTCTTTCTTGGTTTACAGATTCGCCAAACAGCCGATGGCACATTTGTCAGTCAAACTAAATACACCTTGGAACTTTTGACCAAGTATAAGTTCAATGAGTGTAAACCAATGTCCACACCGATGTCCACCACTCTCAGACTGGGACTGGAATCCACTGCAGAGTCTACAGATCCAACTATTTATAGGGGGATGATAGGGTCTCTTCTCTATCTTACCGCGAGTCGTCCTGACATTATGCAAAGTGTGTGTTTCTGTGCTCGATTCCAATCTAATCCCAAAACACCTCATGTCAAGGCTGTAAAACGAATTTTCCGGTATCTACAAGGAACATCGTCACTTGGACTTCTATACACAGCTACTTCTTTACCTACTCTTGCTGGATATACTGATGCAGATTTTGGGTTCCCTTACCGATCGGAAGAGTACAACGGGCACGGCTCAATTCCTGGGTTCTAATCTAATAGCTTGGTCTTCTAGGAAACAAGCTTCGGTTGCTCTGTCTACGACTGAGGCTGAGTATGTGGCTGCACGGCGTGTTGTGCCAGATACTATGGCTTCATCAGCTTGAGGATTTTGGTCTATGCTTTCTTCCCATTCTCATCTATTGTGACAATACTAGTGCAATTGAACTAACCAAAAATCCAGTTCATCACTCACGTTCAAAACACATTGATATTCATCATCATTTCATTCGCGATCATGTTGAACATGGCAGGGTTATTCTTATTCATTGTCCTACAGAAAAACAATTGGCTGACATATTCACCAAGCCACTACCCAGAGAATCCTTTGAGAAACTTCACTTTGAGATTGGCATGGTCGATACCAAGTGAGAGATGGATCAATTTTCGTTAAAGTTTTTCTTGTTGTTCTTTGCATTTTCTTCAATAGGAATATTTTCCAACATTTTGTACTCATTGGTTCTGAACCGAATCATTTTTTTTATGTTGTTTTATTTAGCATTTCTCCAACTGCCATGCATGGTTGATAGTGTCCTACACTAAGTCTCTTATGAATAAAATATTATGGAGGTTATTAAGATGAGCCTATTGTTTACTTGAGCACTTCTTCCTAATATAACTAAGTTTGGTGAATGAACTTCTTATCTCCCTTCGTATAAATCTCCTTGATGTGTATCACAAGCACCATGTATGGATTTGACAAATAATATAACATTCAATTGGTTATTTAATATCATGGGATGAACAAGGCAAGAGACTCCACTGCTCACAGCACAAACAACACGTATTTGGCCTCTTTCATTCGACAATTAAGTCTTATAGGATGCTTCATCATCTAACTTCCTAAGGGTAACTACTCTGGGCAAGTTGACCCAACGTCGTTACATGGATGAAGAGAAAAAGTCAAGGTGTTGTCTCATCAATACTTAAAATGTTACCTCTATACTCCGATAAGCTGTGAGTATGAGTCTGTGGTGATGAAAGGTATAATGGAATATGATTGTACTTCTCACCTCTTGTCGTTTCAAAGGAAAGTTGCGGTTGTGCATAAGGTTAAATAAAACAATCCACATGTTCTGCTTGTTGTATGTTCATTTTAGGAGGTTTAACAATGAAAGGGGACTGAAGACAACATCCACTTAGGAATATTGTTTGATATCTCTGTGGATAATAGTGCTTCTCTTCCTAATTTCTTGAATGTTCTATTCAAACCGACTCAGTCTAGAGCTATCAGCCGTGTTTTGCAAACGGAGAAGTCTTCTCTTGTGTTTTTTTTTAAAATATATATATAACTCAACTTTGATTCATCTTCTATTTTCTCTCATATTTTCGAAATTTCCTGTTTATTCACTTGGTTACGCTTTGTCCCGAAGTTTCTCAGCAGAGTGAACTCTTCCTCTTCTCTAGCTTCGTTCTTGCATTTTCTTCAATCCTTTCTGCATCCGGCCATGGATTCTTTTGAATAGCTCATCTATGAGGATGCTGTTCCTCTTGCTACTGCAAAACCTGAAAATTACAACCAACAAACCATAGTTCCTGATTCCATTTCCAAACCCTCACCCGATGTCAAATCCCCAACTCCAAAAGAAACCACCGGTGTAAGCGACGAAGACTCCTCTACTGTTCCAACTGAGGACGACATTCCCCTGGCCAAATCTCGATGTAGGTTGCGCACACCTGCCAAGAAAGCTGCTCAGGGAGTCGAAGATACTTCCTCGGCGAACCCAAAGCGCAAAGAGGGTGATTCTCCAGTTGTGCATCAGCGATCGTCGAAGAGGCTGAAGTCCGTGGCACGCCGTCCTTTCGCATCAAAGGCCAAGGAGTTTCATCAAGAACGGTCGCAAAACCCAGGTCGTAATTTTCCACAGAAACCCATTTTTAATCGTGCGATGCTTGAATCCGACATTATTCCTGGCAAGTTGGTAGATTGTGATTGGCTAGGAAAGAACTCATTGGAATCTTTAATGGAGATTGTGAAATTTCAAGGCTGGGACAAATTATTTAACTCTGAAACCACCTACTACCCGGAGCTACTATTTCCGTTTGTTCTGAACTTAGAATTTGTTTCTCCATACGAGTTTAAGACTGAGGTTGCTGGAATCAAAATGATAATCTCTCCGGCATGGCTTGCTATGATTCTTGATGTCCCTCTTGATGGTTTAGCTGAGTTCAATGCTCAGAAAGTGGATGTCGCACCGCATTCTGACGTGGTGCAACATTTTGGTTTGACCCGTGCTAGTTCTAGACTGAAGCACTATCCACAAAGGGACCTAGGTGTGTTACCGAGATTGCTACACTTGCTTGCTTATCAAACATTATTTCCACGTTCTGACATGCGTGATAAGGTTACACCCGTGGATTTAGGATTAATGTGGTGCTTAGATAAAAAGATTCATCTTTCATTGCCCAGAATAATTATCTCTCACTTGCGGTCCATTGTGAATAGCTCCAAGCCTTCCATTCCTTACCCTTTCTGGATTACAAAGGTTCTTCGTCATTTCAAGCTTGTTCAAGATGATGCTTATTTCATTGCTGCTCAACCGACTAATTATCTGGCTGTCGCGACTCTCTCCAAGATGGGCTTGGAACTGACAGCAACCGGCTGGCAATTCAAACAGGCGGGCCAACATGAGGAGAAGACTGACCATGCTACACCTTCCATTTCCTCTCTGTTGCAGTCAGTCCTAGACTCCATGGTGGCAATGGAAAAGAATAATGGCGAGGCTGCAGGTTCTGGAGGATAAGGTCAACTTTATGATGTCCGCGACTAATTCTTCATCTGAACAATCAGAGAAATTCTAGTTTGTAGGTGGATGTATCCTACCCCTTCCCCACTTGATACTTACTACTCCTACTATATCTTGTCTCTTTTTGATGTGGCAAAAGGGGGAAGTGTATTTGGAAGTCTTTTGAATTTCTGGTGTTCTAGTTTTAGACATTTGGTTTGTGCACAAACAAGTGGTGCATGTTTAGACTAGTAATTCGCTTATGGTTAGCGTGTGATGATTTGGGTTTTGAGCTACCTTTTATCCTGTTTGCTAATACTCTTGTTCAGGTTGGTTTATGATGCAAATTACTTATGTATATTTTGATCCATTATTTTCTTATATATTTTTACTTGCTGTTATGTCATATGCACAAAAGATTGTGAGTTTTACACTGAGTACAGGATGAGCAGAAGGTGATGTGAGATTAAGGGGGAACAGCCGACGGCTGATTAAAGCTTCATGCCAAGTTACCGTAATAAGAATCAGGGGAATCAGTACAAAGTGTTCAAGACTTCAACAGTTTGCCGCATCAAAAAGGGGGAAACTGTTGATGTTATTTTGATCGGCAAACTCAGCTTCATACTGATGAATATAAAGAGACAATACCGGGAGTCGCATGCCAGTTCAAAACCGAGGAAATAAACAAAGAAGATAGAATATATTAAATGGATTTTATATATGTTAAAGATAAATAAAATCCATGTTTTAAGAGATGTAATCTGAAGTCTCGAATCTATAATGAGACGACAACTCTAGGGTTAGGAAAGCTTTTGGGAGAGGCGTGAATATTAGCAAAGAAAAAGGCTCTTCGCCGTAAAGGTTGAGACTTAGAGATTCACATGTGTGAGGATTAGTTTCATACTGAAACGTGGTTAGTGATGCGAGTCGATTCTGAGTGCTGAGGAAAGAGATAGGTGTTAAGAGTGGATTGTACTCTTAACATGTTGAGAGTTTAGAACTCGTGTATAGGTGATGTGGTGAACACACTACGTGCCCATTGTGTATCGAGTGCGATACGTGTTTCCAAGTGATAATCTGAGTTTCTGTGTTCTTCTATTGTCACCATATTCTCTCAGGTCTAGACTTACACACAGTAGGTTTCTTCAATCGCAATATCCGTTGTTAACGCCACAGGCGATTGACAAGTGCTACTAGCCCCAAGCCTTACGACCTGGGTCTAGGTCTTTGCTGAAAGGCTTCGTCCGACAAGGGCCCCTCGTCCTTAGCATACCTGCAAGAGAACTCAATGGCGTAATACATGGGTGACTGAAGTCATTGCAACATTGGGACAACTGAATAGAATGTGGCTACTTCTTTTATTCATTAAGTAACTTGATTACATTCGGTATCATTACATCTAGTACAAATGACCCCCAACTCAAGCTACATTACAAAATGGGGCATGACAAACCACCCCTGCCTATTTCTTTGTCGTCCCCGGTAAAGCGTCTAGGTACATTTTTATCTTATCCTGAAATTGCCCCAAATCTTTCTGCTTTTCCCAAGTTGCATCTTCCTTAGCTTCGCCCTTCCAATGGACCAGGAACTCCGTCGAACGATTCGATCTCCATCCCCGCATCCGATGATCAAGGATTTCATCTACGTCCTTTGTGTATTCCATCACCACGGCAGGTGGGGCTCTAGCCCTTTCCACATGAACCTTTTCAACATCCGTAACGAATGGCTTCAGGTAACTCACATGGAAAGTCGGGTGAGCCTTCAGTCTTTCGGGGAGTTCTAACCGGTAGGCAGAGTTACCCACTCGGCGGATCACCTCGAATGGTCCATCAAAGCGTTGGACCAAACCCTGTGTCTAGGACGCTTGATCTACTTCAGAATCTGAGGCGTCAATTTCAGCATCACTTTGTCACCAACTTTGAACTTAAGGGGACGCCACTTTTGGTCCGCAAACCTCTTCATTCGGTTTCCAGCTAGCTCCAAGCTTTCCCTTGCTGCCTTTAACATCGCTTGACGATCGTGTACGAACCGATAGGCCGCCGGACATTCACCCGTGGCTGCCTGCTTCGCAACTTCGGCCGGGGTCAAGGGCTGCCAACCCATGACCAACTCAAAGGGGCTTCGCTCAGTAGCCGAACTTTTGTGCAGGTTATAGCACATTTGCGCGGTATCAAGCAAATGAATCCAGTTCTTTTGGGAACCTGTGACATAATGCCTAAGGTATTCCTCCAAGAGTGCATTCACCCTCTCAGTTTGGCCATCCGTCTGTGGATGGTTCGCAGTAGAGAACTTAAGCTCAGAGCCCATAAGGCCGAAGAGCATCACCCAAAACCGTCCCGTGAATCTCGTATCGCGATCACTTATTACATCACGGGGGAGTCCAAAGTACTTAACGACGTGGCCATGGAACAACCTTGCTGTTAAGTCAGCAGGGCAGTTCGAGGGTGCTGGTATAAACACAACATACTTGGAGAACCGGTCGACGACAACAAGGACAGAAGTTTTCCCCTCCACCGAAGGGAAACCTGAGACAAAATCGATAGAAATCGACTCCCATGGATTGTTTGGAACAGGCAGCGGGTTGAGGAGTCCCGCCGTCTTCTTCCTTTCAACCTTGTCCTGTTGACATACCAAACAAGACCTTACATAGTCCTCCACATCAACCTTCATCCTTGGCCAATAGAAGCTTCGTTTGATCAGCGCCAAGGTTCGTTTTGTTCCTGCATGGCCAGCCCATTTTGCATCATGGAATTCCCGCAATAACTCTATGCGGATTCTACCAGCAGGGACCACCATGCATCTCTGCTCATCGACCAACATATCGTCGAGCAGGAGGAAACGATTGGACTTCCCTAACCGCACCTTATCACAGATTTGCTGGTATGAAGGATCAGTCTTAGCCGCTTCACGGATTCGACCCGCCAAGTCAGTTTCAGCTCGAGACACTGACTAGATCGCCGCAAGGCACTACCGACTCAAGGCATTAGGGACAACATTGTGCGATCCCGGTCTATGAATCCATTCAAAGTCGAATTCACCAAGAAATTCTTGCCAACGAGCCTGCTTGGGTGATAGCTTCTTCTGGGTCATAAAATATGTGTTGGCTACGTTGTCCGTTACCACGACAAACTTAGTTCCCAGCAGATAATGCCTCCAAATCGCGAGGCAATGAACTACCGCCAACATCTCTTTCTCATGAGCTGAGTAGCGCGTTTCAGGATCTTTTAGCTTACGACTCTCAAACGCGCACGGATGCCCATCTTGAACCAAGACCCCACCAATCCCTCTATCGGAAGCGTCAGTGTGCACCTCAAATGGTTTGTCAAACTCCGGGAGCTTCAACACCGGCTCAGAAGAGATAGCCCTCTTTAACCATTCAAACACATCTTGCTGCTCCTTCGACCATACCCATGATTTTTCCTTCTTCAATAAATCACTCAAGGGCGCCACCTTGTCAGCGTATCCCTCGATGAACCGACGATAATAGTTCGCTAGTCCAAGGAAAGAACGTAACTCAGAGACATCGTTGGGTGCGGGCCAATCAAGGATAGTCAAAACCTTAGAGGCATGCATGCAGATGGCCCCTTTGGAGACAACATGACCGAGAAAAGTGATACTCTGTTGGGCAAAGGAGCACTTTTCTTTCTTGATATAAAGTTGATGCTCACGAAGTCTATCAAACACCAGTTTCACATGGCGCAAGTGGTCATGGAGAGTATTGCTATATATAACAATATCATCAAGATAGACAACCGCAAAATCATCGATATACCCAAACAGAACATCGTTCATTAGATTACAAAAAGTCGCCGGAGCGTTACATAACCCGAAAGGCATCACTAAAAATTCAAAGGAACCATAACGAGTTACATAAGTTGTCTTGCCCTCATCTCCTTCTGCTATCCGGACCTGCCAGTAGCCCGAGCGCAAATCTAGCTTGGTGAAGAATATGGCCTTAGAGAGACAGTTGAATAGGTCATCCTGACGAGGAATTGGTTACTTGTTCTTCACCGTCACCTTATTCAGTGCACGATAGTCAATACACAGCCGCAGGGACCCATCTGCTTTCCTCTGGAATAGGACTGGCGCTCCATAAGGTGCTCGAGATGGACGTATTTTCCCCGTTTCCAGGAGCTCGGTCAACTGAGTTCTCAATTCATTCAACTCCATCGGCGACATACGGTAAGGAGCCTGAGCAGGGGGCATTGCACCAGGAACCAGCTCGATGTGATGGTCGATGGGACGTCGTGGGGGTAGTCTCGGAGGCAACTCTGGGGGCATCAGGTCCACATTCTCAGAGAGCAAGTCCTGCATTTCTGCTAGTACGACTTCCGCAACTGAAGGTTTCTCTTGCCGCACCACAGCGAGAACCGCCAAACACCTTCCATCTTTTGCTTCGGAACTGGGCAAGTCCCCAAAACCTCTTGGGCAGCTTCATGAGGGAGTACTCACAGCTGGGACCGCATCAACAAAACAAGGGCAACACTCGTTAGCCACCAAAATGCCTCGGGGGTGCACCCTTGGCTCGGCCCTGGCCACATCTATGAACGGGCTTCCCAAAATCATCGGGAAGTCAGGCATATCCATCACATCAAAATTCTGATCCCCAAACCATTTGCCCAATTCTATGTACATTCTACAACTACCGTGAACAACCATTACTCCACGATTTGCCGATGTTGCTGCAGACTGGTTTGGGATCAGCAAAAGTCCCAACGCCTTGCAGGCGCCGAGATCTAGATAGTTCTCGGTGGCTCCTGTGTCAACCATAGCAGTAATAAGATGCTCTTGGTTAACCCTCACAGAAATGTAGAGCAAACGAGGATGTAGGCTAGAAGCAGGAAGCTCTAAGCCACATATCTTCGACGGAGCCAAAATCGACCCCGCGAATTTCATGGGCATCAATCAGTTGACTTCTGTTGTAAATCCGTCTGAACTCCCTCAACCAATGGGCCAGAGAGTGTGGCCACAACCCCACTCGCCTTTTTCGGGCACACAGTTGCATAATGGTTCCCACCACAGAAGAAACAAGCAATTCTTCCCTTTTTCCCTTTCAGCTTGGAGGCCTTCACTCCAGAGGGGCTAGGGTTCGAGGAAACCTGGTTTCATGCAGGGGGTAAGAAGCAACATTAGATGCAAGAGGAATAGGAGGACAAGAAACAAAGGGAATGTAGACCACAAGTGTAGGAGTAACCCACCTCTTCAGAGGACTTCTTCCCAGAGTTCTTTCGCTTCCGCTTCCTTCCTGGCTTGGCGGCGCCATCCTTCTGACTAGGCACATTCACCTTGCTAGCAGGTGACTCCACCCTAAAGTCGTTCAATCCCTCCGCAGCCAGGATAACTTGTTGGACGGTGGTCACCGACTTTCTTCGGAGTTCATTCTGGACCCACAACTTCAGTCCTCATTGGAAATGATAGACCCTACATTTCTCGTGCATGTCGGGTAAGTCGCTCATGATTGAGTTGAACTCCGCAATATAGTCATGGATGGACCCCGTCTGCGTTAGAGCCATAAGACGGTTTCGAGCTCGCCAATCAGTATCTTGCGGAAAGAATTGAGCCTTGAGGGCCTCCTTGAGTTCACCCCAAGTGCTCATGACAAGCAAGCCATTCGCGCGGTCGTGATCAAGTTTTGTCCTCAACCATTTCTTTGCGTGACCGTCAATATAAGTCTTCGCGACGGTGAACTTACGATCCTTAGGAGTTGCCTTTGCCTCAAACCATTCTTCCATGTCATAGAGGAAGTTCTCCAACAGCTCAGAATCCCGGTCACCCAGATACGGCGTTGGATTGTGAATCTCACCCTTCCCAGGAGCTCCCAAGTGCTTATGGAGCAAAGCTTAAAGCTCAAGGTTCTCCCTTTCCAGCCGCTCTTGACGAGACGCCTCTTCTTGTCGGACTAGATCTTGTTCAGGATGTACCCCGCTAGGGCCTTCTCGACTAGAAGCAACCCTCCGAGCCACATCTTGACTCGATTCCATTCGACGTATCGAGTCACCTAGGGCCATGATCAAACCCTCCATCCTAGAAGCCCCCGCCGTCAAGCTCTCAAGAGAACCCAAGACATTGGTGTTCGCCTCCAGAGACTGAGGATCACGACCATGAATCCAGAGGACTCGCTTCACGAGGTCCATGTCGCTAGCAAGAGCAGCGGTCCGAGAACTAGCCTTACTTCCAGTGGCCATCTTCTTGTGCAGTTTGAGCCAATGTGGGCACTAACTCTTCACGGAGTCACGTCGGCTCTCACACGTTGGGTGAACAGTTAAACGTCAAACCTGCACAAGTAATGAAATGACCCTTAGCTCTAATACCAAAATTGTAATGCGCAACCTCTAAAATGGAAAATTTTCTCGCGACAAGACATCACCAGAACAAACATTACACTGATCACACAAGCACGCAAGCACACAGACAAGCATTCACAAGAATACAGGCAAGCAAGCATGCAAGTAGACAAGGTTAACATCACCGGCGTCGGGCACAAGGCCCGACCAGCCTTATGAATGCCTATCCCGGGCAGGGCATAGCCCGTGCCTCAAGACAGCCACCACCATAGCCAGACAGGGACTAGGAGTGGACTTTAACCACCCAACAACGAGCTCTCAACACCGACTCACTTATCCCGACACTAAACTTTGGAACCAGTGGGGCTGGGTCCTGATTGCTTAATCAACACCGTCCCTAGCACCCAGGCCCAAGCCCAGAGGGGCATCAACTCCCGAGCAGCTATACAACAATAGAAACCAACACCAAGCTGGATCTATGGTAACTCAAACTCCAAGGAGTGAGCTGACCTAAAGCCTGCCACAAGGGGGATCCCTGGACCGTCGGCGGAGCGTTCCAATGTGGGCAACATTGAACACTCGTCTCCTCCCTAATCCAAACTGTCCCTGTCTTAACCCTATATTGGGTCTCACAGGCGCGTCGCCCATCACGCCAAAAGTATAAGGGACAGGGTGCCAACAAGGTGCCATGCATCTTGTCAGCTCCACCACATGATCACAATATCCGTCGTTAACACCACAAGCTATTGACAAGTGCTACTAGCCCCAAGCCTTATGGCCTGGGTCTAGGTCTTTGCTGAAAGGCTTCGTCCGACAAGGGCCCCTCGTCCTCAGCATACCTGCAAGAGAACTCAATGGCGTAATACATGGGTGACTGAAGTCATTGCAACATTGGGACAGCTGAATAGAATGGGTACTTCTTTATTCATTAAGTAACTTGATTACATTCGGTATCATTACATCTAGTACAAATGACCCCCAACTCAAGCTACATTACAAAATGGGGCATGACACTTAGCCATTCATGAAAACGATTAAACGGAGAAATATTCAATAACTATATATTAGTAAGTAGCCGAACAAATTAGATTCACGGTAAGAGTAAATTTTTTGATGTTTTTTTAATTTATTCTTAGACTTTTAATGAAATGTTAACTTTTAGAAACTAAAAACAAGAAAATAGGGTAACTTTGAAATAACCTTAATAAAATCAGTCAAAATCTTCTGTCCAGTTCACTAAAACCTTTACCGAAAACACTATACTTTCTCTTTTGCTCTTGAGAACCACCCAGCGAGTAGACGCTAGTTGCGAACTCGACCACTAACGACCCGACCGTCGCCGATCGTCGACGCCATCACCGTCACCCACCAAAGTCGGCCACCCTTCCACCACTACGCTATTGAGTTAGTTTTCCAGCTAAGCTGGTCCTCTCTTGTAGTACCTCTGTATAAATAGATGTTCCCTCTCCTCTATAATAGTCAAGACAATGAATCAATAACAAACTCTGTCCTCTGATTGCTATTCACTTCAGGGTGCCCCTTAACCAGACAGTCTACTATTGGATTTTGCATTTTCCTTGGCTCTAATTGTGTCTCTTGGACATCCAAGATACAACTGACGGTATCACGGTCAAGCACGGAGGTTGAATATCGAGCCTTGGCAGCTGTTGCATCTAAACTCACCTAGGTTGGCTATATTCTCACTGAGCTGGGAATTTCACCCTCTACACCCTTGAATCCTACACTACGATAATCAGAGTGCTTTGTATCTTGCAGCCAACCTTGTCTTACATGCTCTCACAAAGCACATAGAGTTAGATTGTAACATCCTAGATTTTTCCTCAAATGAAAGAACATGACAATACGGATCTAACGCCGTAAACAGAACTAAAAAACGGGAAAGGGATAACTGCGAGTAATTATCCCTTTTCTCCTCTCTACTCCTTGCTGGTCGAGAGTAATTGAGTTTGTGAAGCTTCGTGTATTAGAATGGGTGAAGAAGAAGAACAGCTTCAATGTCGACATCGGGATTGCTCTTCATTGTTCCAATTTGCGTGATCTGTTCTAGCTCTTTAGTCTCTCCTCTTATGTATTCGATTTTAATTGTTGTATCATGTGACTGTTTTTTTATGTTTGGCTTCGGCTGGACTGTTGTGCTAGTCACATTATTTTGAACCCTAATAAAAAAAAGATCCAACGTATGAAAAGAGACAAAACATCATTGTGGACACATATTTTATTTATACTACACTAGCTATCCATGTAACATAATGCACAAGATAGATGATTAAGCTTACATACCTCCTCCCTCATTTTGACCAAATTAAAGGTTGGAGGTAAACATAAAAACACGCAGCAGTGAACACAATTTGACTTAAAAGAAGAAAAACATAGTGGTGGTAGCGAGTAACCACCTTTATTCCAATATTATTTCACTAGAGTGCACAACTAGAAGCCATGCTATACGTTTGGTTATTCAATCTCTGGTTTCTAGCACCTGCAGAAACAACGGCATATGCACCTTCCTCTCACCTTGCGGCAATGGCAACCGCAACGGCAACGGCAAACTGCTTGGGCATTGGTCTGCGCCTTCACCTCAACGTCAGTGCCTAGTATGCAAGGAACAATTACCAAACAAAATTATTGTCATGAGTTATTATTATGAATCTAAAACTAACTACCTAAATTTTTTCCATGTAGGAAGCTTTAGATTGGAACTTTATAAGCCAAAAGAGTGATCAAAAAATTAAAATGGAGCTTATAGCACATATAGTGAAAATGCAAAAGAGATAATTAATCATGTGCTAGCTTCATCTGTTAAATTAATTTATGAGTATTTGTCAGTTAGTGTCATAAAACACATAGTAATTAAATATACCGTAATGCTACCTAATCGAGATAGTCAATAATAATTGGGAGCATGCATCGATCGATATTCATTCAATCAATATAAACTTATTACCTTCAGGAAGATTGTCCTCCATATGAACAGCTTCAGTCTCAGACTCCTCAAGACCAGTAGTGGCTGAAAAATATTCACCACTCAATTAATACGTGAAAAAGCTCAAACAATATAATTTGATCGATACTTATAAAAAAAATCACATCATGTGAATATATTTCAGTGCATTTAATCAATAAACATCTGGTTATAGTTAATTATTGAATGAAAATATATATACACCAATGTATTTATACTAATTACCTGTGCTTTGGTGAGCAACGAGTAGGAGGAGAAGGGCGATACCAAAAAAGTAGACGACTGCACCAGTCTTTGCCATTTCGCTTATGTCTGTACGTTTGTGGGAATTTTTTGGGTGGAAGAAAATATGTTTGTGGGTTAAGTTGTGAAGAAACGGTGTTGGCATGGCAACTATTTATAGGTCTTAAATCAGTACGGTACCATAAATAAGTCAAATGTAAATCAGTAAATAATGATTTTATACAAGGGATAGTTTGAACATCACTTGCTTGACTACGTCTCTAAAATAATGCAAAAGATTGGATATGATTAAAAAATACAGAGCTAGCCATATGATGCCCAATGTCATCAGCAGATTTTGTTAATAATCATCATAGTAACGAGGGTTCAATTGTACCTTTGTTTATAGCTAAAGTCAAAAGTTTCAAGGCATGATAAGTGGAAAACGTGGGATATCCTTCGTTTTTGTTGCATAAGGCCAATGCAGCGCTTTCAACTAACCAGGTGCAATGCTTTGCTTCCAGCAGTTCTTCACACAAGTAGTGTGACTGTCTGTGCTCGAACTACGAGGATTCTACCATATTTTATAAATCACAAAAGTTTTTGATACCATAAGTAGAGATCTAATTATCTAATTGATGAGGAAAGGTTCACTAAGACAAGAAATGCAATCATGAAAATGAACATCTATATTGGAAAGGAAAGATGATAATTCTTAGAGCTAACAAGAATGCATAAAGCTTGATTAAGAAAACATCACGCTAGAGCGTTGATGTTCCTCATCTAAATTTTTTTTTTTCTATAATAGACTGCTAGCATTTTCTATTTCAAATCAGACTAACACCAGCTCACAAGACAAATAGGAAAGTCAGTTAGACCAATAGCCTCATCTTGAGAATAAACAAAACATATACAGAAAGAATTAAAGAATGAGCCACAAAGTTACCCTCCTGTATAACAAAGATTAACCAATAACAAATATTACCCCCAATTATCTATCATTCTTTCAAGAAATTGCGCGGAGAAATGAAACCCTCTCACCTCTCTCCTCTCACACCCCTGAAACCCCTTGCCAGGATGCCGCCTTACCTTCTACCACCGCGTAATCACCTAAACAGCCAGTCACAGTTTCCCCTCCACTGTTAGTCTACAAAAACAGCCAGCCATCAACTTCCTCCGACAATAAATTCACCACCGTTTTTCCACCAAAAAACAGTTAGCCACCAATCCTCATCTCCGCCAAACCATCAAAACCTCGACTGCAACTCCCCCATATGCCATCAAGCCAACCTAGCCAAAACCCGCTAGCCTACCACCCTTTCTGGAGCAAGTTTTCTGCCGGTTGCAATGCAGGGCCCTGGTTTGTCTCGACCTCCACCCCAGGGATCAAAAACTGTGTTTGTGGACAACATTCAAGACAACACAGCACTCAAGACTTTGTGGAAGACATTTGCACCCCACAGGAGAATTGTTGGTCTAGTTCGGCTAGCTAGAAGGTGTATAGCCATAAACTCGAGATATAGGTTTGTTGAGTTCGAATACATACAACAAGCTAACCAAGCTATACACACCACCAACGGAAAATGGGTAGATGGGAGTAGACTGAGCACCCAGGTTGCTAGACCTTTGCAAAAGAAGAAACCTCCTACACACTTCTCGTACTCAACTTCGTTTCCCTCGGAGGCAAGACCGGCTGGTACTATGTACCAGAGGATGCCCCAGCCCCCCAGCCATAACAAATCTTGTGGATAGTGGTACCAAGGGAGATCTCGTGAAGGTGTCACCGTTTGGGGTTTTAATCCCTTGCATGGATAGGAGCATCAAAGTAAGATCAAAACTGAAAACCACGAATGAAGGAGTATATGAGGGTCTTGTAGGGAATGATAGGATTGAACATATAGTGAGCTCATCAGCAAATGACTTCATAGTGGTTATTTATTCTAAATGGGACGACAAATGGAACAAGGAACTATGGGAGATTGGGTGCTGGGAAGATGGTGTTGCTCAAAATAACCGCGTGGTAAGCGTGGCGGTTAGAGGACTCCCACCGCAAGCGTGGTTCGAGGCATCAGTCAGAATCGTACTGTCGGGCTTTGGGGAGGTAATAGAGATCAAAACAGACATGACTATGCTACCGCAAAGCCTAAAAGATTTTGTAAAACTGGAGACTAACACCCCCAAAATCATCAATGAAGTTGATAAGTGCAAAACATATAGACTTATTAAGGTTTAATCACCTTATAATTTGCAGTATTTTTAGTAATGTTTCTCACTTATCTTGGGTTTTTCCTATAATTATGTTGTTATATTAACTGATGTATTATATGTGTTAAAATGTAGGAAAAATACCAAATAAACACATATATTATTAAGGGATTAAACAAGCCACGCGAGAGGCACGCATCAGGGCGTGTCCGCCTTTGCAACCGCCTGGGATCAAGGCGGACAACACAAAGGAGAGTCACAACCGCATGACTAATGCGGACAACTCACAACCACATTAACTAACAACCGCATGAAGAACCGCCTACTATATATGCGGACGTGAGTAGAGAGACCGCCCATGCAACCGCCTACTATACATACGGACGTGAGAGTCACTACCGCAGGCGGACAAGGCGTGAGGTAACCGCCTGAGTATTAGGCGGACGAGATAAAGAACAGAGGCCGCGAAGACCGCATGAATTTAAAGCGGACATTTAGCGGACGCGTGTAAATATCCGGATTTTCCAGGTTATCTTCTTCGCCGACTCGGTCTGCAACTTGATTCCGTCATATCCATTAGCAGTCGCGCCTACCAGAAATTACTCACGCGTTGTTCCTGTCCCCTGCAATCATTGAGGCTTCAATCAACGAGCTCAATCAATGAGCTGCTCCTCTGCTGATTCTTCTTCCTCTATAAATACAACGCTCAATACACCTTCTCCAGTGTCCTTCCAGAGGTTCCGTCCGTGGTTCCTCACCATCATTCCACCTTCGTACCACTACACTTTCACTCACTCGTTCATTTTCATCTCTAATCTCCCGCTTCTCCATTTGTTTTATTTTCAACTCATTAATCTCACCTCTAGTCTCACGTATTTAAATAGAAGACCAAACTATTTAATATGTTAGGCTAGAGTACGTATACTCTGGGAATAATTATTATGTATCTGTATTAATTATGCAATATGTTTTACTGGTTTTAATTTTAATGAAGTTTGTTACGATTAAAGGTTTTCTCGCATCTTTTAAATAAATGTCATGATTTATTAAATTGCTTTACTAAGTCTATTTTGATCAGACCGGTGATAAATAGACAGGTTAATTAAGGCGTAAATCTGGAGAAAGCTTATTATGATTTAATGAGTTAGTATTAACAGATGCAAATGTAATCCCTCAACACTCCTCTGCCGTTTGCAGGATTTTGCTTGAGTTTTCATCGGACCTTGCATTATAGGTGAACGAGTTCTTATGAGGCTATGACTTAGTCCTTAAGATAATTATAGGAATCTTGCCAAACAATTATAATTAAACCAGTAGACCTAGCATGAAAGAGCAGATAATATTAATCTGAACCAGAGTCCCGTTTAGTTTATTGTTAATTTAGTTAATTTTATCTTTCCCTTTTATTTATAAAAACAAGTCAATTAATCCCCCCTTTTTGTGACACGCTTAGGTACTATAATATGTACATTAGTCCCGCGGTTCGATATCCGGTCGCTTACATTTTCACTATACTACTGCGACCGGGATTTGTTTGCAGCCCGACGTTTATTTTGAGTTTTAATTTCTTTTCTTTTAATTTTACACCAATTTAACCACTCACGATATAACGTCTGCAAAATGGCGCCGTTGCCGGGGACTAGATTTATTCTAGTTCCTAAGCCCCGGATTATTCACCTGTTTAATTATAAATATTTGTTCTTTTTAATCTGTTAATATTATGTCTATAATATCTTGTTTATTGTTAATATAAATTATCTACTATATTATGTTAATATTAATTATCTAATAATCTGTTAATATTAATTGGACACCTGACTCTGGACATATGACTACGGACATCTGACTTCTGACATCTAACTTCTAACTCTTATATTATTAACATTTAATTTCCATTGTCCTTAACATTTAATTTCCATTGTCCTTAACATTTAATTTCCATTGTCTCTAACATTTAATTTCCATTGTCCCTAACATTTAATTTTTGTAAATTCACTACTAACTTATAATTTATGTTATCTAATTACTAACTTATAATTTATGTCATTTTTATTACTAACCCATTATTTTATTTCTTCATTATTTTTGCTGTTGTTTAAATAAAGGATAAAATTCAAAAAAAAAAAAAACGCAAGCAGTGGTATGACCGCCTCCAGTCCGCCTAGCCAACCGCCCCACTTTCATGCGGACGCCACTGAGCCGCTACCGCCTCGATTCCGCGCGGTCGTCCAGGCGGACGCAACTGAGTACCGCCAGAGTATACCGCATCCTTGTCCGCCTAGTATCTAAGCGGACGTCCAAGCGGACGTCCTTCTATACTGAAAAAAATAGAGCGCTGCGTTTCAGCAAATCGTTCTTCCCCAATTCTCCAAACTCGACCCGACGAAGACGACAGAAGAGAACGAGCTCGCGCGAACTAGCCCTCCTCCTTAAATCGACACATCTTCTTCAATTCTCCACCAAATCACGCAAGGTTAGTACCGAAATCTTCGTTTTTCCATTCTCTACGTTTCTATAGCTTCAAATCCACAAATGATGAACTACATTAGGAGAAATTAAGGACTGAACTTTCGAACCCTAGGTCGACCCGTTCGAAAATTTCGAGCTTAAATATGCGATTTTTGTCTCAAATTCTTCTTCTATAGATCATATTATACATACACAAGGTTTAATCTAGACTATTTACACTTAGATTTGGTGTTTTTGAAGAATTCCAAATTAGGTAGAAGAGAGTTATGAGAGTGCGTTGAAAAAAAAAATAGCATTCTCCAAATTGTATTATGCCTTGTTTTATAAAACGAATAAATTTATGATTATAGCTTGTTATATGTGGGTTTGTGTGATGACGGTATTAAATTACCTTGCGTTTGACTGAATTAAATGTGGAGAATCGTAGAATTTTAGGGGAAGTTCTGTCGAATTTTCGACAGAATTTATGTTGTATAATTATTCTGTTTATATTTCATATTATTTGTTCTACTTGTTTTCTATTTTTGTTAATTTGCGAAGTTGTTTATATTAATACTCTGTTTGATATTAATTTTTATGTTATTATTACTCTATTTAATATTAAATATTAATTGTTAAACTGTTAATATTTGTTTACTTTCAAATTCCAAATTATTAGTATGCCTCCTCGTATGCGTGGTGGTATTTCTGGTTCTGGTCCTGCTAGGGGCAACTGCCCCGGAGCATCATCTTCATCTGCACCTCCTCGTCATCCGGATCTTCGAGATGACGGATTCATTTCGGCAGAGGCCCGTGCCTGGTACGATCTAGGCAGAGATTTTGTGATGGAGAGGAGATTTGCACCTGAGGTGCTAGAGGCTGCAGGGGTGGACACCCTGTTTGACAGATTAGGACTTTCGATGGTCCTAAAGATAGGTGCGGGAGTCTTTTGTGCAGAGGTAGTTAGAGAGTTTTATGCTAATGCCCAGGCGGGCAATCTGAGCATTACCTCTTTCGTACGCCATCGCCCCGTGGAGATCACACCCTCGACATTCTCATTTATCTTCCAGATCCGGTTAATCCGGGCGATTGCCGAGGATTCACAGAGGACCACATGCATATGTCGAAGTCGAGGTGGCTTCAGGATGTAGGTCGGAGGACCCGACATAGAGGGGAGGAGGACAAGGAAGTCCTCCCTTTCGCGAGTTTCCCCACATTGCAGCAGAGGCTTCTCCTGGAGATCCTCAGTCATCAGATTCGCCCTTCTGCGGCGCATGATGCTTCGGATGAGGACTGCGCTTTACTAGACTACCTCCTCTCTCCTACTCCACCCACTCAGCGCCTCTCCTTCAGCCACATCATGTTCGACCAGCTCCATAAGGTGGTTTCCTATCTGAGGACGAAGAAGAAAAAGATCACCCCTATCTTTCCCTTCTCCATCTGGTACTGCCTTCTCACTCACCTCCCAGCAGAGGCCATACATGGTGTAGAGATTCGGACAGGAGGGCACCCAGTCACACTGCAGACTGTGCGGCGCTGGGGTTTTATGCGCTCAGATGATGGTACTTGGGTCAGGGGTACCTGAAGAATGGATTTATCGTGAGTTATTAGCAAGGTGAAGTTGGAAAAAAAGAAAGAAATTAAAACTCAAAATATCCGTCGGGCTACAAATTAAAACCCGGTCGTAGTAGTGTAGAAAACAGAAGCGGCCGGGGTCAAACCGTGGGACTTATAGCGAGCTAAAGTAGTTCCTAAGCTTGTCACAAAAAGGGGGAATTAATTGACTTGTTTTTAGAGAATTAAAATAGCAGATTAAATTACTGAGTGCATATGAATTAAATGGAACTCCGGGTTCAGGTTTTATATAATCTGATTAATTATGCTATCTCTACCGGTTTAATATATTAGTTTGGCAAAAATTCCTGTTATTATCCTAAGGACTAAGTCATAGACCCTTAAGAACTCGTTTACCAGAAAATGCTCGGTCTAATCAAGGTTCGAGCAATTCTATGTAAACGGACGTTAAATTCAAGGAATTATAATTGCATCTGTAAATACTAACTTATTAAATCATAATAAGTTTTCTCCAGATTTACGGCTTAAATAACCTGTCTATTTATCACCTAGTCTGATCAAAATAGACTTAGGAAAGCATTTTAATAAATTCATGTAATTTATTAAAATGGTGAGAGATAACCTTTAAGCGTAACAAACTGTATTAATTAAAACCGGTAGAAATATTGATTACATAATTAAACAAACCATAATTAAAAACCTTGCCCGGAGCAAATCCTCCTTAGCCAGACATATTAACTGGTAATAAATCTGACAGAGGTTGGACGTAATAATAGCACGGAGATGTGAATAGTGAATGGAGAAATGGAGAGGTCGAAGAGTGGAACATGTACGTAGGCTATTATAAGTGAAGTGGGTGAATTAGAGAATTAATGGAGTGAAATGGTATACGGGAGCGATTTACTGGAAGAGAATGAGATGAGGTGAGTGTAAGTGATTTTCAGGTTTTCTCCGTGCACTGGTATAAGGTTGCAGTGGATGGTTATTTATAGAAGAAAGGAAGACTACGTAGAAGACTTGTAGTTGATTGCCTCTGTTGATTTCTTCACTGATTGAAGCATTGATTGCTTCATTTAATGCAGGGGACAGGAGCTGGAGACGCGCGAGCGAAATAAGGTAGGCGACGGCGGGGTAGATAGATAAGGCGAGTTGCAGAGTCGCGCGAGGAAGAAAACTATGTTCGGCGCGATTTTAGTCTTGTCCGCCTGTGGAACCGCCTCAAAACAAGGCGGTTTGTGTGTTGTCCGCCTCTACAACCGCCTCTTGTCCGCCTCTGGTCCGCTGGTGTCCGCCTCTGGTGTCCGCCTCTGTTGGGGGCGGTTGTGCAGGCGGTTGCAATACTGTTGTATTGCTGACCGTGACTTATTTCCTTCTACGAACTTCGACCGGCTCTAGATTCTTCGTTTGGACTCTGTTTTCTGAGCCGTTTGCGTCTACGCGTTCGTCTCTCCGTCTACTTCACTCCCGGCTTGATTTTACTCATGTTAAACTAATAATTTGTGAGATAAACAATAAAACATAAACTAGAGGAAAACTAACCGAAGTGGAGAAATGAGCAAGAAAAGTGCTAATATTATACATGAAATACACCTAAATAACATGCTCATTTAGACACTTATCACACCCCCACACTTATCTTTTTGCTTGTCCTCAAGTAAAACCATGTACCTAAGCAAGTAGGAAATGCTCAATACTAACAAATATTATTATGAAGGGTAGGATAAAAAAGTCAATAGTTCATGATCTCTAAAACTTATTGAGGAGTGTGAAAAATTATCTGCTGGTGGCATAGGTGTGCTCAGGGTAAAAACAAAATTAAGAGTTTCGGGGTATGATCTAAGGTACTTCAATGTTTCTTTTGTTTTGGTGACTCCGAGAACTTCTACCATGGCCAACTTCTCTCAAGAATGGGCATTGAGGAGAAAATAAAAGGAAGAAAAGATTTATGCATTTGCTTCACTTTTGCATGAGGGAGAGAAAATGTAGGCATAATGTCTTTGTATTTAAGAACACTCAACTCTCTTTTGTTGGTTATCAATGGTGTCTCGAAAGTCCCTTATTATTTTTTTGTATTCTTCTTCTTTTTTTTAAACAGAGAAGCACCCCTTAGCAATCCCTAAGAGAGAAGACAGAAGGAAACCCTGAGCAATAAAATCCAACCAATTTGCAGATTATTTGGTCACACCGCATATAAAATGCTCCTCAAAAGTAATCAAATATAAAATTTTTAAAAATTTGTACCATTTATCCCACAATTCATAATAGTATTTGTTTTTAAAGAGAACAACCTACATTAGCAGGGTACATAATTCAATTTTTGAACAAATGCGAGGTAAGCAGAAGATAAGCAGAGAGACTTAACAATTTTAAGCATTTAGATGACCTGAAAAGGCTCTTCCCCCACACTTAAGCTTAAGCAATGCCCTCATTGCGTAGATGAAATAAAATTAATAGGGCAAGCAATGTAAAGGAAAGAGTGTACTCCCCAGATTTCGTAGAGTGTGTAGAGCTCCCCCACACTTGAGTATTGCTGTGGAATGTCATGAATTTAAACCTGCAAAGAATATTCTACACAGCGAGAAGAACTCAAGTGAAGCCTGCATTTTATTATAGCAAATAAAAGGGAAATATAGTACAAAAAGGAAAAACATACTAAATTAAAGGAAAGGCAAAAGATAGATAGTGGGTTGCCTCCCACCGAGCTGCCCGGGTTTAACGTCTCTAGCTAGACGTATGTTCGTCATTATCCCGGATCATAAATGAATGTTGACAATGGTAGTACCGGGAACAGGAAATTGGCAATATGTAGGACCGAACCACCTGGATCAAAACAAAGAATTACGGCAACAATTACAGTAGGAAAAGACAAACTCCACAAAACCTGGTTTTGAAGGAGGTGTTTGTTGCCATTAATATTGTATTGAAATCCGGGTGGTGGTGGTAGTGCTTCCTCAAACTGGAGAATGTAAACATTCTCCCTTTGGTGTTTAGCCGTATGGGTGCAAGATGGTAGTGGTGGTGCTTGCTCAGAGTCGAGGATGTAAATTTCCTCCTCTGGAACGAAACTGAAGGTGGAAGTGAGCTTCAACGGTTGGGTTGGGTGGGCATTATTTTCCTTTGTCGAAGGGCCCAAATTTTCCAATGGATGATCCTTAGTGTGAGTATCATCCTCTTCAAATTTGAGGATGAAGACATCCTTAACTGCGTTGAGTGGTTCAGGGAGAACTTCTGGGAAATTTGTATCTTCAAATTCTGACCCTGGATCAAATGGAAAGATGGCCTTCTCACTCAGCGAGCCGACTTCGAGTTTCCACCCTACTTCTTTGTTGCACAAGAGGGGAAGGCTGTGATCCTCCAGATGAAGATCAAAGTTGGATGGCTTTTCCTCTTTGAATTTGAGGATGTAATAATCCTCGTCTTCTTTGAGAGGCTCAAAGGAAGAGCCTTGGTTGAATTCAACTTCAGAGGGAGGTGGTTCCTCGAAGGTGATATTGGTATTTTGTTTGGATGTTCTGGCGGGAGCGAGCATTTCCTCCTCTTCATTCTCGAGGATGTAACAATCCTCATTGTCTGGGTATAGCACAGAGAAGGAGGGAAAATAACGGTAATTGACTTTAGAGGGAGGAGACTCCATGAAGTTGAGGTAGAAGTTGTCCTCTGATGGCTTGTCTTCAAGCTCAATGAAATACCCCAAACCTTGGTATGTTGGTTAAACATTAAAACATGATTTATTAAGACTAAAAAGAGTCTTAGAAACTTTGGTAAACAAGTTTAAACAAAAGGAAACACAAATATGCTTTAAAGTCAATAAGAGCCAAAATGTGCTCTAAGCTTGGGATAAACTTGAGTAAGACCTAATGAGCTTACCAAGACCTCATTTATATACTAATGAACATATTAAACCAATTACCAAAGAAAACCAAGCTTGAAAACAAGTTAAAACACAAAATGTGCTTTAAGAAGTCTTAAAGCACGTTTTTGAAAAATTGTCTTGTAAATGAGTTTTGAATGGCTAAATGTCCATCATTACTCTTAAATATATATGTGTACTATATAGTATCACATTTGGGTGGCTATATTAGTGGGAAATCAAAAATTTCACTTCTAAGTGCCTTGTATAGGTGAATAGTGATTTTTACAAGCTATTTTGTAACATATGTGGTATAAGTGATTAAATTGACAAACAAAGACTAAAACACCCCCACACTAATATAAGGGGCCGGTTTTTATAAGGGTGTGACTCACCACTCTCTTATTAAGGTATTAAGTAAGTAAAGATAAGTAAATAAACTACCTTTTACTTTATAAGTATAAATATCTCTTAAAAGCAAATTCTATCTTCATTCTCTCATTTCCCTTCCTTGCTTACACGGTTTCCCACTCATCTCCTCCCTTCTTCATTGTTCTCTCACGATAAACCACTACCACCATTAAAACACAAGCTTTGACCACTTGCTAAATCTAGCTCACTAGTCCAAATCAAAAACAAAGACCACCAATCTCTTCCTCTCATCAAGCTCTTCATTCCTATCTTCTCAAAACTCCAAGAGCTCCATTTCGGTGCCAAGGTGTTCCACCATTGAAGGAGCTTGAGCTTGGATTTCTACATATTATTACTCTCATTTGCTTCTAGGTAAGGAATCTCAAACAAAAATCAAGTTTCCTCCTTGTTTTTGTCATGTCCGAAAATACACATTGATATAGCTCATTGTGTGACTTTGTTCTAGCTTCATTTCAACTCTTCAAGGACTAGATGGAGTCCTCTCTTGTTATATATTCAAACTCCCTTCAAAGATCAAGGTAAAACAACTACATTAATGTTTTTGAAACAAAGTCAAATTAGGGTTTACAATGAGATGAAGCTCAAAGCTTGAATACTCATTTTGGTGTTTGTATATTGTCTAGAACTTGACAAGGAATCAAATTGTCATACGGTTTTGTAAGGAATCAAGAAGGAAGTGTTTTGGGATAAGAGGTAAATCTACTAACTTAAATGTTGTTTAATGCCTTAGGAGAAATGAGCTTATAAATGCTTATTAAAACTACCTAAAGAGCAAATGGTGAATGACTTAGTAAAGTGTTCTCAAGAGACTAGTAAAGGGCATATGTGTGTTGAGTGTATTTGCAGGTTAAAGGCATATATATTGTGGAAATTCAGTGTTTATGATTATGCATCTTAAGGGCCTAAGAGCCATGCATTTTAAGGGCCTAAGTGCCATGCAATTCAATTATGCACTATATTGTAATGTAGTGTGAATTTGGTGAAGTTGTGTATGAGAGTGTTCTTGGTGATTCTAGATGTTCTTGTGTGTTTAATGGAGAAAGCAAAGTGTTTAGGCTTAGTAATGTTCTAGGGGAAACCATGCCAAAATTTAGGTAAGAAGTAAGAAGTTCTAAGTGTTTACATAAGGTTTGGTGAGTTAGAAAATGTAGGAAGTGAATAAGGAGTTCATGATGTTTTAAAGGAATTCTGATGGACTAGGGACTACTCTAGAGTGTATTAGGACTTAGGCATGATCTTGAGATTTTAGTATGTACCAAAGTCATTTTGGACTTAGGTAAAGACTTAGGCAAACTTTGGTAAACTAAGGAGAATGTATGAACTTAAAAAGGATTTGAAGTAATGATATAAAGAGTTAGTTGTGAGAGATGATGCTTGGGAGATGATGTTAAAACAAGGGGAAAGCATTTTGGGATAGTAGTTACCATAGGTGAGAAACACCATCTAGGAACCTAGTATAAAATAACATAAGTGTTAAGGAATTTTTACAAGGAAATAAGTAAAGGCTTAAGGAGTTAGAAAATGAGTTTCATGGATGTTGTATGTGGGTATAAAGTTACCAAATGTTGCTGGGAAGCATTAAGAGGCCTTAGTAGAAGGTTGGTGAAGAATTGGCAAAGTTTGGGTAAGTTTAGAAGGCGACCGACCCAGGGGCCGACCCAGTTTTGGGTCGGTCGAGCCTCTGTTAGATGTTAGGAAAGTGTTCGGTAATGGTCCGACCCAAAAGGGGTGGGTCGGACATGGGTCGGTCGGTCAAGTTTCAAAGGAAGGAAATGTTCGCACATGGTCCGACCCAGTCGAGTGAGTCGGACGTGGGTCGGACGGGCATGATTATAAGGAAGTAAAAGGGTTCTGTAATGGACCGACCCAGAAGGTTGGGTCGGACATGGGTCGGTCAAGGTAAGGTTTTTCAGACCCGAAAACCACTGGGAGGGTCCGACCCAGTTGTGGGTCGGACGGTGGGTCGGTCATACCAAAACTTGTAAAAAAAAACAGAAAAGAATGTGACTTATGTAGTTAACCCTAGGGTGTATAATGAAGGTAACCTAGGGTAAGATAGGCATTAAAACATGTCATACAATCATGTTGAATACTTAGTAAGTGTGAAGTTAAATAATTAATTAACCGACATTACTAATGTGTATAGGATTCTCTCAAGGTGGGAACGAAACAAGGCAAGGACCAAGGTATGGTTTTCTTGCAGTCTGTTGCCTAACGGCTTACACCGGCTTGGGTGTTGTTTGTTTTCTGAGTGTTTACGACCTTATAAGATTAAGGCATGAAAAGAGTTTACAGTTGTTATATTATGATGTTGTAAGGATATGACTCCTTTCCCTTGGTTGTCTAACAAGACCTAAATGTTTGCTTGTATGTGACTTAACAAATGTTGTGTGTTCATTAACAAGTGCTAACCGGGGGAGTGAGGAGTCCGGTTGTTCCGGCCACGCGTGTGATGGATGGGGGTCGATATCATATCCGGTTCGACTCTCTTGGTGTATGTATAGGTGGTATTCCAATTTGGTTTCTACCTTCCCTTAGCTTATCCAAAGCTAGTTACTGACTCACGTCGGGCCATACATACGTATGTTATTTCGGAGTGCTCGGGATTACTATATCCGACACACCTTTGGTATAAGTTAACCGTTCTATATAACCGGACGGTAACGAGGATGGTAACGAGCTTAACATGGGGTTGGTAAAAACCCCTAGGCTCTCATGGTATACTAACTATGGTGGAAGGTTCCTTGTGAGGACCAAGTTTATGGTGTTATGTATTGATGTTGTGATACTAGGCAATTTCTCTTGCTATGCTATGGTATATGTGTATATATATGTTGGTTGTTCTAAAATGAATGCCATGTTATTATGACAATTGGTTGCGCGTATCCCGTTAGTCGATGGGCTGCGCGTTAGCCATACCAGCAAAGGTGCTGACCCCCTCGGGGGCCCCATATTTTTATTGCAGGATGAGGATCGAAGAGGCAGAGTGGCTCTAGGTCCTAGGTGGTAGATATACTTTTGGATAAGTAGGTTGTTGAGCCCGGGATGCGCCTGTGCTCCCGAGGCGTACATGTTAATACCTTGTTATACAGTTATGGATGATTATGGTTTGGAGATGATTGTAAATTAAGTACTCGGTATTGTCGGTTATGTTTATATATGGATGTTAGTTACTATGCTCGGGAGTCTGATCATCAGACCGATACACTTGTATTCATTCTGCCTAGTTGACCACGTGGGTGGTTAACGGCGTTGTAACACCAAGGCAATAGTTATTATTTGGTTGGTTATTTCCGCTGCGACTTCGGTAGATGATAGGAGCGTTGTAGGGGTGTTACACTCAAGCAGAAGGTCTGATACCGTTTGCTCATTTTCGAACGGGGGTGGTGGTATTGAGTAACTCAAATCCTCAGGTAAATCGTCCACTACATGAACCAGTTTGCTCTCCGGTTGCTGTGATGTAAGGTCTAGTGGACCTTCCATCATTTCGTTTATCGCAACTAATTTGGCATAGAGCTTCATTTGGTTCATGTCGAGGTATTCTTCCTCGGCCTGCTGCTCCAATTCAGGGACCATTTCACTCTCGGGTTGTTGCTCCCTTTGAGCTAATGTGATGGGTTGGTCCACTATGTAAATTGCCTTTGCATACTCTTTTGGGTTTGGATTGGTTTGTGAAGGGAGTTGACCAGGAGGTCTTTGTTGAGTTAGGAGTTGTTGAATCTGAGACTGCAAGGCTGTTTGGTCTTTGCGCAGAGCTGCGACCTCCTCTTGCGTATCTCTGGACTTACCCATCATTGCCTTAAACATCTCTTGCATTTGAGACATTTCAGACTCAGGATTCGAAGGAGGCTGAGTTGATCGACTCGATGAAGCTTCATTGCCATAAGGCTGTTGTTGATATTGCCTTTGGCCTCCTTGGAAATTGGACTGTGGTCTGTAGTTTTGGGATGTTTGTAGGGTATGTGGGTTCTGGATATTTCCGGTGTTTGAGTAGCTAAGGTTGGATTGCATGTTACGTTGCCATGGTTGTCTGTATCCTGAATTGTTGGTGATGTAATTTGCTTCCTCCGCTGCTTTCATTTCTTGTAGTTGGGGGCATTGTTCATAGTCATGAGGCCCGCAACATTGCGTACAAGAAATTGTTGGTGATGGTTGAGATTGAGGAGCATAGCCTGGAGGGGTAGTAGGTGGTCGGGAAATCATTGACTTAGCTTGCTGAGGGAAGGAATTCATAGCCATCTGTTTGACCACTTTCTGTAGAGTGCTCACTTTTGTTGCTTGCTGAGCATTGCTTTCCATGAGTTGCTCATGGCTTTTCATTAATTGATCGAACTTGTTATCACTCTCCCCAACATGATATAATCCTAGAGTACCGCTCCTTGATCCACTGGAGGCCCAGTCTCTAATTTCCTCACAGAGAGACTCCATGCTGTTCAGAAATTGTGCTCCCGGCTTTTTCAGAACGTCAGCCCCTAACGAAGATAACACCATTGTTCTGCACGGACCGATCAAGCCCTTGTAGAACAATTGTGATACTTGTTCCTTCGTCAGACCGTGGTGAGGACAAGTGAGTAATAGACCTTTGAAACGGTCCCAAGTTTCACAAATATTCTCCGACCCTGGTTCCTTGAAATTATAGATTTCAGCAATCATTTCCAAAGTTCGGCTCGGAGGTAGGAATTTGTCGTAGAACTTGGTGGCCATGTCGTCCCAGGTACCAATGGTACTCGGTGTTAGCTATGATACCACTTGCTCGCGTTTCCCGTCAGGCTGTGTGGGAATAACGACAATCTTGCATATTGAAGTACTGCGTCGGTTGCAGTAAGGCTATTGGCATGTTGCAAGAATTTTGTAACATGCAACAGGGCTTCGTCTGGACTGGTGCCATCAAACATGCCTAACTCCTTTACACATCGAATCTGATGATATGGCTTCAGCTTCTGCCATTCATCGTATTCGGATGGGCTGAGGTGAGGAAGGATGATAGCACGCTGTTGTCCTTGGTTAGACGGCCTGTTGATATTTCGAACCGTTGCTGGTGTAGCTGCCATGTTAGCTTCCGGGTCAGAATCTATCACTGTGGTGGTATTTTGTTGAGTTCATCTCTCCTGAGATTACGCAGAAAGGTTCTCTCGATTTCTGGGATGTAACCAACCGTGTGATTAATATTCTCTGGGAGGCTCTGTGACCTGGTGAAAGGCATACACCACTCAAAACAGAGAAAAGAACTGGTTATACGTTAGAATAATAAAAATGTTAGGAATTAGTAGACAGAAATTTAAAGTTAGTAGTTAGGGACAATGGAACGAAATGACAGAAATTTAAAGTTAGTAGTTAGAGACAA
This sequence comes from Limonium bicolor, assembly GCA_023374045.1. NCBI lineage: Eukaryota > Viridiplantae > Streptophyta > Magnoliopsida > Caryophyllales > Plumbaginaceae > Limonium > Limonium bicolor. The sequence goes on from CM041777.1 coordinate 231,850,818, forward strand.
TGGAACGAAATGACAATGGAACGAAATGACAATGGAACGAAATGACAGAAATAGATGACAATAATATTAACAAGTTAGTAGTCAGATGTCCAAGTCAGATCAAAGTTAGATGTCCAATGTCCAAGTCAGATGTCCGAGGTTATATGTCCGAAATTGGATTAACAGTTTTTTTTTCTTTTTAGCAGATTATTATAATATAACAGGTGAATTAACCGGGGCTTAGGGACTAGATTAAATCAAGTCCCCAGCAGCGGCGCCATTTTGCAGAATGGATTTATCGTGAGTTATTAGCAAGGTGAAGTTGGAAAAAAAGAAAGAAACTAAAACTCAAAATATCCGTCGGCTGCAAATTAAAACCCGGTCGTAGTAGTGTAGAAAACAGAAGCGGCCGGGGTCAAACCGTGGGCTTATAGCGAGCTAAAGTAGTTCCTAAGCTTGTCACAAAAAGGGGGAATTAATTGACTTGTTTTTTAGAGAATTAAAATAGCAGATTAAATTACTGAGTGCAGATGAATTAAATGGAACTCCGGGTTCAGGTTTTATATAATTTGATTAATTATGCTATCTCTACCGGTTTAATATATTAGTTTGGCAAAAATTCTTGTTATTATCCTAAGGACTAAGTCATAGACCCTTAAGAACTCGTTTACCAGAAAATGCTCGGTCTAATCAAGGTTCGAGCAATTCTATGTAAACGGACGTTAAATTCAAGGAATTATAATTGCATCTGTAAATACTAACTTATTAAATCATAATAAGTTTTCTCCAGATTTACGGCTTAAATAACCTGTCTATTTATCACCTGGTCTGATCAAAATAGACTTAGGAAAGCATTTAATAAATTCATGTAATTTATTAAATGGTGAGAGATAACCTTTAAGCGTAACAAACTGTATTAATTAAAACCGGTTGAAATATTGATTACATAATTAAACAAACCATAATTAAAAACCTTGCCCGGAGCAAATCCTCCTTAGCCAGACATATTAACTGGTAATAAATCTGACAGAGGTTGGACGTAATAACAGCACGGAGACATGAATAGTGAATGGAGAAATGGAGAGGTCGAAGAGTGGAACATGTACGTAGGCTATTATAAGTGAAGTGGGTGAATTAGAGAATTAATGGAGTGAAATGGTATACGGGAGCGATTTACTGGAAGAGAATGAGATGAGGTGAGTGTAAGTGATTTTCAGGTTTTCTCCGTGCACTGGTATAAGGTTGCAGTGGATGGTTATTTATAGAAGAAAGGAAGACTACGTAGAAGACTTGTAGTTGATTGCCTCTGTTGATTTCTTCACTGATTGAAGCATTGATTGCTTCATTTAATGCAGGGGGCAGGAGCTGGAGACGCGTGAGCGAAATAAGGTAGGCGACGGCGGGGTAGATAGATAAGGCGAGTTGCAGAGTCGCGCGAGGAAGAAAACTATGTTCGGCGCGATTTTAGTCTTGTCCGCCTGTGGAACCGCCTCAAAACAAGGCGGTTTGTGTGTTGTCCGCCTCTACAACCGCCTCTTGTCCACCTCTGGTCCGCTGGTGTCCGCCTCTGGTGTCCGCCTCTGTTGGGGGCGGTTGTGCAGGCGGTTGCAATACTGTTGTATTGCTGACCGTGACTTATTTCCTTCTACGAACTTCGACCGGCTCTAGATTCTTCGTTTGGACTCTGTTTTCTGAGCCGTTTGCGTCTACGCGTTTGTCTCTCCGTCTACTTCACTCCTGGCTTGATTTTCCTCATGTTAAACTAATAATTTGTGAGATAAACAATAAAACATAAACTAGAGGAAAACTAACCGAAGTGGAGAAATGAGCAAGAAAAGTGCTAATATTATACATGAAATACACCTAAATAAATGCTCATTTAGACACTTATCAGTACCGCTGCTCGGTCTTCCACTGCATCTTCCACAGCAGCGGGGCCCTCTACAGGAGCTACACCTTCTACTGATCCCGACCACCCGTCCGCTGAGACTGCACAGGGAGAGGAGCCCTACGTGCCGACTACTGACGTGATGCAGACTCCAGCTCCTGTTCCTTACTCGACAGATCTACAGAGTCAGCTCCAGGCCTTCCATCAGATGCAGCAGCAGATGCATCAGCGCTTCGAGAGCTTTGAGCGGACTCAGCAGAGGATGCTGACTGAGCAGTCACAGATGACGCAGCGCTTGGATCGGAGTGACGAGTTATATTCACGGGTGACACAGCGCTTAGACCAGAGTGACGAGTTGCATGTACATACCGCTCAGCTCATGCAGCATCTCCTCGCTCAGATAGGCCAGGGACCAGCACAGCCTCCACCACCACCGTGATAAGTGTCCAAATGAGCATGTTTTATAGGTGTATTTCATGTATAATATTAGCACTTTTCTTGCTCATTTCTCCACTTCGGTTAGTTTTCCTCTAGTTTATGTTTTATTGTTTATCTCACAAAATTGTTGGTTTAACATGAGGAAAACCAACCCGGGAGTGAAGTAGACAAAGAGACGAATGCATAGACGCAAACGGCTCAAAAAACGGAGTCCAAACGAAGAAGCTAGAGCCGGTCGAAGTTTGAAGAAATTAAGTCACAACCACAAGCTACAACCGCATAAGGAGGCGGACGTGTATGCCTTGCAACCGCCCAAGAAGAGGCGGACCTGAGAGGCTGCAACCGCCCAAGAAGAGGCGGATGTGAGTGGCTGCAACCGCCCAAGAAGAGGCGGACGAGTACCTTGCAACCGCCTAGTATGTGGCGGTAGTGAAGGCGGACACAACAAAAGTCACCGCCTGTTAACTGGCGGACACAACTTGAAGAAACCGTCTAATAAGTGGCGGACATACATAAGGCAACCGCCTGTTAACAGGCGGACACCAGGCGGTCGTGACTAAAATCAACGCCGCGACTAGTTTTTCTTCTTCGCGCCGTCGTCGTCTGCAACTTGAATCACCTTATCTATCTACTCCGAGCACGCATTTCGGCTCTGTCCCCTACAATAAATGAAGCAATCAATGCTTCAATCAATGAAGCAATCAATGCTTCAATCAATGAAGCACTCAAGTAGGCAATCAACTGCAAATAGCTACGGAAGACTACCTCTTCATTTCTTCTATAAATACCCATTCCCTGCAACCTTGTACGAGTGCACGGAGAAAACCAGAAAATCACTCACACTCACCTCATCTCATTCTCTTTCAGTAAATCACTCCCGTATATCATTTCACTCCATTAACTCTCTAATTCACCCACTTCACTTACAATAACCTACGTACATGTTCCACTCTTCATTCTCCTCATTTCTCCATTCACTAGTCACGTCTCCGTGCTATTATTACGTCCAACCTCTGTCTGACTTATTACCAGTTAATATGTCAGGCTAAGGAAGATTTGCTCCGGGCAAGGTTTTTAATTATGGTTTGTTTAATTATGTAATCAATATTTCTACCGGTTAAAATAAATACAGTTTGTTACGCTTAAAGGCTTTCTCTCACCATTTTAATAAATTACATGAATTTATTAAGATGCTTTCCTAAGTCTATTTTGATCAGACCAGGTGATAAATAGACAGGTTAATTAAGCCGTAAATCTGGAGAAAACTTATTATGATTTAATAAGTTAGTATTTACAGATGCAATTATAATTCCTCGAATTTAACGTCCGTTTACATAGTATTGCTCGAACCTTGATTAGACCGAGCATTTTCTGGTAAACGAGTTCTTAAGGGTCTATGACTTAGTCCTTAGGATAATAACAGGAATTTTGCCAAACTAATATATTAAACCGGTAGAGATAGCATAATTAATCAGATTATATAAAACCTGAACCCGGAGTTCCATTTAATTCATCTGCACTCAGTTTTCTAATCTGCTTAATATTTTCTCTAAAACAAGTCAATTAACTCCCCCCCTTTTGTGACAAGCTTAGGAACTATTTTATCTCGCTATAAGTCCCACGGTTTGACCCCGGCCGCTTCTGTCTTCTATACTACTGCGACCGGGTTATAATTTGCCGCCCGACGGATATTTTGAGTATTAATTTCTTTCTTTTAATAACTACCCTCTTCTAATCACTCACGATAAATCCACTCTGCAAAATGGCGCCGTTGCCGGGAACTTGATTTACTCTAGTCCCTAAGCCCCGGTTAATTCACCTGTTATATTATAATAATCTGTTAATTTAGTAAAAAAAACTGCTCTTCCAATTTCGGACATATAACCTCGGACATCTGATTTGGACATTGGACATCTAACTTCTGATCTGACTTGGACATCTGACTACTAACTTGTTAATATTATTGTTATTTATTTCTGTCATTTCGTTCCATTGTCATTTCGTTCCATTGTCATTTCTTTCCATTGTCCCTAACTACTAACTTTAAAATTTCCAGTCATTTCGTTCCATTGTCATTTCGTTCCATTGTCATTTCTTTCCATTGTCCCTAACTACTAACTTTAAATTTCTGTCTACAAATTCCTAACATTTTTATTATTCTAACGTATAACCAGTTCTTTTCTCTGTTTTGAGTGGTGAATGCCTTTTACCAGGTCAAATAGTCTCCCAGAAAATATTAATAATCACACGGTTGGTTATAATCCAGAGATCGAGAGAACCTTTCTGCGTACCCTAAGGCAGAGACGAACTCAACGAAATACCACCACAGTGATAGATTCTGACCCGGAAGCTAACATGGCAGCTACACCAGCAACGGTTCGAAATATTAACAGGCCGTCTAACCAAGGACAACAGCCTGCTATCATCCTTCCTCACCTCAGCCCATCTGAATACGATGAGTGGCAGAAGCTGAAGCCATATCATCAGATTCGATGTGTGAAGGAGTTGGGCATGTTTGATGGCACCAGTCCAGACGAAGCCCTGTTACATGTTACAAAATTCTTGCAACACGCCAATAGTCTTACTGCAACCGACGCAGTACTTCAATATGCAAGATTGTCGTTATTCCCACACAGCCTGACGGGAAACGCAAGCAAGTGGTATCATAGCCAAACACCGAGTACCATTGGTACCTGGGACGACATGGCCACCAAGTTCTACGACAAATTCCTACCTCCGAGCCGAACTTTGGAGATGATTGCTGAAATTTATAATTTCAAGCAACCAGGGTCGGAGATATTTGTGAAACTTGGGACCGTTTCAAAGGTCTACTACTCACTTGTCCTCACCACGGTCTGACGAAGGAACAAGTATCACAATTGTTCTACAAGGGCTTGATCGGTCCTGCAGAACAATGGTGTTATCTTCGTTAGGGGCTGACGTTCTGAAAAAGCCGGGAGCACAATTTCTGAACAGCATGGAATCTCTCTGTGAGGAAATCAGAGACTGGGCCTCCGGTGGATCAAGGAGCGGTACTCCAGGACTATACCATGTTGGGGAGAGTGATAACAATTTCGACCAGCTCATGAGAAGCCATGAGCAACTCATGGAAAGCAATGCTCAGCAGGCAACAAAAGTCAGTACTTTGCAGAAAGTGGTCGAGCAAATGGCTATGAATTCCTTCCCTCAGCAAGCTAAGTCGATGATTTCCCGACCACCTACTACCCCTCCAGGCTATGCTCCTCTTTCCCAATCAACTCCAACTAATTCTTGTACGCAATGTTGCGGGCCTCATGATTACGATCAATGCCCCCAACTACAAGAATTAAAAGCAGCGGAGGAAGCTAACTACATCACCAACAATTCAGGATACAGACAACCATGGCAACGTAACATGCAATCCAATCTTAGCTACTCAAACACCGGAAATATCCAAAACCCACATACCCTACAAACATCCCAAAACTACAGACCTCAGTCCAATTTCCAAGGAGGCCAAAGGCAATATCAACAACAGCCTTATGGCAATGAAGCTTCATCGAGCCGACCAGCTCCACCTCCTTCGAATCCTGAGTCTGATATGTCTCAGATGCAGGAGATGTTTAAGGCGATGATGGGTAAATCCCGAGATACGCAAGAAGAGGTCGCAGCTCTGCGCAAAGACCAAAAAGCCTTGCAATCTCAGATCCAACAGTTACTTACTCAACAAAGACCACCTGGTCAATTCCCTTCACAGACTAACCCCAATCCAAAGGAGCAAGCGAATTCAATCCTTATAGACGATGGCACATTTCAATCAACAAACTTGTGTGCAGTCTCTTTAAGGAGTGGAAGGGAACTCGCGAAGGGAACTCGCCACCAGCAAGGAAAAGAAAAAGAAATCTTGAAGATTCCTATATCAATGTTGATGAAACCACCATCCAAGCTTCACCCACCCTCAGAAATCCAAGTTCCTACTCCTGCTACTCCACCTCCATCTCGAGTTAACCATCGACATCCCAACTTCCACTCATAAAACAGTGAACTCCCGTTTCCCAAACAGAATGAAAAGAAACACCTAGTGAGCAGTTCTCCAAATTCTTGAGCATTTTCAAGAACTGACTCTCTACATACTATACTTGATGCTTTGCAAGAGATGCCTAACTACGCAAATTCCTAAAGGATCTCTTGACCAAGAAGAAAAGAAACCTAGAAAAGAGACAGTGCACTGACAGGGAATGCTCTGAGCCCTTCTTCGACACTTCCTCCAAACAAACAGATCCGGGAAATCCCGTGATCCCGTGTTTTTAGGGGGTTGGACTGCGGAACGGTCTATGCGACCTAGGAGCCAGCATTAATATCATGCCATATGCCACCTTTTCTGAAAGTAAAAGGAGGAGAAATGCAACCGGTTCCCTTCAAACTCCAACTAGCAGACAGATCAGAGATCAAGCCCATGGGAATAGTCCGGGATCTGGTAGTTGGAGTATCTTCGCTTTATCTTTCCGGCTGATTTCGTCATTCTAGAATGGATGACGATGTCGAGGTTCCTCTGATTCTAGGTCGACCGTTTCTTGAGTAACCGCCAAAGCCATTATTGACGTCCACGACGAAAAAATCACTCTGCGGTACAGGATGAACAGATCGAATCGACATGCAAAAAATGATGAAGAAAAGTTCTAAACTTTTCTCCCATGCTAAGGCAGTGGGATCACAGATGATGAGGAAGAGGCGATTTTGCTACAGATGAGACATGTATTTCCATCTTCCCTCCAGGAAGCTGAAACGAACCGCTAGAGCGAGTATTATTTTACTGCTCTAGAAGAAAAGATGGAGGATCCAGAAGTTAACGCCATGCTGGCGTACGTAGAGAAAGGAAGGGCTGGTTATCAAGTGTTCCGACCACCAATCGAAAACTCGACCGAAAACCTCAAAAATCAATTCCATCAGTAGAACAACCACCTGAACTCGAGCTTTAAGAATACCCTCTAACCTCAAGTGCTTTCCTAGCTGAAAATGACCATTGCCTGTCATTATTTCCTCTGCTCTGATTCCGGGGAGGAAACGAGGTACTCGAGGTACTAAAGAAGCACAAGACGCAATCGGTGGACTATCGCTGATATCAAAGGAATTGATCCCTCCTATTGCACGCACCATATTTACATGGAGGAAAACTTCAAACCTATTAGCAACCCTCAGCGCCGGCTAAACCCTAACCTCAAGGAGGTAGTTCGAAAGGAGGTTCTGAAACTCTTGACGCGGATCATTCATTTTATCCAATTTCTGACAGTCCATGGGTCAGTCCTGTTCAAGTTGTCCCTAAGAAGGGGGGCACATCGAAGTGTTATTAATGAAGAGGGAGAGAATCCCTCAAAGAAAGATCACAGGATGGCGCATGTGTATTGACTATCGGCGTTTGAACTTGGCAACCAGGAAGGATCATTTCCCTCTCCCCTTATCGACCAGATGTTGGAACGACTAGCAGGGCAAGAGTACTACTTTTCTAGATGGGTTCTCGGGTTATTTTCAAATACCAATCGCACCTGAGGACCAGGACAAGACAACCTTCACTTGTCCTTACGGTACCTTTGCATACCGACGAATGCCTTTCGGTCTATGCAACGCCCCTGCTACCTTCCAGAGATGTATGCAAGCAATATTTGCTGACTTCATCGAGCAGAGCATAGAAGTCTTTATGGACGACTTCTCAGTCTATGGCTCTAGTTTCGACAAATGCTTGGCACAACTTGATTTGATCCTAAGACGGTGTGAGGATACGAATCTCGTTTTAAACTGGGAGAAGTGTCATTTTATGGTCAAGGACGGGATCGTCCTTGGACATAAAATATCAGCAAAAGGATAGAGGTGGATAAAGCCAAGGTAGAGGTTATCGAGAAGTTACCAGCACCAACTACAGTTCGAGATATACGAGCGTTTCTAGGGCATGCAGGATTTTATCGGCGGTTTATTCAGGACTTCTCCAAAATCAGCAAACCATTGACCGACCTGCTACAGAAAGATGCCCCGTTTCATTTTGATGAAAGGTGTTCAGCTGCTTTCCAAACTATAACACAAAAATTGGTGTCAGCACCTGTGGTCATACCACCTGATTGGTCTCTTCCTTTTGAGATCATGTGTGACGCAAGTGACTACGCCGTGGGGGCAGCTCTATGCCAGAAAAAAGAGAAAATCTTGAGAGTGATCGCTTATGCTAGCAGAACACTAAACGACGCCCAGAAAAACTATACGACCACCGAAAAAGAACTTCTGGCTATAGTTTTCTCCCTCGATAAGTTCAGATTACTTATGGGGAAGCAAAGTCATCGTGCATACAGACCACTCCGCTCTCAAATACTTATTTACAAAACAAGAAGCCAAGCCTCGCTTATTGCGCTGGATTCTTCTACTTCAAGAGTTTGACATCGAAGTCAAAGATAAGAGCGGGAAATTGAATGTCGTCGCTGACCATCTCTCTAGGTTGGTGACTCCTACGGATAGTGTGCCTATCAACGAATTCTTCCCCGATGAGACTGTCTTCTCCATCACCAAAGTACAGGAGCCATGGTACGCGGACCTGGCCAATTATTTAGTCTCTGGAACAGTACCCTACGATTTTTCCTACTCCCAGAAGAAGAAATTTCTTTCTGACTCAAGGCATTATTTCTGGGAGGACCCGTACTTGTTCCGAGTTAGTGCTGATGGGTTGATTCGACGATGTCTCCCGGAAGAAGAGGTTTCAAGCGTCATCATTTTGTCACTCACGGGAAGCCGGAGGTCACCATGGACCCACAAGGACCGCTGCTAAGATCCTGGCCTCAGGTTTTTATTGGCCGACCCTTCATAAAGATGTGTACCAATTCTGCAAACAATGTGATAATTGTCAGAAAATGGGTAACACATCCAGGAGACATGAGATGCCACAACAGGGATACTAGAAGTGGAGCTCTTTGATTGTTGGGGCATTGATTTATGGGACCGTTCCCTTCCTCGCAGGGCCACAATATGTTCTAGTGGCAGTTGATTACGTGTCAAAGTGGGTAGAAGCTATACCTGTCATCATGCCGATGCAAAGACAGTAACCAGGTTCCTCAAAAAGCACATCTTTACCCGTTTCGGCGTGCCCAGAATTATTATCAGTGATGGAGGATCTCACTTCTGCAACCGTTTATTCGAAGCACTTATGGTTAAGTACGGGGTACGTCACAAGGTAGCTTTACCTTATCACCCCCAGACAAACGGCCAAGCAGAAGTTTCCAACCGTGAGTTAAAATGGATCCTCCAGAAGACGGTTAACTCAAGAAAGGATTGGGCACTTAAACTGGATGATGCGCTTTGGGCTTACCGCACTGCATTCAAGACTCCCATCGGGATGTCTCCTTTTAAGCTGGTCTATGGAAAGCATGCCACCTTCCTGTAGAGATGGACATAAAGCATATTGGGCAATCAAGGCCCTAAACTTTGACATGACTTCTGCAGGAGAGAAAAGGAAATTCCAACTTTCCGAATTAGAAGAGCTGCGAGATCAGGCTTACCAGAATGCTAAGATCTATAAAGAGCGCACCAAGAAGTTCCACGACAGGATGATCCTCAAGAAGGACTTCGAAATTGGTGATTGGGTTCTCTGTATAACTCTAGATTAAGGATCTTCCCTGGGAACTCAAGTCTCATTGGGCCGGCCCTTTCCAATTGTTAGTGTGACCGTACGGTGCCTTTGAACTCCAGAACAAACAAGGCGAAACTTTCAAGGTCAACGGGGCACGTCTTAAAAGGTATAATTCTCATTCAATATTTCAACTGACCTATCTGCAACTTATTTTGTCCAAGAACAGCGGGACAATTCGCCCTCGGACTCTTCTCCAAACTAAAGCTTGGTCAAATACGTCTAGCTAGAGACGTTAAACCCGGGCAGCTTGGTGGGAGGCAACCCACTATCTATCTTTTGTCTTTCCTTTAATTTAATGTTGTTTTCTTTTTGTACTATATTTCCCTTTTATTTGTTATAATAAAATGCAGGCTTCACTTGAGTCTTCTCGCTGTGTAGAATATTCTTTACAGGTTCAATTCATGACATTCCACAGCAACACTCAAGTGTGGGGGAGCTCTACACACTCTACGAAATCTGGGGAGTACACTCTTTCCTTTACTAATTGCATGCCCTATTAATTTTATTTCATCTACGCAATGAGGGCATTGCTTAAGCTTAAGTGTGGGGGAAGAGCCTTTTCAGGTCATTTTATGCTTAAATTGTTAAATCTCTCTGCTTATCTTCTGCTTACCTTGCATTTGTTCAAAAAAATTATGTACCCTGCTAATGTAGGTTGTTCTCTTTAAAAAAAATACTGTTATGAATTGTGGGATAAATGGTACAAATTTTATTTGATTACTTTTGAGGAGCATTTTATATGCGGTGTGACCAAATAATCTGCAAATGGTTGGATTTTATTGCTCAGGGTTTCTTTCTTTCTCTCTTAGGGATTGCTAAGGGGTGCTTCTCTGTTAAAAAAAAGAAAAAAAAAATAATAAGGACTTTCGAGACACCATTGGTAACCAACAAAGAGAGTTGAGTGTTCTTGAATACAAAGGCGTGATGCCTATATTTTCTCATCTTATGCAAAAGAAACAAATGCATAAATCTATTTCTTCCTTTTTTTCTCCTCAATGCCCATTCTTGAGAGAAGTTGGCCATGGTAAAAGTTCTCAGTCACCTAAACAAAAGAAACATTGAAGTACCTTAGATCATACCCCGAAACTCTATATTTTTTTTACCCTGAGCACACCTATGCCACCAGCAGATAATTTTTCACACTCCTCAATAAGTTTAAAGATCATGAACTATTGACTTTTTTATCCTACCCTTCATAATAATATTTGTTAGTATTGAGCATTTCCTACTTGCTTAGGTACATGGTTTTACTTGAGGACAAGCAAAAAGATAAGTGTGGGGGTGTGATAAGTGTCCAAATGAGCATGTTTTATAGGTGTATTTCATGTATAATATTAGCACTTTTCTTGCTCATTTCTCCACTTCGGTTAGTTTTCCTCTAGTTTATGTTTTATTGTTTATCTCACAAAATTGGTTTAACATGAGGAAAACCAAGCGGGAGTGAAGTAGACGAAGAGACGAACGCATAGACGCAAACGGCTCAAAAACGGAGTCCAAACGAAGAAGCTAGAGCCGGTCGAAGTTTGAAGAAATTAAGTCACACCACAAGCTACAACCGCTATGAGGCGGACGTGATGCCTGCAACCGCCCAAGAAGAGGCGGACCTGAGAGGCTGCAACCGCCCAAGAAGAGGCGGATGTGAGTGGCTGCAACCGCCCAAGAAGAGGCGGACGAGTACCTTGCAACCGCCTAGTATGTGGCGGTAGTGAAGCGGACACAAAGTCACCGCCTGTTAACTGGCGGACAAACTTGAAGAAACCGTCTAATAAGTGGCGGACATACATAAGGCAACCGCCTGTTAACAGGCGGACACCAGGCGGTCGTGACTAAAATCAACGCCGCGACTAGTTTTCTTCTTCACGCCGTCGTCGTCTGCAACTTGAATCGCCTTATCTATCTACTCCGAGCACGCGTTTCGGCTCTGTCCCCTACAATAAATGAAGCAATCAATGCTTCAATCAATGAAGCACTCAAGTAGGCAATCAACTGCAAATAGCTACGGAAGACTACCCCTTCATTTCTTCTATAAATACCCATTCCCTGCAACCTTGTACGAGTGCATGGAGAAAACCAGAAAATCACTCACACTCACCTCATCTCATTCTCTTTCAGTACATCACTCCCGTATATCATTTCACTCCATTAACTCTCTAATTCACCCACTTCACTTACAATAACCTACGTACATGTTCCACTCTTCATTCTCCTCATTTCTCCATTCACTAGTCACGTCTCCGTGCTTTTATTACGTCCAACCTCTGTCTGACTTATTACCAGTTAATATGTCAGGCTAAGGAAGATTTGCTCCGGGCAAGGTTTTTAATTATGGTTTGTTTAATTATGTAATCAATATTTCTACCGGTTAAAATAAATACAGTTTGTTACGCTTAAAGGCTTTCTCTCACCATTTTAATAAATTACATGAATTTATTAAGATGCTTTCCTAAGTCTATTTTGATCAGACCAGGTGATAAATAGACAGGTTAATTAAGCCGTAAATCTGGAGAAAACTTATTATGATTTAATAAGTTAGTATTTACAGATGCAATTATAATTCCTCGAATTTAACGTCCGTTTACATAGTATTGCTCGAACCTTGATTAGACCGAGCATTTTCTGGTAAACGAGTTCTTAAGGGTCTATGACTTAGTCCTTAGGATAATAACAGGAATTTTGCCAAACTAATATATTAAACCGGTAGAGATAGCATAATTAATCAGATTATATAAAACCTGAACCCGGAGTTCCATTTAATTCATCTGCACTCAGTTTTCTAATCTGCTTAATATTTTTCTCTAAAACAAGTCAATTAACTCCCCCCTTTTTGTGACAAGCTTAGGAACTATTTTAGCTCGCTATAAGTCCCACGGTTTGACCCCGACCGCTTCTGTCTTCTATACTACTGCGACCGGGTTATAATTTGAAGCCCGACGGATATTTTGAGTATTAATTTCTTTCTTTTAATAACTACACCTCTTCTAATCACTCACGATAAATCCACTCTGCACACCGCAGTGATTATTATTGTTATCTTTATTTTATTTTATATTTCTCTGACTTTTTGTAGACTCTTACTGTTTGAACCTTGTGCTAACTTTTGTTATATTCAGGAAGGTAACAGTGTGGCTTACTTTATGTTTCTTTTTATGAATTATTATTTATGTTTTTCATATTATTATTTTCTTTTGGTGCCATTTGAGTTCTGCTGGCTATATATGATTTTCTTTTCAGAATAAATTCTATATCCACCATATAGCTGAACTCGCCTATGGGAGCAACCTCAGTTGCTCTAGGAATTTCGATATCTTCGGTTGAACACTTGCGCGAACTTAAGTGTGAGGAATGTCTCACCCCTACCAAAGCTATAAGTGTGAGGAAGGATACCTTCCTCAATCTACGATACAAGGGGAGTTTCAATTCTTCCTTTATTATATTAATGTTCAACCTACATACATTTAATCCTTTATGAGTCTGTCATATTTTGAAAGGTCCTTTTCTTGAATTAATTTTGATCAATAAGGACATTGCTCCTCTTATGTGTGAGGAAGGAGAGACCTTTCCCTGAAAATATGACAGTTGTTCGATACTGCCACACTCCCTTTTTGCTACTCTAAACTGCCTATATAAAAAAAATTGCAAAAATGAGATAAAATAATTGTAGAAGTGTCTGAAATTATGTCAAGTGACAACTGAAAGATGGTTTTATTTAAAGGAGTTTGTATAAAATTATTTTCCTTCTAAATACTCTATTTTCACTCAAAATATGATAGATCTGCTAGTTGTAAAAACCAATTTAGTTTAGCTTGGGATTATGGAAATATGTGGAAAGTCAAGGAAAGAAAAGGATAACGACAAGGTACTCCTCTGTTTATAAATTTTTCTAACCAAAAACAGGCCTCGTTTATCCGGTTATTAAGTTCTTTGAGGTGCTTTAACACCTATCTACCTAAGGTCTCGTGATCTGGGATAGAAGACCCAACACCGCTACAAGGATAGAGAGAAAAGTCTGGGGTACAGAAAAATAATGCAATTTTTAAAAAATTGGATGTTTTGTATATACAATTTTTGCATTCAAAAAAAAATGATAATAAATTGCAATTTATATTTATGAACATGAGTACGTGGTGTTGAAAGGTATTGCGGAATAAGGCATTACTTCACACCCTTGTCATCCCGGGTTAGAGAATGAAATTGGTTGGAAATCCCAGGTTAATCTAACTTGTTTTCTGCAGTCTAGTTTTTCTATGCTTTTATTAAATTGTTCTTCTTCACACTGTTTATAAAAACCTACTTCTAAGAGCAGAATTATTCTTTCAATTGTCACTTTGTCTAAATTCCCTTCTACACTTATTTAATCTTGTTTTATTATTATGGCTTAGAGATAATTATATTCCTTATTTGCTTGAGGACAAGCAAAAGTCAAGTGTGAGGAAGTTTGATAAGTGCAAAATATAGACTTATTAAGGTTTAATCACCTTATAATTTGCAGTATTTTTAGTAATGTTTCTCACTTATCTTGGGTTTTTCCTATAATTATGTTGTTATATTAACTGATGTATTATATGTGTTAAAATGTAGGAAAAATACCAAATAAACACATATATTATTAAGGGATTAAACAAGCCACGCGAGAGGCACGCATCAGGGCGTGTCCGCCTCTGCAACCCCGCCTGGGATCAAGGCGGACAACACAGAGGAGAGTCACAACCGCATGACTAATGCGGACAACTCACAACCACATTAACTAACAACTGCATGAAGAACCGCCTACTATATATGCGGACGTGAGTAGAGAGACCGCCCATGCAACCGCCTACTATACATGCGGACGTGAGAGTCACTACCGCAGGCGGACAAGGCGTGAGGTAACCGCCTGAGTATTAGGTGGACGAGATAAAGAACAGAGGCCGCGAAGACCGCATGAATTTAAAGCGGACATTTAGCGGACGCGTGTAAATGTCCAGATTTTCCAGGTTATCTTCTTCGCCGACTCGGTCTGCAACTTGATTCCGTCATATCCATTAGCAGTCGGTGCCTACCAGAAATTACTCACGCGTTGTTCCTGTCCCCTGCAATCAATGAGGCTTCAATCAACGAGCTCAATCAATGAGCTGCTCCTCTGCTGATTCTTCTTCCTCTATAAATACAACGCTCAATACACCTTCTCCAGTGTCCTTCCAAAGGTTCCGTCCGTGGTTCCTCACCATCATTCCACCTTCGTACCACTACACTTTCACTCACTCGTTCATTTTCATCTCTAATCTCCCGCTTCTCCATTTGTTTTATTTTCATTTCATTAATCTCACCTCTAGTCTCACGTATTTAAATAGAAGACCAAACTATTTAATATGTTAGGCTAGAGTACGTATACTCTGGGAATAATTATTATGTATCTGTATTAATTATGCAATATGTTTTACTGGTTTTAATTTTAATGAAGTTTGTTACGATTAAAGATTTTCTCGCATCTTTTAAATAAATGTCATGAGTTTATTAAATTGCTTTACTAAGTCTCTTTTGATCAGACCGGTGATAAATAGACAGGTTAATTAAGGCGTAAATCTGGAGAAAGCTTATTATGATTTAATGAGTTAGTATTTTCAGATGCAAATGTAATCCCTCAACACTCCTCTGCCGTTTGCAGGATTTTGCTTGAGTTTTCATCGGACCTTGCATTACAGGTGAACGAGTTCTTATGAGGCTATGACTTAGTCCTTAAGATAATTATAGGAATCTTGCCAAACAATTATAATTAAACCAGTAGACCTAGCATGAAAGAGCAGATAATATTAATCTGAACCAGAGTCCCGTTTAGTTTATCTGTTAATTTAGTTAATTTTATCTTTCCCTTTTATTTATAAAAACAAGTCAATTAATCCCCCCTTTTTGTGACACGCTTAGGTACTATAATATGTACATTAGTCCCGCGGTTCGATATCCGGTCGCTTACATTTTGACTATACTACTGCGACCGGGATTTGTTTGCAGCCCGACATTTATTTTGAGTTTTAATTTCTTTCTTTTCTTTATTTTACAACACCAATTAACCACTCACGATATAACGTCTGCAGAAGTAGTTATGTTTTTGTTCCAACTTTTGTTCCATAAGTAGTAAAGTTATGTTTTTTTATATTTTCGGTGAGAATGGCTTATGCTGTAGTACTGCCCATGTAACTGGAATTCTAGTACTTATAAAAAAATACCACGCTAGAGCATTGATGTTCCTGATCTAAATAGTTTTTTTATATAATAGAAAATTAGCATTTTTTATTTCAAATCAGACTAACACCAGCTCACAAGATAAATAGGAAAGTCAGTTAGACCAATAGCCTCATCTTGAGAATAAACAAAACATATATAGAAAGAATTAAAGAATGAGCCACAAAGTTACTCTCATGTCTAACAAAAGATTAACCAATAGCAAATACCTCCAACCCCCGTTACTATCATAGACTAGCTGGTGAAAAAAAAAAAACATCATTAACCACCAGGTCAACTGAAACATCCAACAAAAGAAAGCGAATCATGGGAGACAATCTGACTCCACCACCAACAAACCACATCTTACTCGCTGCCCAGATCTATATCCTACGACAGTGCTTGGGCCGCTGCCAAGACTAGCAAAGCATCTCTATGCCACAAACCTTTCCCCAACAAGGCTCCATCTACATCACCAATGTCCCTAACCATCAAGACCCATCATTCATAAAACTTGCATCTGTGTTAACCTTAGCCCACCCCGAGGGGGCGGGCACCATACACGTGGCCCATCCTCCACTATACCCCTACTCTCTCAAGCTCCTAGAATAGCGAGTACATATTCTCGAGAGAAGAGCGAGAAAACCCTTCCTTGTCGGTGCAACATGCCATTGTGGGCCCCCAAATGGTCCAATAATGGACTAGAAGAACAACCAAAGCATAGTTGTCCACATGACCGACAAGCTAACCCATATAAATAACCTGCAATCCACAACTACTCTAACTCCATCATCCCAATAATGTACTAACACGACTCCTAAACCTAGCCGTGCGCCGGGTAGATAAAAAGCATGATACCAATCCTTTCATCCCCACAAAAGACACAATAGCCATTTCCCAATTCCCTAACATGCCTGATTCGCTCCTACAGCTAGTGCCCCATGCCAAAGACTTCATTTGAACACCAAACCCGATGTGACAACTATAATGTCCCCAAAAGGTTAAAAAAACTAGCACGCCACCCACCCAGCATAGAATGAGGGTCTCAACGCATCCTACACCATGTTCGAGGACCACCTCCAAGGAGAAGTCAAGAAAGGTTCCTGAAACAAGATCTCTAGGCTTTAGTAAGATGTCTCATGTAAGCAAGTTTGCCATGAGAGGCAAAAGGCAATCTAAATAGCGATAGGATTGGGTTCATCCTACAATGTCTGTGTAAGGTAGACTAGAAAGGTATGTATGGTTTGAGTCGGTCTTGTCGAGGTTTTATTTGTTATGCCCGTGCGGCATGGTAGGCCTTGCGTCTATAATTATAAAAAAAAACCTTTTACCGGTTATATTTCTATATTCAAAATTTATCCAGTTGACCCAAACCAGACCAGTTTTTAAATATTTTTATTCATTTTTTAAAATTTTGGGTTATACATTAAATAAATATAATATTTAAATGTACGTTAAATAACGTCTAACTAAAAGATGTTGACATATATATGCACCAAATGATAAGCATCAAAAGCTCTTAACACATAGTTGCTCTTTACTTTTGCTAGCTTTGTAAGATTTGACGTCCTTAATTTTGAAAAGTATACAATAAGATTTATACAAAATTAATTTCTTAGTAAATATCTATAGTAGGTATGTGAATCTTTGTAATCTGGTGGCGTAGGCTATTAATAATTTTCCTCGTAAATTATAACTCTAGTATTGTTTTAGTTGTGAATATATGTAAAACTAGATAATAAATTCCGTTAGTCAAAACCAACGATAATTAGATTATGTGTTTATCCTTGACTTTTGGAACCATGAGCAAATCGAATGGATTGAATCGTTGAATAACATATTGGATTATATATTGGGTTATATTTGATTATAGGCCCAGTAATACAAAAGGCCCATTCATTGTTATTTTCCTCTAAGGAAGTTTTATCTGTTTAGATAAGTTTTATCTGTTTAGATGCCCTAGATATTCTAGGATTTACAGTTATTATCTTTTACTCTTTACAAACAGAATGTACAAGCATAAATATATGCTTCAGATACAGATACAAGGATTCCGCAATATACAGAATTCATATTCAACTCTTTCTTTCTACCCTCTCGTTACAAACATACACATACACGTCTAAATTTCCAATATGGTATCAAGAGCAATCGATCTTCTGGGTTGTTGAATTCTGGAGCAAATGGCAGACGATGGAAAGAAAGGTCCTGATGGCACCAAGAAACACGGCATCAGTTTCAGCAGGCAACAGCATAATAGATGTCAATGATCCTATATACGTACATGCCGCAGAGAACCCTGGTCTCAGTTTGGTGGCAAAATTCAATGGAACGGGTTTCCTAGGGTGGAAATTTGATATGATAACGGCATTAAAATCCAAGAACAAATATGGATTTGTGACCGGCAAAATCAAAGTTCCAGAGGAAACAGATACCGTTCGTTATGCTGCTTGGGAGAGATCATGTTCTTTGGTTAGCTCCTGGATCAAGAATACGCTGGGACCGGTAGTGCTGCAGGGAGTGCGGTACAGTGATGATCGAAGGAATATGGGATTCTTTATGCGAAAGATATCAACACAGCAATCTTGCTCTGGTCCACACCTTGAAGCGCAACCTCGCAGAAATCAGACAAGGGGATGATTCAGTGACGGAGTACTACAACAAGTTAAAGCGTGTTTGGGATGAACTTGAGCAAGCGCGACCGCCGAAGCGGTGCAATTGCAACGGTTGCACATGTGGGATAAATCAATCTATCAAAGAAGCATCAGACGAGGATAACTTGTTCATTTCTTGATGGGTTTAAACCGAGATTACCTGTCCATACGTCGGCAGATTCTGGCGATGCAGAAGCCACCAAAGCTTGAAAGGGCTTTCTCGCTCATAATTCAGGAAGAAGAGCAGCGTGGCAAATCTCCGGGTGACGATGCGATGTCTTTTTACTCGCACAAACCTGCAATTACAGAGACAACCTCAAGAACCCTAGCGGTAAGACAGAATTAGACAGAAAGAAATTAAACTGCAGCCATTGTAAGAAGGGAGGCCACACTGTCGAAAATTGTTTTCAGAAGCAAGATGTGGTTATTGCAAGAAGAACGGACACACGGACAAGCAGTGCTATCATCTCCATGGCCGCGAGAATGTTCTCGCTCAGAGGAAAAAGGCTTACGCCAACAGTGTCAAGACAGAGGAGCAGGTCGAGCAAACCAGTCAGGACGGAGGATTTACATCCAAGCAAATACAACAAATCACAGATCTTATCCGTTCCACTACAACTACTGTGAAATCAGAGGAGGTGAGCTACTGCAATTTTTCAGGTAATCACGTTTTCTGTTTAATGAATTCACATAGTATGTTTGACGGAAAATGGATACTAGATTCTGGGTCTACTGACCACATTACCGGTTATAGAGGGACAAATCGTGAATCAGGGAAAGCTCCACACTGTAAGATGTTACTTTGCCTGACGGTAGGATGCAGATGGTGACTTCGACAGGGGAAGTCGAACTCGGTAATAGGATGAGATTGACGGGAGTATTGTGTGTGCCAAACTTTAGATTCAATTTGATTTCTGTCCAAAAATTGACAGAGGAATGGAATTGTGCCCTAGTTTTTGACGGGAATTAGTGTTTTCTTCAGGACCCGTATACAAAGACGGTTAGGAGGCTGGGGCGCCTCTACAATGGGCTGTACATACTGGACCTGGGCGAGATAGATGGAAACTCGGAGAGAAGATGGGCCAGGCCAGGTGGGGTAAAGGCCGGCATTCGCTAGTCTCTGACGGGCCGTCGACAGTGAAGATGGGTTTTGTTTCAAATGTTTTGTCTGCAGTTCAAAATTTGCATGTAAAACTTGGGCATGTCCCGTTAAAGAAACTCGTTACGATTGGGTTACTTAAACAGTCAGATTTACCAACAGACTTTGCATGTGATATTTGTTATAAAAGCCGTGCTCAGCGTTTACCTTTCGGCACTTCTTTTATAAAAACAAATAGAGCGTTTGAGATGATTCATATCGACGTGTGGGGTCCTTTCCGGATTGACACGTATAATGGTTACCGGTATTTTGTTAGCTTTGTTGATGATTTTACAAGAACCACGTGGATTCATCTAATACGACAGAAAGGTGATGCATGGGAGGTTATTGTTAATTTCATTCACATGATAGAGAGGCAGTTCGAAACACAGGTTAAAGTGGTTCGCACCGACAATGCAAAAGAACTGGGTAGTTCTAATGAAGGAAAAAAGTTTTTTCTGAGCAAAGGGATAGTGCATCAAACTACATGTGCGCACACACCGCAACAAAATGCAGTGGTTGAGAGAAAACATCGGTATTTACTCGAGACTGCGAGAGCTTTGTATTTCCAATCTAATGTTTCGCTTGTATATTGGGGAGAATGCATATTACATGCGGCTTATTTAATCAATCGACTACCCACAAAGGCTTTAGCAGGCAAAACACCGTATGAAAGTTTGTATGGTCATGCAGTGGAGTATGACAATATAAAACCTTTTGGCTGCTTATGTTACAAGACTATTGTACATCCCAAGGGCAATAAGTTTGATTCACGTGGTGAAGCTTGTGTTTATCTTGGAGAGGACCCACGGAAGAAGGGTTACAAAGTCTTGAGTTAGGTAATCAGACCGTTGAAGTTTGTCGGGATGTCAGATTTCATCCAAGTATTTTCCCCTATGCAACAAATGTTACGGGCACAGACACTCAGACAATCCATGCGCGATTATCTCCTGACGACTCAGGTATTCCCGGCACCGATGATAGCCAATTTTGGTTCGAAGAAGATATTTCTTTTCGTGCAGAGCAGACAACACAAGAACAAAAAGATTCTACACCTGAGCATCCGGTTGACACTAGTACTGATCCTTCGCCACCAGTACGACGATCTAGCAGAGAAAGTCATAAGCCCGGCTATTTAAGTGACTATGTGTGCAACACGGTTTTCCAAGAAGTTTTGGATGAGCGTGTGTATAAAAATGGTGTGGCTCACACCAATCAAATTCAAGGGTGTGCAAGTCTTACCGATCTCAAACCGAATGCTTCTGTGGCCTTGTTATCTAGTATGGTTTCACCCTCTTCTTCAGCTCTGGATATGAAGGAGCCTACTAGTTATAAAGAGGCTGTTCGTTGTGAGCATTGGCAAATCGCCATGCATGATGAATTACGAGCCCTCAAACAGAATGATACTTGGGATGTTGTTACTTTGCCACGAGGTAAAAAGGTTATTGGTTGCAAATGGGTCTACAAGGTGAAACTTAAGTCAGATGGGTCTTTGGAACGGTATAAGGCAAGGTTGGTGGCCAAAGGCTATACACAACGACATGGACTTGATTATACTGAAACCTTTTCACCTGTTGTGAAACTAACAACCATAAGAGCTCTGATTGTTGTTGCCCTTCACAAGGGTTGGATAATTAATCAACTTGATGTTAATAATGCTTTTCTGCACGGTGATCTGGACGAGGAGGTTTATATGAGGATTCCAGATGGACTTCAGGTAGACGGGCCTAACAAAGCATGTTTACTGAAGAAGTCCTTGTATGGGCTTAAACAAGCTTCCCGCCAATGGTTTTCCAAATTGGGTAGTTTCTTACGAACTCTTGGTTTTACTCAGTCGAAGAATGATTATTCTCTGTTTACTAAAGATACTGCAGATGGGAGAATGTTTCTGGCCGTTTATGTCGATGATATTCTGGTCATTGGGCCTCAACAGGACGAGATCAACGACATCAAAGCAGCCCTTGATCTGAACTTCAAAATCAAGGATTTAGGGTCTTTACATTATTTCTTGGGAATTGAGTTTCTGCCTGTCAAGCAAGGTTATGTGTTATCTCAACGCAAATTTTGTTTGGATCTCATCCAAGAGTATGATGTCAGACACGACGCGCTACTCAGGGTCCTATGATTGTGGGTAGACAGTTGTTATCAGGTGAAGGGAATTACTTGCGCGATCCTACCATTTATCGACGACTTGTGGGGAAATTGAATTATTTGTCGAATACACGGCCTGATCTCAGTTTCACAGTTCAAAATCTTAGTCAGTTTATGCAACGCCCCACAGACATTCATATGCAGGCTGCTTTACATGCTCTCTGTTATGTCAAAGGCACTGTTAATTACGGGATTGTGCTCAGTGCAGGTACACGTTCACCGTTGGACCTTGTAGCTTACTGTGACTCAGATTGGGCTGCTTGTCCCAACACGAGAAGGTCTGTTTCTGGTTATTACATATTTTTGGGAGACAGTCCAATTTCGTGGAAGACTAAGAAACAAGGTTCAGTGTCCCTTTCTAGTGCTGAAGCAGAGTACCGGTCTCTTCGACGCGTTACAGCAGAGTTAACATGGTTAACCCGCCTTCTGAGTGAACTTGGTGTAACTGACATTACACCCGTACCGGTCAAATGTGATAATCAGTCTGCGATTTATATCGCGTGTAATCCGGTGTTCCATGAACGAACGAAGCATATTGAGATAGATTGTCATTTTGTTCGCGACAAAATCCAACAAGGTCTTGTTGATGTCGTCTACACCCACACTTCAACACAGTTGGCTGATATGATGACCAAGGTACTACCAGGGACCAGATATCGTGACCATATTCATCGTATGGGCATGAATGGAGATGTCCAAGCCAAGCCTTGGTAACTTTGTTTACCTACGGCTTGCGGGGGGGTATTGGATTATATATTGGGTTATATTTGATTATAGGCCCAGCAATACAAAAGGCCCATTCATTGTTATTTTCCTCTAAGGAAGTTTTATCTGTTTAGATAAGTTTTATCTGTTTAGATGCCCTAGATATTCTAGGATTTACAGTTATTATCTTTTACTCTTTACAAACAGAATGTACAAGCATAAATATATGCTTCAGATACAGATACAAGGATTCCGCAATATACAGAATTCATATTCAACTCTTTCTTTCTACCCTCTCGTTACAAACATACACATACACGTCTAAATTTCCAATATAACAGTTTTTTTTTATAACTGTAGGCTTAGCCATTCATGAAAACGATGAGACGGAGAAAAATTCAATAACTATCTGTTAGTGAGTAACGGAACATATTAGATTCGCAGTAAGAGTAAAATTTTTGATGTATTTTTATTTTATTTTTAGACTTTTAATGAAAGGTTAATTTTTAGAAACTACAAACAGGAAAATAGGGTAACTTTGAAATAGTCTCTATAGTATCAGTCAAAAAGCTTTTGTCCAGTTTATGGCGCTCTTTACCAAAAAAAACAGTATACTTTTTTCTTTTCTCTTGTTTGTGAACTACCTTGCTAGTAGACGTGTAACACTCCTAACTTGTAACTCGTCTTAAAATGCCGTTCTTAGCATAATATAATGTTTTATCACAGCAGAAAATAAATACATCCGAAATTATAATACAACAATATAATCGAAGAGTAGTTTATAACTAACTACCCAAAAGTATCCCGCACTCTGGCTTCGTTCTCGATCGAGCACCTATAATATGTTTGCCATAAAGGCTCAGCACAACCGCTGAATATGCTAAAGTGTAATCCTCATGAACCCTCAAACTCCTTACGTTAATTAGTCGTGTTGTCATGCGGTTTGATTTACATGCTATTCCGTTTTAGCATTATATAATAAAGCCATAATGTGGTAATTTAAACAACCAATAAGCATCCATCATGCAACACAATCCACACATAGTTTATGCATATAAGCAAAAAAATAAACAAGTGCATATGATAACGATACAAGAGTTGTTACGGTTCCCGTGTAATCAGCCTTCAAGGCCTCTTTCTTTCGTTATCCATATTTACAAGCGTTATTAATGTCTCGTACTAACTTGCAACTAGTGTGCCTTTACTCATTTATTGAACTTATAACTCGTTAATCCTTGACATATGTCATGTTAGGACAACCCGTTCATATGCTTATAATTATAATATACAATTCTTACCAGAACGCATTCCATGCCTCTCATAATAAGCGGATAGACACATCCGACAGGATCTCTTGCCGTATCAGACAGTTTGGGTAACTGCTGGACCAACGTGCTAAACGAACTCATATTCATCTTTTCCCTTTTAAGGCATCCTTTTCGACCGTAGCATGTACCAACAGCAGTGCCCTCCGACCATCGATTAAATGTGGCTTGCTGGATTTCCATGAGTGGACCCGATTCGACAGTTCTCTCTAGTGATCACTCTGCGTAACCAGGTAATTCGAGATTACCCTAGGTTTCTCCTCGTATACCAATTCTCACCATATGATTAAGTAACTCAATCATCTTACCTAAGATATACTCTTAGGTTATAGTGAATATAATTTCATATAGTTATCTTTTAGGTCTTACACACTCCCTAGAAGTCATCTAGGTCATTTTCCATGTTCACGTACATATGCTCTAGAGATTGGTATTACCGAATCTCATCCTAAGTTATTTACTTAGGTTCCACTAGGAATAATATATGACGTATTACATTGATCTTCATAACGAATAATCTATTTCCTCATCTTACTCGTAACTTGTTGTGCAAAATAATGATTAAACTATCTTGCTAACTATGGGCAGTGAACCCAGTCATTATAGTACAACAAGATCGTATCCACAGGGACTTCGTAACTATCTAGTTAATTATAAGTTTAGTAAATGTGCAAGAAGATAAATAAAAGTGCATAAACTTAAACTAGGGGTTTTAGGTTTTTGAGTTGTAATCTGAGAAATAAAGAAAAGCAATAAACACTAAACTAACTATCTAGGATAGATGTAGCTCGGGATAGATCCTTGCACCCGTCCTTCCCTTTCTAGCGATTGTCGAACTTTGAACATATAGCTAAACAATGGGAACACTTAATTAATTAGCAACCAAATACAGGCATACTAATCCTAATCAATTTAACCAGAACTTTTCAATCAGCTAAGCCCAGGGTCAATCGATAGCACTAAGCTCAAGTTCCCCTAAGGTTGCAATGTAGTCTAATATCCAAATCATTGAATTAGAGCACATTGTTCTAGTCTCCAACGGTTTAGGTTTCTATCTCAGAACCACATTTTGATAGAATTCCACAATAATGCTAAACTAATCGGTAGGCCAAACCAACTAACTTAACACATAGATGACAAATTGAGCAAAACCTTAACAAATCCCTAAATCATGAGTGACAAGTTTAAGAATCATAAATACCCAATAATCATCTTTATTAAGCTCAAGGACTAAAATAAATCACAAACACAAGTTCAAGGTTCAACAATGGAAGTTTTAAGGATTTTGGGGCAAAATCCTCATCCTAAGCTACAAGGAGAATACATAACCATTAAGAAACAAAAACGAGAGAAGGGAGAAGAAATAGCCATGGGAGGTTGAAGAAGAGCTTCAATGGAAGTTTTAGAGATTTTGGGGCAAAATCCCCCTACTCATTTCTTCTTCTTCTTCCCTCTTTTCTCTTGTTTTCCCGTCGCTTTTGGTTTGTGTCGAATCCCCCTCTCTCCTTCTTTTTCTGCTTTTAAAAATACAGATCTGGGTAAAATTTTGACTCGATTGACCCACCTAGGGTTGGTCCATTCCAAAAGCAAATTCAGCCCCTGAAATGTGCGTTTTTAAGTCCGACCGACCTTGGGTCGGTCCAGTCCACAAGAAATTTCGGCCCCCAGAATGAGAATTTCTGGTCTCCAGGACTTTCGACCGACTGACTCTGGGTCGGTCCTAGGGTCGGTCGAGTGGCCAGACTAATCTTCAACACGCTATATCTTCTTTGTTTTAGCTCTGATTTTGGATCCGTTTGCACCCACGCGTTTGTCTCTTTGTCTACTTTAATCCTACCTATGTTATTCCTCCTATTTCAATAATAATTGTGTAAAACACCAATAAAACACAAAAGTAGAGGAAAACTAGTTAGCGTGGAGAAATGAGCATGAAAAGTGTTGATAAAACATATGAAATACACCTCTAAAACACGCTCATTTGGACACTCATCATAACTCGTATCAAGTTTGCAATCGGTATTATATTAGTCCGAAAGACATTTGCGCACAGTTAATAACACGAGATGGTCGAGCTATTATATGCACATAAACATATCATTATAATCCACACATATTGCTCTTAGGACACTTGAACGTCCTTATCCTAAGGAAATCCTTAGGACACTCGGACCACAGAATAACATACCGTTCACCAAGTAGAAGAGCAGACGTCCTAATCCCGAGCCCGTCCTCTAATGCACGTCCTGTAATGCACCCAGCTCTGGAAGATACTGCTAAGTGTTAATACACTATGATTCAATATGATCCGGTATTCCGAGTAATCACTAATCCCCCCAGTATTTTCCCCGTGATTAATCATTAATCGTTACTCGAGTTTTTAAACAAATTCAGGATTAGTTATTTTGTAACACCCCGTCCTAAGCCCTTCGTGGTTATCACAAACTTAACAGCTTAATCACAAACAACGCAGCGGAATAAACTAACACCGGGACCTTGCCACGATCTGATCAAGAGAACATACCAAAACTTTAAATAATTACAAACGCTTATCCAAAAGTACACACACCAACCAAAACGCCCACCAACCGAGTTTCTAGTATCTCCAGTAACAACATAACTTCTCCACGTTTTAATATCAATAGACGGGTGCACAGGCGCAACCCGTACTCAAAATAAAAGCCCAACCTAAGTCTAACCGCCCCTACTCTCAGGGTGACTCCTCATGGGACGCTTACCTGCAAAATAAAAATAGCCCCCAAAGGGGGTCAGCAAGAATGCTGGTACGATCCCCTCATGGCCCCCAAGCTAACGAGGCTACGACGACTAATTGTCGATAGCATGGAAGTTCATTAGATACACAAAATCATAATATGAAGTGTAATAAACATCAATCCACAAATGGACAACAAACAGTAGATTTTAACCCCTTATGTCCACATTCCTTTTTATCCTCATATTTGGCAACCGATCACCTATTAGACCGGCTAGCCCTTAGTTTGTCGCTTATTTTTGTAGGGCTTGGTTAACCCTAGCCGGCAGTAGTGTACTTACCAGCAATAAGCAACCTTTCTTGAATTGTTGGGGATGTAGGCTAGATCCCCCCACGCCATCCTTAATGTGCCTCCCACCTCAAACAGTAGTCCGGGTGGTCGAGTCGTTTTGTTGACTCTAGGCGACGAGTCCGAGGACAAGTCTAATTTGGAAATCGGATCTGATTCAGATACCGACCTCCCCCAATACACATGTGCCGGTACCATTCCGGATTCCTCACTCCCACCCCAAGTTATGGTTAGTGAAAATCTTACAAACCATGTGTTAGTTAAACCTTATCGGGTATTAACCAACTATTAACAATACATCATTCCTCTCCTTAATTTAATAGGTACTAAGCTTAGTTAGTAACTAACCTCAAGTCTCATGGGTTAGTGTAAGGAAAACACACACACAACGAGAACGATAAAAACCGGTTGCATGCTTTATCTTGACTTAGTCATAGCAAGTAAACAGATAACACACAAGCTGAGGGACACCTCGTTAGCAAGCAGGTCACAAGAAAGACTGTACTGTTCACCGTCGACTGTCGTTTGTTTAATCTCCATCGAAATCCCAATTCACAAACCTAAAACATTCATTCAGTTTAGGCCATTAGTTATTTGCATTTTACTTAACTTACCTAGTCTCTAAAGATTCCCATCCAAAACCCTCTTAAGTTCTTATAGACTTAACCTTAAAATACTTAACTTATTTTCCTAACTTAACTCCTTACTTCCCCATATGCTTACCCTCTTAATCATCATTGTCCTCTTAGTGGCATACACTAATGCCATTTTCATCCTTAGGTTTTCAAAGTTTTTTTTTTATATGTTAAGGGTCGACTGACCCACCGACCGACACAACCCCTGGGTCGGTCCGTTCTAGTAACTTTCTGGTTCGAACAATTCCCTTAGACCGACCCACGACCGACCCAAGCCTTATGGGTCGGTCCATTACAGAAACTTTCCCGTCTTCAAAAATTCACCCGACCGACCCAAGGTCAGCCTGACCGACCCAAAGCCCTCTAGGTCGGTCCGTTCCAGAAACATTTACACTTGTTAAACTTTGCCCGACCGACCCGACCGACCCACGGCCCAATGGGTCGGTCCATTCCAGAGACTTGTTTACCCGTTGAATCCTTACCCGACCGACCCAAAACCCTATGGGTCGGTCCATTCTAGAGAGATTCTGGCTGACTAGAAACTGCCCGACCGACCCAGAACTGGGTCGGCCCACTACAGATTTTCCTCCTTATTTGCTCTTTCCATACCAAAACCTTCCATAAGTATCCTAATATTTCTAACACCATTTTGGCACATTAATCCCACCTTTTAACATCCACTATACTCATTAATTCACCTTTCAAAGATTTTCTTAATCATTTACTAAATCCTTACAACAACTCCTAACACTTAACCTCTCTTTCTTATATTTCCAACATATAATTTACCTAGAACTTCAACTAACCAAAGTATCCCCTCCTTAACAATTTGACCACTCCCCAAACATCATTCTTCCATCCTCATTTCATTACCAAAACTTCCACGAGTCATGTACTCTAGTTCTCTCCTAAGTCATTTCAAGGTTTTTACATCTTATTTCCTTCAAATTTGCACAAGCTCTCAAGCTTCTCTTATTATGGTCTTGGTGCCTAAAATTCACCATTGTAACCCCTAGTTCCTCCTAGACATACCCAAGTCATCTTAATTGAAATACCCCAAACCTAAGTATGTTAATTAAACATCAAATCATGATGTAGTAAGGCTAAAATATGCCTTAGAAAGATTGGTAGACAATTTAAACCAAGGAAAACACAAGAAAGTGCCTTAAAGGCAATCAGGGCAAAAACGTGCTCTAAGCTTGGAGAGACTTGGGTGAGTACCCAAATATCATGATAAGACCTTAGTAATATCCTAATGGTCATTTTAAATCAATTAGCAAAGAAAACCAAGCTTGAAAACAAGTTAAAACACAAAATGTGCTTTAAGAAGTCTTAAAGCACATTTTTGAGAAATTGTCTTAGAATTGAGTTTTGAGTGGCTAAATGTCCATCATTACTCTTTAATCAACATGTGTACTAATTAGTATCACATTAGGAGGTCTAAATCAATGGGAAATCAAAAATTTCCCGATTATGTGCCTTGATTAGTGAATAGTAACTATTTAGTGACTAGTTTAAATTTAATCAATATAAGCTAATTAGTTGGTCAACAAAGACCATGACTAGCCTCATTTAAGGAAGGGGGCCGGTTTTTCTAAGAAGGGTGAGTCACCATAAGTAGTCAAATAAGGAAGAAAAGAAGAGATAAGTAAAAGAGTACTATTGCTTTATTAAAGCAAATACCTCTTATAAGCCACCTTTTCCTCCTCTCTCTCTTCATTTCTCTTCTTCCCACGGTTTCTTTTCCCTCTTGCTCCAAACCGAGAGAGCTTCTTCCATGGGTGCTCCACCTTTAAATGCTCACCAAGTGTTCATCTTTGCTCCAAATCAAAAACTAAGGGTAGATTTCTCTTAGTTAGGCCAAGACCTACCTTCCTATCTTTTCAAATCTTTCAAAGCTCCATTTTGGTGCCATGAGAAAACTCCATTGATGGGGGAAAATCAAGTTTGAAGAGCTCATTAGCTTCTCCATTCTCTTAAGGTAAAGAATATGTAAGAAAAATCAAGTTTCCACCATTTCTTATACATGGCCGAAAATTCCTACTCATGGGGATTCATTTTTATCCATTGTTCTAGCTTGATTCTATTCTCCAAGGGCTAGAGGAGGTCCTACTTAATTCATATCCAAGCTTGCTTTGAGAATCCAAGGTAAAACATTCAGTTTAATACCTTAGAACACATTTTTAACCTAGGGTTTACTCCTTAAGGTTAGTGTATTGGTTATTGATTAGAACATTGGCAAGGGAAGTTTGAGTGGTGGCCGATATTCATTCAAGAAGAAGGTCTAAGGAGGAAGTTAAGATAAGCTTGAGAAAACAAGGTAAAATGCTTACCTAATGGTGGTTTAAGTTTTAAGGAATGAGATTAGATGAGTACCAATGTAGCCTAGGGCTTACATTAGGTAATGGGTTTTGTAACCTAAGAAAAAGAACTTAAACAAGCTTATGAACTTGTGACTAAGGAGCTAATGAGAATGACTTAGTAATATAAGTTTAAGGTGGATTTTAAGGGCATCATAACTACTATGAGATTGATGGGTGTATTTGCAGGTTGAAAGCTTATATATGTGGGAAATTCAGTGTTTAAGTTTAAGTCATTTAAGGGCCTAAGAGCCATGTCATTTAAGAGCCTTAGTGCTATGCAATTTAAGATTATTGCAATATATTGAGTTTGTTATGAATGAGTTGGTTTGGGTGATGATATATGATGAGAAGAACTTGATGTGTTGTGAGATGGTTAAATGAGGAAAATAATGTGTTTGGGAAGGATAAGATACTAGAGGAGCTATGGCGAAATTTGAGTAGAAAACAAGGTGTTTAAGTGGTAGTGGTGGGCTAATATGCCGTAGGGTTTACTAGGGAGCATGAAAAGGAAATTGGGTGGAAATGAGTTAACTAAGGAGTTCTTGAGGTTTAGAATGATCTGGAGATGTCTAGGAGGAGTTAGAGGATGGGTGAGTGTTTTGAGCACACCAAAATCATGAGATGAGGAATATAAGACTTGAGCATAAGTTTAAGGAGAAGGTAGGATGCTTAAGGTGATTAAGATATGTTCTAAGGGAATATAATGACTAAGGAAGTACTAGGAAGTTTTAGAGATCGTCTTGAAGAAGAGGGGTAAGATAAAGTGTTGGAATGAGTGGTAATGACTTAGGCATTACCTTGGGGGATTTAGGAATCAAGAGAATGTAATTGAGTATTTAGAACTTAGGCAAATGTTGGTAAACAACTAGGAAGGAAATAAGGTGTTGGTGTATGGAAGCTTAAGCTTGTGAAGGAACTTTTAGTAAATGCTTGAAAGAGTTTTAGATAGTGAGAGATGCTTAGGAGATGATGTTATAGTGGTGAGGAAAACATGGCATAGTGGTTACATTAAGTATGAACCACCACCTAGAAACCTAGAGGAAAGCATTACAAGAGTAGCATTATTACAAGGAAAATGCATAATGACTAAGGTGGATTTTGGTGGATGATTTAAGGTATTTAAAGGAGGTTATAAGGTGGGTTTAAGGTGCCAAGATGGTGTTGGACCTATTAGGACACTTGTGGAAGAGTTTGGAATTGGAAGAGCAATTTAAGAGGAAAATCTGTAGTGGACCGACCCAGGGTCCGACCCAGTTTTGGGTCGGTCGGGCCAAGTTAAGCCAGCCGGAATGCCTCTGGACTGGACCGACCCAGGGGGTTTGGGTCGGTCGGCTTAGCCTTGGGTCGGTCGGGCAAAGGTCTAATGTAGGAAAATGGGTTCTGTAAGGGACCGACCCAGAGGGTTTGGGTCGGTCGGTCTAGCTCTGGGTCGGTCGGATGGGTTCCAAGAGACGGAAGAGTTTCTGTAATGGACCGACCCAGGGGTTGGGTCGGTCGGTGGGTCGGTCGACCCTTAACACTTAGAAAAAAAAAAAGAAATTTTGAATTCTAAGATTGGTAATGGGTAATGAGGAATACCTTTGGTAGGGTGGTAATGATTAGGACCCTAAGAACTTAAGGGATTAAGTTAAGTTAAATATAAACTTAAAAGTGTAAGGTTAAGTTGTAAGATTAAGTGGTAAGACTTAAGAAGTGTTAGGTTGGGATCGTTAAGAGTTAAGTAAGGTAAGTAAATTAAGTAAGTTGAATTAAGTTAAGTGATTAACAACCTAAAACTGAATGAATGTTTTAGGACTTGGGAGTTTGGACTCCGGAAGAGAGTAAGCAGAACGACCAACGGTGAACGGTACAGTTGTTTCTTCTTGTGACCTGCTTGCTAACGAGGTGTCCCTCGGCTTGTGTGCTATTTGTTTTTGTGTGCTCACTAAACAAGATAAAGCATGCAACCGGAACATATTATATATATATATATATTGTGTTGTTGTGTGATGTTTGAAAACTAACACAACATACCGTGAGAACTTACTAACCAATGTTTAGTAAGAAATTGAGTGAGACTAAGGAACGCCCCCTAATGAGGGACGATATGAACCGAAAGAGGTTAACCAACGAACGGTGTCTTGAGATAACTACTAACTGGAACTTGAGTGAGGAAACCCGGGACCGATCTCCGGTCATGCATGCTAAGGAAAGGGAGTCGGTATCTATAGCAGATTCGACTTCCGCTTAAGGACTTGTCTTCGGACTTGTGCCTAGGGCCGGTTGCCGGCTCAGCTACGCTGGACTCCCGTCCAGAGTAGGTGGCGTTAAGATGGTGCGGTGGGATCACCTAAATCCCAGGTTCGATTTAGATACGGCCAATCCCTTCCAGGAAAGGTTTGTATATTGAGATTAAGATTAAGATTAAGGTAAGATTAAGTTAAGTTACAATCATTCCTCTTTAAAGGGATGATTTGTATTATTAAGAGTAAGATTAAGATAAGATTAAGTCAAGTTACAATCATTCCCTTTCAAAGGATGATTTGTGTTATTAAGATTAAGATTAAGGTGAGGTTAAGATAAGTTGCAACCATTCCTTTTTAAAGGATGGTTTGTAATATTAAGATTAAGATAAGCTACATCCACTCCTGATTAAAGGATGGTTGTTTCTGAGATTAAGATAAGAATCGGATTGAGGTAAGATAAGGATGGACTAAGATTAAGAGAGAACATTACTTAAGGAGTTAAATAACTAACTCTCTAATTAAGGGAACGCATTTAAGTCGTTCATTGTGTGTGAACTTTGATTGTTCATATCTGAGTTGTTTTTACTGCACTTTCTATTATGTTGTGCATCTAATCAACCTCCATGCTATCGACAATTAGTCGTCGTAGCCACGTTAGCTTGGGGGCCATGAGAGGATCGTACCAGCATTCGTGCTGACCCCCTCGGGGGCTTCTTTTTACTACACAGGTGAACATCAGGAGGCGGCCGTCGCGAGAGTAAGAAGGAGTGCAAGTGTTAAGGATTAAGTATGACCTACGAGTTGTGCCTGTACACTCGTGTGGCAATTGAGTTAGTAAGATGTATAGGATGTGAGGGGGTTGTAAGAAGGTTATGTAAATGGTTAAGGTTGTTAGACTAATGTTCGGTATATTCTGTAGTCAGACCGTGGCAAGGTCCTGGATTGTAAAGAATTCCGCTGTGACATGTGTATATATATACTGTTAAGTTGCGAGACCACATTTGGATTGAGTTGGGGTGTTACAAAAGTGGTATCAGAGCGTAGTTACGCTCTGAAGACAAGGAATTACCGAACTTAGGAAGATATTGAGGTTGAGATTGAGTTACGGGTTAAGGGTTGAGAGATAGTGTGTGAGGTGCGTTAGCCAGGACTCCCCGGTGTTTACTGGATACCCATAGTACCTAGGCCTGCCCTCCACATCCCTAACCCTAAATATGTGGAACAAACGCCAGAGAGAAGAAAGCCTTCTCTTACTCGGGGAAACCCGATCTGGCAGTTAGCTAACAGTAAGCAATACCTGAAACAACTTGTCGTACAACAGTTATGGAGAACTGGGGGATTTTAAATGGAGCATAGCCGAGAAACAGGCACTACCTAAGGAATACTATCAGTAAGGGAACGGTAATTACCGGCAACATGGGTCGACATGCTACGCAGTCGAAATAACCCGCCATACCAATGATAAGGCAAGCACTACGGGTGCAATAGATAAGGAAATGATAAGAGGCATGAGTACCGGACAGCGGTCCGAGTGAGCATAACAGTGGGATAATACAAAGCATGAGGATTGAGATTACTGGAAAGTCCAGTTAGAAACGGGAACTCCAAACCCCATATAATGAAAAAGGTTACAAAACCTGGCCAACATAATGCGGACGACGATAGGAACTCATACAAGTTGTATACCGGAATAGGACTACAATGTAGTGCCTAAAGGAAAACCATTACTTAATAACCACAACAAAATGTGTGGAGACAGGAGCGAGGATTAAGATATAAGAAAATATTAAGGGGTTCTCTCAGAAAGAGGAACGCCCTGGTAGGTGACAGTACTGTCAAACAACAAGGAAACTGCCGGATGGACGGTTATCCAAAATAAGTGATTATCGAAGGAGTCCCGAGGACTACCAATTACATGGAAATTAGAAGGGAGTATCACTACCGATGTACCTTGTACCAGTAACCCAACCTGCATGGCGCACTTGCAATAGCAAGTGCTACCACGGGTAAGCCACGCGAAAAGCCATCAAGGCGAAATAAGAGAACGCTACAGTTGTAGTACATATTAATACCGGATTGTAAAACCATAGGAATGGAAAAATAAGACCTTGGAAGGGCCTGACGGCCTGACCATGATGAGATGAACCGACACATCAGCCAGCAGGGAGCTGAGCTTAGACGAAATACTAAACCATATAAATATTTGCAACGGTATAACCCACTACAACAACAACCGACAGTACGGTAAGAACAAAATCCCGAACTCCAAGGGGAAAACCTAAGAGATTGCTCGGTATTGCGAGCAAAAACACTATATAAGCAATGATATACAAGGGATGTATTGTAAGATACTATTGAAACTGCTGAAGCATCGACTTACAACGAAAACGGGATAAGGCTCTCAGAGTGACCATTAAGGACACCAATAACAACATTCTTCAATGAAGATGTTGGAAAACTCGGAAATCTAGGATAAAAGAGATAAACATAAGCTATAACCTACTAAGAATTAAAGTCATACAACCCTGGAAAAGGAAAGCTCAGAGGACTACCCCACAGAGCGGGCGCAGTCGAGCCGAGCAAACTGATGAATGACAGTTAATACTGTTTGTTTAGTTTAACTCATTAACACCCAAGTATGATTGATCATCAACCGGGGGCGTAGTCAACAGAAGTTGAACGAAGCGTTGAGATAGAAGTATAAGATGCCAGGATGATATCCAACTTGGACACCGTAAGGCAAACGCCTAATACGAACTTATCCTTAATTGCCAAAAGACATAAGTCTAGTAAAATGACAGTATTGTCAAAGACATTAAGTAACCTCAGATCACCTGAACAACTTCCATAGCAGGAAGCAGGATGTAACAATTTACCATGAAACCCGATACTACATTTAGTATGTAACCTAAGGATTAATGGTGTTCCAAGGGACCAGAAGTTTATGAGGATAACCTACAGATGAATAAGAACACAAGTGATGAACTGAGACATTAAGCATTAAGAGCCTACGAGCCAAGGATGTTAACCACATCAGAGCCCGAGGCGCAGTAAGTTATAGGAGAGCTTGTTTAAGCCACGAAGGGACTACAATTTGTAGATATGAACGGTTACCAAACCTACAATTTAGATTGGGAAAAACAATACCAAGAAAGGATACCAATGAGAATATTGAGTTATTGCTAAGGACAGGAGCGGAGAACGAACCATGCCTTTTAGGGTGGGGATACCTCTCCTTGTTGTGAGGCCATGAGTGGGAATGAACCCCTCAAAAGGGCTTTCACCTATTAGAGATAAAATACACTTTATTTAGAAAATGGAAACTATGAACCTTGAGATTACTTTAGAACATACCAGATACGCTTGAGTAATAAGGAAGGTTGCACAGATAGACCCCATATCCAACACCCAGGAAGTAAGAATTAGTAATGGTCAGAGATAAACATTGTGACTGCACATTGTGGCACGTCAATTAATCAATGCTCAGAAGAGCTTGTGAATCAGTGGATGACTTCTTCAGTACCAGTTAAACTACATGGTAGATAACATCACTAGGGATGAAAGAAAGCGGAAGACATTAGCCTACTTACG
The DNA here is from genome assembly GCA_023374045.1 of Limonium bicolor. Taxonomy (NCBI): domain Eukaryota; kingdom Viridiplantae; phylum Streptophyta; class Magnoliopsida; order Caryophyllales; family Plumbaginaceae; genus Limonium; species Limonium bicolor. Next base: position 231,886,809 of record CM041777.1, read on the forward strand.
AATCTGAGATTGGAGCAGAACATCTTTACATCAAGAGTCAACTATTTTACAACACCGTACGGCAACCGCCATACACCGGAATGAGAGAACTCCCAGTGTGTTTACACCAAAAGGGATTGAGTATAAGGTAAGATATTAGAATAAGTGAATGAAAGGTTGCACCATTAATGGGCAACATGGTAAAGGCCAACTACCACGGTAGTAGTGGTCGTGAGTACAATAGTTAGATAGGTGGATTAAGTCATGGTGCGCGGTAAGGCGACCATTATGAATGAGCCGTCAAATATTGACATTGAGGCAATTAGATTTATGAGTTAAGACCAGTATAAGTATGAGAAAATAAGATGGTAGACGAACTGAGCACTGATGCCAGTAGTCTGGACCTAGTTAGATAAGATTTTACAGGAAACACACTACCCATTCCTTAAGGAACTGGAAGTGCATTCCTAGTAGCATAAATATGAGGAACAAGATAAGAGGCTCTACGAAGAGACCTCAATTATTAAGAGACCGAATCACGACGGAATACAGAAAGGAGCTGGAGTATACCATAACCAAGGACACAGTAAATGGACTTCCCTTGATTAACTTCAAGAAGAACAATAAATGTTATTATGGAACGATAAAAGAGGAGATCGACAACAGAATACTTCATAATTAGCAATAGCTAAACGTGTGACGGACACTATGAGTTTACTAAAACGAGACGTGGGACGACTGCACCCCACAGGGGCTTGCAGGCCTGACACGCTCATTTATGAGTTAGTTGGGTAAGTAGTAATGTACCAGTAAGGTACCCCATGCATGTGAACGAGTGGTGTAAGGAACACGGGAAGTAGTCGACTCCGTACCACCGACAACGACGCAAGATCAGACAAGAGCAGCTACTACCACAACAGTTGAAGAAAAAGAATTCAGTTGAACCAGCAACACAGAGGAACCGGAGAGCAGATAATTAAGGACTATGAAGTGCGAAGAGCACGGATTGTTAAGTACAGACATTGGACATGTCTTAAGATGTAAGGGATTAAGACTGTAAAGCGCGATATGCACTAAACAGTAGTTTCAGACTAAGAATCATCCTCAGACCAAAGGTCATTTGGGGAGAACAATTTAGACATTCGAGAAAATACTAAGAGTATGAGCATAAAATCTCCAAGGAGAATAGATAGACGAGTTACAACTCATCAAGGCCGTGTATATATAAAGATAACACGTGTCCATTGAGAGACTAATATTCCTAAACAATAAGGATGCAGAAGGATATACAATGCTATTAAAAGCTAAGTGAGGCAATTAAGACTAAGAACATCAGAGTGGCGCAGCGAAAGCTAGCAGATCACTACCTTTGAGATTAGACCAAACTAAGTTAAGGAAACAGTATAAGTACCGTTAAGAATCCTCGATACAAAGACTAAGTCATTTCTGATTGAATTATAAGTAAGATAGATGACGTGGAAGCTAGAATGCTTGGTGAGAATTAGACATCTTGAACTTATGTTCAAAGATCATATAACGCTGATTACGTGGGCGTAATCCATTTTAAGGGGGGTAGAGCGAAAACCGCTTAGCGTATGTTTGTGTACTGAGTACATAAACTACGATGTGCATAGCACAAAATAATTTGAGAATATGTTTTACATAAACATTTTAAGATAAACCATGGTTATTGCACACAGAAGATGTGAATACCATACATATTAAGTACCTATCTTGTTAACTCCGGTGTGAGTACAAGTTAAGAGAATTAAGGAAGAGGATTAAGGAGACTTAAGGAATAAGGAATATATGAGGTATAAGTCGATATGAGACTATGTGTGAGATAAGAATAAGATAACACTATGAGATATTATTTGATATCAGCATGAGGAAGGATATAGTAATGCTATGTGGTATGAGACTGATATGGAATTTAGTAGGAATTTAAGTCTGGAGGTAGTTACTAAGAGATGAATTGAGAATGTTGGATGGACTTAGTCCACACTTTGGAGATGTATTGATTATGATTAGAAGAACAAAAAAAGATAGAAAATTGGACATGAGTGAATTAACTGATGTTTGAAAATGACGTGGGAGGTGGAACTTGATTTTCTAGGGATCAAGGGAAACCGAACACAAATTGGAGTGGAAGGATGGTTCTACACTGATGCTGATCACATCAGGGTAGGATTATTCCTGAAACTCCCTACTAGTGGTCACAAGTAAATCACACTAAGGATAGAGGCCTTAGGATAAAAAAAAAATGAAATTGGAGTTGCTTGTATTTTTAATTAGAGGAATTATTCCTCACATGACCTCGTAAAAAGGATTACCTTTTTACTGAGTCTCGCCCATGAAGTCGAGGACGCACGAGCCTTTGTCTTCGGACCGGTGACAGGGGACATGGGGAGAACAGCGTGTTTTGTATTCTAGCCCATGGTGACGAGGACGAATGAGCCATTGTCTACGGACCGGTGACATGGGAGAATACGTTGGAAGTTATGTGAATGTTTTAATCGTCAAAAAGGAACAAAAAGGAATTTTGAGTGCTACACATGCTTAAGCGTGTTGTGTGATATTTAAGTATAAAATATGGTGGATCCAATGATCCAATGAGATTAAGTATACATAAGTATGATCTATATGATCTAAGGAATGAGGTAAGACATGCATTCTAATAAGAAAAGATGCATGGGAACTTTGGGGACAAAGTTCTTTTAAGGGGGGTAGATTGAAATACCCCAAACCTAAGTATTAATTAAACATCAAATCATGATGTAGTAAGGCTAAAATATGCCTTAGAAAGATTGGTAGACAATTTAAACCAAGGAAAACACAAGAAAGTGCCTTAAAGGCAATCAGGGCAAAAACGTGCTCTAAGCTTGGAGAGACTTGGGTGAGTACCCAAATATCATGATAAGACCTTAGTAATATCCTAATGGTCATTTTAAATCAATTAGCAAAGAAAACCAAGCTTGAAAACAAGTTAAAACACAAAATGTGCTTTAAGAAGTCTTAAAGCACATTTTTGAGAAATTGTCTTAGAATTGAGTTTTGAGTGGCTAAATGTCCATCATTACTCTTTAATCAACATGTGTACTAATTAGTATCACATTAGGAGGTCTAAATCAATGGGAAATCAAAAATTTCCCGATTATGTGCCTTGATTAGTGAATAGTAACTATTTAGTGACTAGTTTAAGTTTTAATCAATATAAGTAATTAGTTGGTCAACAAAGACCATGACTAGCCTCATTTAAGGAAGGGGGCCGGTTTTTCTAAGAAGGGTGAGTCACATAAGTAGTCAAATAAGGAAGAAAAGAAGAGATAAGTAAAGAGTACTATTTGCTTTATTAAAGCAAATCTCTTATAAGCCACCTTTTCCTCCTCTTCTTCATTTCTCTTCTTCCCACGGTTTCTTCTTCCCTTCTCTTGCTCCAAACCGAGAGAGCTTCTTCCATGGGTGCTCCACCTTCAAATGCTCAAAGTGTTCATCTTTGCTCCAAATCAAAAACTAAGGGTAGATTTCTCTTAGTTAGGCAAGACCTACCTTCTATCTTTTCAAATCTTTCAAAGCTCCATTTGGTGCCATGAGAAAACTCCATTGATGGGGGAAAATCAAGTTTGAAGAGCTCATTAGCTTCTCCATTCTCTTAAGGTAAAGAATATGTAAGAAAAATCAGTTTCCACCATTTTTATACATGGCCGAAAATTTACTCATGGGGATTCATTTTTATCCATTGTTCTAGCTTGATTCTATTCTCCAAGGGCTAGTAGAGGAGGTCCTACTTAATTCATATCCAAGCTTGCTTGAGAATCCAAGGTAAAACATTCAGTTTAATACCTTAGAACACTTTTTAACCTAGGGTTTACTCCTTAAGGTTAGTGTATTGTTAGTGCTCATATGAGTCATTGGTTATTGATTAGAACATTGGCAAGGAAGTTTGAGTGGTGGCCGATATTCATTCAAGAAGAAGGTCTAAGGAGGAAGTTAAGATAAGCTTGAGAAAACAAGGTAAAATGCTTACCTAATGGTGGTTTAAGTTTAAGGAATGAGATTAGATGAGTACCAATGTAGCCTAGGCTTACATTAGGTAATGGGTTTGTAACCTAAGAAAAAGAACTTAAACAAGCTTATGAACTTGTGACTAAGGAGCTAATGAGAATGACTTAGTAATATAAGTTAAGGTGGATTTTAAGGCATTATAACTACTATGAGATTGATGGTGTATTTGCAGGTTGAAAGCTTATATATGTGGGAAATTCAGTGTTTAAGTTTAAGTCATTTAAGGGCCTAAGAGCCATGTCATTTAAGAGCCTTAGTGCTATGCAATTTAAGATTATTGCAATATATTGAGTTGTTATGAATGAGTTGGTTTGGGTGATGATATATGATGAGAAGAACTTGATGTGTGTGATGGTTAAATGAGGAAAATAATGTTTGGGAAGGATAAGATACTAGAGGAGCTATGGCGAAATTTGAGTAGAAAACAAGTGTTTAAGTGGTAGTGGTGGTTAATATGCCTAGGGTTTACTAGGGAGCATGAAAAGGAATTGGTGGAAATGAGTTAACTAAGGAGTTCTTGAGGTTAGAATGATCTGGAGATGTCTAGGAGGAGTTAGAGGATGGGTGAGTGTTTTGAGCACACCAAAATCATGAGATGAGGAATATAAGACTTGAGCATAAGTTTAAGGAGAAGGTAGATGCTTAAGGTGATTAAGATATGTTCTAAGGGAATATAATGACTAAGGAAGTACTAGGAAGTTTTAGAGATGTCTTGAGAAGAGGGGTAAGATAAAGTGTTGGAATGAGTGGTAATGACTTAGGCATTACCTTGGGGGATTTAGGAATCAAGAGAATGTAATTGAGTATTTAGAACTTAGGCAAATGTTGGTAAACAACTAGGAAGGAAATAAGGTGTTGGTGTATGGAAGCTTAAGCTTGTGAAGGAACTTTTAGTAAATGCTTGAAAGAGTTTTAGATAGTGAGAGATGCTTGGGAGATGATGTTATAGTGGTGAGGAAAACATTGGCATAGTGGTTACATTAAGTATGAACCACCACCTAGAAACCTAGAGGAAAGCATTACAAGAGTAGCATTATTACAAGGAAAATGCATAATGACTAAGGTGGATTTTGGTGGATGATTTAAGGTATTTAAAGGAGGTTATAAGGTGGGTTTAAGGTGCCAAGATGGTGTTGGACCTATTAGGACACTTGTGGAAGAGTTTGGAATTGGAAGAGCAATTTAAGAGGAAAATCTGTAGTGGACCGACCCAGGGTCCGACCCAGTTTTGGGTCGGTCGGGCCAAGTTAAGCCAGCCGGAATGCCTCTGGACTGGACCGACCCAGGGGTTTGGGTCGGTCGGCTTAGCCTTGGGTCGGTCGGGCAAAGGTTAATGTAGGAAAATGGGTTCTGTAAGGGACCGACCCAGAGGGTTTGGGTCGGTCGGTCTAGCTCTGGGTCGGTCGGATGGGTTCCAAGAGACGGAAGAGTTTCTGTAATGGACCGACCCAGGGGTTGGGTCGGTCGGTGGGTCGGTCGACCCTTAACACTTAGAAAAAAAAAAAGAAATTTTGAATTCTAAGATGGTAATGGGTAATGAGGAATACCTTTGGTAGGGTGGTAATGATTAGGACCCTAAGAACTTAAGGGATTAAGTTAAGTTAAATAAAACTTAAAAGTGTAAGGTTAAGTTGTAAGATTAAGTGGTAAGACTTAAGAAGTGTTAGGTTGGGATCGTTAAGAGTTAAGTAAGGTAAGTAAATTAAGTAAGTTGAATTAAGTTAAGTGATTAACAACCTAAAACTGAATGAATGTTTTAGGACTTGGGAGTTTGGACTCCGGAAGAGAGTAAGCAGCCGAACGACCAACGGTGAACGGTACAGTTGTTCTTCTTGTGACCTGCTTGCTAACGAGGTGTCCCTGGCTTGTGTGCTATTTGTTTTGTGTGCTCACTAAACAAGATAAAGCATGCAACCGGAACATATTATATATATTATTGTGTTGTGTGATGTTTGAAAACTAACACAACATACCGTGAGAACTTACTAACCAATGTTTAGTAAGAAATTGAGTGAGACTAAGGAACGCCCCCTAATGAGGGACGATATGAACCGAAAGAGGTTAACCAACGAAGTGTCTTGATAACTACTAACTGGAACTTGAGTGAGGAAACCCGGGACCGATCTCCGGTCATGCATGCTAAGGAAAGGGAGTCGGTATCTATAGCAGATTCGACTTCCGCTTAAGGACTTGTCTTCGGACTTGTGCCTAGGGCCGGTTGCCGGCTCAGCTACGCTGGACTCCCGTCCAGAGTAGGTGGCGTTAAGATGGTGCGGTGGGATCACCTAAATCCCAGGTTCGATTTAGATACGGCCAATCCCTTCCAGGAAAGGTTTGTATATTGAGATTAAGATTAAGATTAAGGTAAGATTAAGTTAAGTTACAATCATTCCCTTTAAAGGATGATTTGTATTATTAAGATAAGATTAAGATAAGATTAAGTCAAGTTACAATCATTCCCTTTCAAAGGATGATTTGTGTATTAAGATTAAGATTAAGGTGAGGTTAAGATAAGTTGCAACCATTCCTTTTTAAAGGATGGTTTGTAATATTAAGATTAAGATAAGCTACATCCACTCCTGATTAAAGGATGGTTGTTTCTGAGATTAAGATAAGAATCGGATTGAGGTAAGATAAGGATGGACTAAGATTAAGAGAGAACATTACTTAAGGAGTTAAAAACTAACTCTCTAATTAAGGGAACGCATTTAAGTCGTTCATTGTGTGTGAACTTTGATTGTTCATATCTGAGTTGTTGTTTACTGCACTTTCTATTATGTTGTGCATCTAATCAACCTCCATGCTATCGACAATTAGTCGTCGTAGCCACGTTAGCTTGGGGGCCATGAGAGGATCGTACCAGCATTCGTGCTGACCCCCTCGGGGGCTTCTTTTACTACACAGGTGAACATCAGGAGGCGGCGGCCGTCGCGAGAGTAAGAAGGAGTGCAAGTGTTAAGGATTAAGTATGACCTACGAGTTGTGCCTGTACACTCGTGTGGCAATTGAGTTAGTAAGATGTATAGGATGTGAGGGGGTTGTAAGAAGGTTATGTAAATGGTTAAGGTTGTTAGACTAATGTTCGGTATATTCTGTAGTCAGACCGTGGCAAGGTCCTGGATTGTAAAGAATTCCGCTGTGACATGTGTATATATATACTGTTAAGTTGCGAGACCACATTTGGATTGAGTTGGGGTGTGTTACAAATTCACAAGAACACCTTGAACTAACTCTTTTTCATCAAAACAACTCCTAGAGTTTCCTAGCCCTTCCTTAGTCATAAAATTTCCTTAGAACATCTCACACACCAAGTTTCTTCACCAAATTTTGCCATGGGTTCTCTAGTATATTGATACACTTAAACACTTAGTTTTTCACCATCAAACAACCATGAACACTCAAATTCCCATTACACCATCTTAGCAAATATACACCAAACTACACTACGTCACAATAGTGCATAAACTTAAATTGCTTGGCATTAGGCCCTTAAATGCATAAATCTTAAACACTGAATTTCCCACATAATAATTGCCTTTAACCTGCAAATACACACAAACAAGGCTCCCATGCAATATAAATTCTCTTATTTCACCTTGTGACATTTGTTTAACTATCTCCTTTCTCATTTGCTTCTTAGTCACAAGTTCTCAATATAATCATGTTCTTTCTCCTAGGTTTTATAACCCTTTCCCAATGTACACTCTAAACTAAACTTATTATATAACTAAATCCCATCCTTAATGCATTAAAAACCTTAAGGTAAGACATTTACCTGTTCACAAGCTCCACAAACTTTCCTCCTTAGGTTTTTTTTCCTTGGACAATCGGTCACCAACCAAATTCTCCTTGCCAATGTTCTAATCAATATTCAATGACTCTAATGAGTGCTAGATAATACATAACCTTAGGAGCAAACCTAGGTTAAAATGTGTTCTAAGGTATTAAAATGAATGTTTACCTTGAAGTCTTAGAATAGGCTTGGATATGAAGCAACAAGGACCTCCTCTATCCCTTGGAGAATAGAAAACAAGCTTAGAACAAGGCATAAAAATGAAGCCTCATGAGTAGAAAAATTTTCGGTCATGGAGGAGAAGAAAATGGTGGGAACCTAGTTTTTCTTACATTATTCTTTACCTTGAGAGAATGGAGAAGCCAATGGACTCCTCAAGATTATTTCTCCTCTAATGGCGGTTTGCTTGGCACCAAAATGAAGCTCTGAAGTTTTGGAAAGATAGGAAGGAGGAGCTTGAGCTAACTAAGAAGAATATGTACTTTGTTTTGATTTTGGAGCTAAGATGAGTAAGTAATGGCCAAAGGAAGATGGAGCTAGCATGGAGGTTTTTCTCTATGTGAAGAAGAAGAAGAGAGCATGTGAAACCGGTGAGGAAGAAGAAGAATGAAGAAAGGAGGAGAGAGGGAAAGCTAAAAGCAAGATTTTGTTTAAAAGGGAATAGTATATTTACTTATCTATCTTTTCTTTTCTTAATTGTTGAGTCATGTAGTGACTCCCCACATCAAAACCGGCCACCCCCTTAATAAACAAGACATTTATGGTCTTGGTGACCAAATTAATTAACTTATATTGACTTAATGCTAAACTAGTCCAATTTGAGCACTATTCACAAATTAGTCCACATAAACTGTGAAAATTTTGATTTCCCATTGATTAGATTTCTTAATGTGATACTAAATAGTACACAAGTTATTAAGAAGTAATCATTGGCATTTAGCCACACAAAAACCCTTTCTAAGACAATTTCAAAAATGTGCTTTAAGAGTCCTTAAAGCACAATTGTGTTTTTAACTTGTTTTTGAGCTTGGTTTTCCTTGGTAATTGATTTAACAAACCATTAGGATATTACTAAAGTCTTAGAATGATATTGGGTGTTACCCAAAGTTACTCCAAGCTTTAGAGCACATTTTTACTTAAATTGCTTTATGGTGTTTCCTTGTGTTTTCGAGGTTAAATTGTTTCCTAATGTTTCTAAGGCATTATTTAGCCTTTTTAATCTTATATATCATCTAAACACCATATCAAGGTTTGGGATATTTCATTTAATCCTTTAAGTATGTTAGTAGCTAACGTTGTATAATGTTACAACTTAGGATTTATCTCATATATCGCCTCTTTAATCCATAGATATATATAGCTATGTTTATATATATTACAAAATTTAGTTATCGTTATAATGATATTCAATATAATTTACCTTTAAAGGTAGACCTTGGCCTTTAAAATTCCACTAAATTACAAGTTGGTTAACTTGACATCTTGGTCAATTTGGTTGATTGGTCAGCATGTATAAGTCAACACTACTATTATATATCCCATAATATAATTCTTGAATTATATAATTCCATTATCTATGTAACCCCTTATACAATGAACATTAAGTCTTAAGTGTTAATGTTACATGAAATTTCCACCTTATAATAAAACTCTATAATACTTTAATTACTTCCTTAATCATGTTATATATCTTATAACATTCCAAATATTCATACTCCACTTGTATGAATTATAAAATCCCTTTTTAATTCATATTACACTCATTATTTTATGTGAGTCACAAACTCTCTTTAGTTTATATTATTATCACATACTAACATGTAGACTTTATATCTAATGTTAACTAATATGGCTCCCAACCATATAACCATGCCAATCTTAACCCATTACATTCTAAACCTTGGTATATAATTCATAATACCTTTTACACACATATATTCATACATTTCCATATGAATTATAAAATTCCTATAATTAACACTAACTCCATAAAATGGTATCATGATCATAGTGTTAATGCTACATCATATAATCTCTCAACCTTATATTAAAATCTTCCTTAAAACCCCTTAATTCTCGGCTATGCGCTTAACTTAACCTTTATAACACTTTTGCCACAAATGTGATCTAAACTTACAATTTCATTATAAACCATATCTTATAATCCTAACTCCTTATTTAATTTAACTCAAGTGTCTATTCTAACTTAGATTAATTACCGAACAGACCCTAATGCCATTCCTTGACTTTCACAACATTTTCCTTAAATTACAAAGTGGCCCTTATATTTTTTAAATCTTACAATTAAATTCCTAACTTATACCTTTCATACTCTTTCATTTTAATATCAAAATTCCACCCAAAATTCTCTAATAATTCCAAGCAGACCCCATGTTGGTTGTTCAGATTATGACACCAATTTTTATAAAATTACAATTTGACCGCATAAGTTTTCCAAAACTTACAAATGACTACTAAATTCTCCTTAATTCATATCGTCATCATTTAATTCTCTTAAGTGGTCAAACCATCAACTTTCCCTCCTACGTTGACCATAATTTTGGCCTTGACCCCATCTTTCCAATATTTTTGAAATGACCCCAACAACTTTCTAGTATTTTCATTTAACTCCTTTAACTTATAATTTCCCTTATTCACCAAAGTGACCCCGGCCATAGCTCTTAGTTATATTAATACACAACACTTCAAACTTTATTTCATTAAATCCTTCAACCCAACCATATGTTATATATCAACATATCATTAAATAATTCCTAAAGCCATTTAAAGCACTTTTAGGCCCTTAATCCAATCCAAATTGTTCCTAGAGTCTACCAACTCTTTAAGTGTACTTAATTTAGCCAAGTAACACTTATATAACCGTATTTTTTCTTATTTCTTAACCTATGCTCTTATAGCATATATTATATCTTAAAACTCATGAAAACAAGCCTAAACTTTTGGCCAACATATAAACCATAACACAAACCTTAAATAAGCTTTAACTCTAAAATACACATAAACTATAGTTTGACCTCGACTTTATGTTAAGTCAAGATCCTTTAGTTTTGATGATAGCAAACCTTGTTTTGTGTATTTAACATGTTAGTCAAGCTCTATGATTCAGATATACTGGCAAAAGAGTGGCTTCGCACAAGGTTGCAAGCGTACTCGGTTCATGACATGTGCCCAACCAGTCGGGCACCTGTCTAGGAAAGCTCACGCTAGAACTTCTAGCACATACAATAAGCCAGGCACCGCACAAGATATCTCTTATGCTTAAGAAGAAAATCAAAGACAAAAGACTACAAGAGGATCGACATATTTATATAGACTCATATACCCACATTCAACTAGCACATGACAAGAACACAACTCATTAATGTGCAAGAGAACAAGATAAGTCAAGGGCTATTAATCAGAAGGATTACATAGCTATAATGATATCTAAGAGAGCATTTATGAGCATTAATAGCCAGACAAGATCAAACAAGTGGGGCACACAAGTGGTGCTCAACCAATCGAGAGAGTTGCCACCGACGTGACCAACCATAAGTAACACGTTGTCCAAACATCTTCAGATCAAGTTGAAGACTCTCTACAAGTCTAGTGTGGTTTTTGTATGAATATAGGGCAGTAGTAGACTCCTAGAGTCTAGGGACTTATAGGATGGTAGTTACATCTTAACTAACCGTATACATACTTGCATTTATTTCATATGTAAGCAAGCCTGAACAATAGAGAAAGACAGAGAGATTATCTGAGCAAGAGTGATTCAACTTAAGTGTGTAGGGCTAGAGAGTTAGTGAGCTGGTTAGGACTGGTGTTGTGTGTCAACACTTTGTAATTGGTAGACTGATCAGTCAGGGAGCGGTTAGGGAACCACAGGCCTATCAGGAGGGTAGAGGACTTTGGGGTAAAGTCCTAAACTGTCCCGGACATGGGGCGAGGGAGATTGAGTGAATTTCTTGTGTGTAAATTCTCAATTGAAATGGAGTTTCCAGTTTAAGTTTATCTCGTGTCTTTCCTTAACCAACAAAGTTTAGATTGAGTCTATGATACATCCACGATCGATCGGGGACGCATCAGGAGTGCTAGCCAGTTTCATTTTATTTATTTATACCCCATAATTTTTGATAATTCCTTTTTAACCCTTTTAACTTAATGTTTTGTACTTTAATCACCACAACTTAGTAAAATGTTCCAAAATAGTTTTAAGTTGATTTCCTTGGTAAGTTTTGACCAGTTTTTCCTAGGCTTTTGGCCATGATTCAATCTCTGACCTAATCAACTAAACAACATCAAATTAACCTTAAACTTTGGGACTTACCTCTTTATGTCCAAAATTAAATTTCCCAAGCTCCACTCTGCCCTAAATAATATAAGGATTCTAAGATTAGTTTTTGCATAAACCAAGATGATTAATGAAGGTTTGAAGCATTAAGGACTTGGATTAGTAGCTTACTTTCTCAAAGTAGAATTTCTCTTGAAATTTGATGCACTTTCGACCAGCCTTTTAAAGGTATTGAAACTCCATTTTGCTACATGAAGAAGAAGACAATGAAGCACAATGTTAAGGTCTTTGAACACCATAATAATTCAAAGGAAGAATCTAAGGCTTTAAGGCCTAAAATGAGTTCTATGGTTGAAACATTACCTTATAGCTAGAGGAACTTGATTTCCCTCTTCCAAATATTCAGCCATACTAATAAAAGTGTAGGAAGTGAGCCACTGATAGATCTATGGACATAACAAGGTTTAAGCCCTTAAAAGATAACTTTTGAAGGATTTACCTTAAGGAGAAACCCTTGTTGTTCTCAGCCTTATTGAAGCTTGAAGATGATTACTATTTGTGTATGAAAAGAGTGAAGAAAATAGATTAGAAGATAGCCCATGTTCTTGGCCATTAATTGATCAAAAGAAAGATTAGTGCTTAAATCACATTTTATACATTAAGATGGTATAGGCTTAGCTTGGCTTCATTTCCTCCATGTAAGACGAATTTATAGCTCCAAAATGAGTGTAGGTATTTGGATTTTATGAGAAGAAATCTAGATCTATACTCTTCATGCTTATAGATGTGGAAAGGAGAAGATTTAAAGTGAAAAGGAGTAAAGACTCACTTCACCATGGCTGCCACTGTTTATTCTTGGAGATCTCAAGCAAAGGAATAAGAAGAAGAGGAAGAAGGTAGAATAAGGTGGATGAAATCGGCAAGGAGAGGAGAGAGGTGGGAGAGTTTGGTGAGGTGTAAGGAAATGTAAGAAAATAAGACTTTTCCTTACTTAATGTCTCTTGCTTTAAACAAGAGAAATTGAACTTGATAAGGCGAGTTATCCAGGGACAGCCGGCCACACTAAGATATTTTGATGGGTTTGGTTTGACCATTGACCAAGTGTGTAACACCACCGTCTATTAATCCTAACTCTAGCGTAATCGCTTCGTAACATTAATTAAAAATACATTAATCGCAACATTCACAGCGGAACACTCTCACTAACTAGGAGGGTGTCACAACCATCCATCCAACTACTTAATCATCCATCCACAGCGATGACGAGATTAACACAACTCATAACACTTTTCAAATGCATCACAAACCATCCGACCCATAAGTAAATCCTTATAAACCTAAGAACTAGTGAGCAACTATCAAGATTCATAATATCACAACCATCACTTAGCACATTTAATACAATGCCATAGTCCGGGAATCCTACACATACCATCTAATCAAAATCAAAACCATACTGAAATACCCATGAATTTTGGCATAGGATTAAATTAGCATATAGTCGGGAATGTTATTAGTAAGATTGATAAAGGCCCAGAGAAGCTATATAAACATGTATATATATTTACGTTCGTCTCAAACAACTTTATTATGTCCAAGAATACAGACTAGATTTTTACTTATTCCTGAAATATTTTCCTCTTCCTAACTTAAAATATTTTCCTCTTCCTAACTTATTTATTCAGCTACTATGTATTTATTCTTTTATCTATTTATTTAGATAATTCTTCTCATCCTTTACTAACGATCAGTTAGCCCTTCTTTAAATTTTTTTACTTTAACCAAAAATATTTATTTATCTCTCTAAATCTTGAATCTAGATCCTTCCATGATTTTAACGTTATTCATTTACTTTTAAATTGAAATCTTATACAAACTCATTCCAAGTTATTTTACAGTATTGTTTATAAATTCTCCTTCCTCTAAACTAGGTATATTTATTAGTTGGCTACTAATTCCCTAATTACTTTCACATCGTTTCCTATTTGATAACACATCGTTATCACATCTTCTTCATCTTCATTACGCCGTCTCTACGCTCCTCTCTTTCTTCAAGCTCCCAACCTCTCTTAATCCTCGTTCTTGTTTCCCCGTCGCTGTTAGGCTGCTTCTCTGGTGCAGGATCTGGTAGAAGGGTAAGGGAATCCATTGGTAAGCTAAGATAGTGAATTCTTTGGTATTCGAGTAGTTTCTGATTGTGCTTCTACTTACAATTCTAGACACCGAATTCCTTGACGGACGCTTCTGCTGATCTTGCTGAGTGATTCTGTGGCTGTGAGCGTATCCAGGTAAATGTTATGCTCAACATTCTTTACCTCTGTGTTTTGCGAATATTGATGGTTTAGATTTACTGTGGTTTTGGATATTGTGAAAGTTTGGGAATTACCTTCCTCTGTGTATTCTGGTGAGATGTTTTGTGAAAGGGTTTGAATAACTGTTTTGGGAGACATTCTTTGAATTGGTTATTGGATTGTTGGTACCTCTTGGTGCTCCGTGTATATTGTTGGTGCCTTATTGGCGCTCCGTGTAATTATTGGTACTATGTACCCCGTGGATATTCTTATTATTTTGCCTGCAGACATCACTTGTTAAGCTCTAATGATCTACTCCTTTAGGTCATAAGTTACCTTCTGGGGGGTGTGCACACTTAAGGACGTAGAGTGAGGTGGGATTCTAATTGTTGCGACCCGTTTTGGGGGTCGTCCATGTAAACCATTGATTTGATTCTTGGAAAGTTCTCCCCCGAAATGTTTTACTAATGGTGGTTTGGTGTTGGTGAAATTGGTTGACGTTGTGGTGTGAGTTAACGGTTGCAAATGCAAAATGAGTTTCAAAATGTATTTTACAAGTTGAGGCAATGTTTACTCAGTTTCGCTGATTTGCGCGATCCCTTCGCGTTTTCTATTGTGTTTTATGATCGCAGGTACTCATGGCTGAATTGGGGACTGGGACACGCTGTCACATAGCTTAGGACAACTGGATAATTACTTCGCATAATTTGAGTTGAGTTGTGTTTTGGAATTGCCATGTTTTACAAGTTTTGGAAACGTTGGTATTTGGTTAGTAGTTTAAAGCTTGAGCACTCTTCGTTAGAGTGTGGCGGTAACACCTTTTGGATTTTGCTATTCCGCTGCTAATAAGTTGAAGTGTTTTACTGGTTTTGTTCTCTAAGTGTAACACCCCATCTCGATCCAATCGTGGTTATCACAAATTTATCACCATATATACAAACTCTGCAGCGGATTCAAATACATTCTAGGACCATGCCATGGTCTGACTACAGAATATACCGAACATTAGTACAACAAATCTTAACCAATACATAACCATCTTACAATCCCCTCACATCCTATACATCTCACTAACTCAAATTGCCATACGAGTGTACATGCACAACTCGTAGGCCACACTTAACCCATAACACTTGTACCCCATCTTCCTCTCGTGACGGCCGCCTCCTGACGTTCACCTGTGTAGTAAAAACAGCCCCAAAGGGGGTCAGCACGAATGCTGATACGATCCTCTCATGGCCCCCAAGCTAACGTGGCTACGACGACTAATTGTCGATAGCATGGAGGTTGATTAGATGCACAACATAATGGTAAATGCTCTAAACAACAATCCAAGTATGAACAATCAAAGTTCAAACAATTGAACGGCTTAGATGCGTTCCCTTAATTAAGAGTTAATTATTTAACTCCTTAAGTTACATTTCCTCTTAAACTTATTCCATCCTTAACTTACCTCAATCTTAGTCTTATCTTAATCTTAGAAAACAACCATCCTTTAAAAAGGAATGGATGTAGCTTATCTCAGTCTTATAATGCAAACCATCCTTTAAAAAGGAATGGTTGCAACTTATCTCAACCTTATCTTAATCTTAGAATACAAACCACTCTTTAAATAAAAATGATTGTATCTTATCTCAATGTTTATTTTTGTCGGGTCAAAAGAAACCCTAGCCAATGAGCTATTAACTCCAATGGTCGAATAAACAACTTATCTTATAATTTAGGATTTAGGTGATCCTACCGCACCATCTTAATGCCACCTACCTTGGGCTGTATGTCCAATGTAGCTGGGCCGGCAACCGACCCTAGGCAACAAGTCCGAAGACAAGTCCTTAATCGGAAGTCGGATCTACTATAGATACCAACCCCCTTTTTCCTTAGCATGCATGACCGGAGTCAGTCCCGGGTTCCTCACTCCCCCCTTAAGTTCCAGTTAGTAGAAGTCTCAAGACAATGTTTGTTGGTTAACCTCTTTCGGTTATAACAAGCTAATATTAGGGAGCGTTCCTTAGTCTCACTCAATTCCTTACTAAACGTTGGTTAGTAAGTTCTCACGGTATGTTGTGATAGTTTCCAAACATCACACAACAATGCAATAAATATAATGTTCCGGTTGCATGCTTTATCTTGTTTAGTGAGCACACAAAAACAAATAGCACACAAGCCGAGGGACACCTCGTTAGCAAGCAGGTCACAAGAAGAACTGTACCGTTCACCGTTGGTCGTTCGGTTGCTTACTCTCTTCCGGAGTCCAAATTCCAAGTCCTAAAAGATTCATCCAGTTTTAGGTTGTTAATAACTTATCTCAATTCAACTTACTTAACTTACTGAACCCTTAATGATCCCCACCTAACACCTCTTAAGTTTTACAACTTAATCTTACAAACTTAACCTTAAACTTTTAAGTTTATTCTTAGCTTAATCCCTTAGGTCTTTATACCTCTAATCATCATTGCCCTCTTAATGGGGTACCATTAATACCACTAAACTCTCTTAGGTTTTTTTCTTTTTTTTAAGCCTTATGGGTCGTCCGACCCACCGTCCGACCCAACCAACTGGGTCGGACCATTCCAGAAATCCTCCCGTCTTTTAAAACTCTCCCGTCCGACCCAACCAACTGGGTCGGACCATTCCAGGAACATTTACGGTGGCTTAACAGAGTCCGTCCGACCCAAACTTGGGTCGGACCCCTGGGTCGGACGCCTCCAGAACATGTCCAAAAATTGTTAAATCTTCACCAAACTTCTCCTAAAGCCTCCTAATGTGTTCTAACATCATTTAGACCCTTAAACCCACCTTTAATCATCCTCCAAACTCATTAAAATAACCTCCAAAGATCATTCCAACCTTTTACTCAATTCTTGCAAGAAATTCCTAACACTTGTTAATTATTTCCTTATATTTCCAACATGTACATTTTGTCTAAAACTTCAACTAACCAAAGTGTTTCTTTTCAACCCATATAACTCCTCCTTAACATCATTACACTCCATCTTTGCTTGTTAAACCTTCCAAGGTCATCTTGCATGTCCATGCACAATTTCTCTTCTTTTCATTTGTTACTCATCACTCCTAAACTCTTGAGCTTACTTATACATTTCTTTCCATTACCTTAACACCTTGACATTGTTCTTCATTTACCTTGACCATGCAACACCCTCCTTAGACATTTCCACCTCTTTTATGCAACTTACTCACCATTCTCATGATCATAAACCCTTATACGTTTCTAGTCATTTTCCTTGACGACTTACAACCTTCTCCTACAATTTTCACTTCCATCACCCAAGTCCACACATTACCATTTAAACTAAACCTTACTAGTCCACTACTAACATCACCACCTCTTACACAAACTTCCCGAAACTCTCATTGTTTTACTCTCTAGTTCATACCTAATTCATCTCAAAGCATTATACATCTTTTCCTCCAGATTTTTGCACAAGTCTTACATTCCTCATAACATGACTTTGGTGTGTTCAATACACCCACCAATTCTCTAATTTCCTCCTAGACAATTCTAGATCATCCTAAACCTCAAGAACTTCTTATCTAACTCATTTCCACTCAAATTCCTCATAATGATCCCTAGTGAATCCTAGGGCATATTAACTCACCACTACCACTTAAACACTTTGTTTTCAACTCTAATTTCGCCATAGCTTCTCTAATATATTATCATGCCCAAATGCATTGTTTTCCTCATTCAACCATCTCACACACATCAAGTTCTTTCCCATCATATCTTCTCACCCAAACCAACTCAATCACATCATACTCAATATATTGCAATAATCTTAAATTGCATAGCACTAAGGCTCTTAAATGGCATGGCTCTTAGGCCCTTAAATAACTTAAACTTAAACACTGAATTTCCCACATATAAAAGCTTTCAACCTGCAAATACACCCATCAATCTCATAGTAATTATAATGCTCTTAAAATCCACCTTAAACTTATATTACTAACTCATTCCCATTGGCTCCTTAATCACAAGTTCATAAGCTTGTTCAAATTGTTTTTCCTAGGTTATATAACCCATTACATAGTGTAAGCTCTAGGCTACATTGGTACTCATCTAAAACTCATTCCTTAAAACTTAAACCACCATCAGGTAAGCATTTTACCTTGTTTTTCTCAAGTTTCTCTCAACTTCCTCCTTAGGCTTCTTCCCTTGGAAATCTCGGCCACCATTTAAATTTCCCTTGCCAATGTTCTAATCAATATACATTGGCTCTCATGAGTGCTAAATAATACATTAACCTTAAGGAGTAAACCCTAGGTTAGAAATGTGTTCTAAGGTATTGAAATGAATGTTTTACCTTGGAGTCTTAAGATAGGCTTGGATATGAATCAAGAAGGACCTCCTCTAGCCCTTGGAGAATAGAATCAAGCTAGAACAATGGATAAAACAAGGCTCCATGAGTGATGATTTTCGGCCATCTAAGAAAAAGGATGGAAAGTTGATTTTTCTTTCATTTTCCTTACCTAGAATGAATGGAGAAGATAATGAACACCTCAAGCTAGCTTTTCCTCCTCCAATGGTGATTTCCCATGGCTCCAAAATGAGGCTTTTCAGATTTTGAAAAGATAGGAAGTAAGGTCTTGGTCTAACTAAGAGATATATGTGTTTAGTTTTTGATTTGGAGCTAAAATGAGTAAGTTGTTGACAAAGCAAGGTGGTGGTGCCATGGGTGCTGCTTGGAGACGGTTTAGAACAGAGATAAGAGGAAGAAAATCGTGGAAGAAGAAGAGAAATGAAGAAGAGAGGAGAGAGGTAGGTTAATATAAGATATTAGCTTTATAAAAGCAAATAGTAACTCCTTTTACTTTACTCTTCTTTATCCTTTCTTATTTTATGAAGTCTTGGGGGACTCATCCATTAGAAAACCAGCCCCCTCTTAAATAAGGCTAGTCATGGTCTTTGTTGACCAACTAATTAGCTTATATTGATTAAAACTTAAACTAGTCACTATTTGGCACTATTCACTAATTAGTGCACATATTCGTGAAATTTTTGGTTTCCCATTGATTTAGGCTTCCTAATGTGATACTAATTAGTACACATGTTGATTAAGATGTAATCATGGGCATTTAGCCACTCAAAACTCAATTCTAAGACAATTTCTCAAAAAGGTGCTTTAAGGAGTCTTAAAGCACATTTTGTGTTTAAGCTTGTTTTTGAGCTTGGTTTTCTTTTCTAATTGATTTGAAATGTCCATTAGCATATTACTAAAGTCTTATCATGGTATTTGGGTGCTAATCAAAGTCACTCCAAGCTTAGAGCACGTTTTTGCCCAAATTGCCCTTAAGGCATTTTCTTGTGTTTTCCTTGGTTTAAATTGCCTACTAATCTTTCTAAGGCATATTTTAGCCTTACTACATCATAAATTGATGTTTACTTAGCATACTTAGGTTTTGGGTATTTCAATCTACCCCCCTTAAAAGAACTTTGTCCCCAAAGTTCCCATGCATCTTATCTTATTAGAATACATATCTTACCTCATTCCACAGATCATTCAGATCATACTTATGTATACTTAAACTCATTGAATCCTTAGGTCCACCATATGCTTATTCTTAAATATCACACAACATGCTTACGCATGTATAGCACTCAAAATTCCCTTTGTTCCTTTTGATGATTAAAAACATTCACATAATTTCCAACGTATTCTCCCATGTCACCGGTCCGTAGACAATGGCTCATTCGTCCTCGTCACCATGGGCCAGAATACAAAACACTCTGCTCTCCCCATGTCACCGGTCCGAAGACAAAGGCTCGTGTGTCCTCGACTTCATGGGCGAGACTCAGTAAAAAGGTACTCCTTTTTACGAGGTCATGTGAGGAATAGTTCCTCTAATTAAAAATACAACCAACTCCAATTTCATTTTATCCTAATGCCTCTATCCTTAGCGTGATTTAATTGTGACCACTGGTAGGGAGTTTCAGGAATCATCCAACCCTGATGTGATCAGCATCAGTGTAGAACTATCCTTCCACCCCAATTTGTGTTCGGTTTCACTTGATCCCTAGAAAATCAAGTTCCACCTCCCACGTCATTTTCAAACATCCAAATAATTCACTCATGTCCAATTTTCTGTCTTTTTTAGTTCTTCTAATCATAATCAATACATCTCCAAAGTGTGGACTCAGTCCATCAAACATTCCCGATTCATCTCTTAGTAATTACCTCAAGACTTAAATTCCTACTATGTACTATAACCGTCTCATACCAATTCTCACCATCTTATATCTCATAGCATTACTATCTTCTTCCTCATATTCATATCAAATAATATCTCATAGTGTTATCTTATTCTTATCTCACACATAGTCTCATATTAACTCATACCTCATATATTCCTTATTTCTTAAATCTCCTTAATCCTCTTCCTTAATTCTCTTAACTTGTACTCACACCGGAGTTAACAAGATAGGTACTTAATATGTATGGTATTCACATCTTCTGTGTGCAATAACCATGATTTTATCTCAAAATGTTTATGTAAAACATATTCTCAAATTATTTTGTGCTATGCACACCGTAGTTCATGTACTCAGTACACAAACATACGCTAAGCGGTTTTCGCTCTACCCCCCTTAAAATGGATTACACCCACGTAATCAACATTATATCATCCTTGAACATAAGTTCAAGATGTCTAATCCTCACCAAGCATTCTAGCTTCCATGTCATCTATCTTACTTATAATTCGATCAGAAATGACTTAGTCTCTGTATCGAGGATTCTTAACGGTACTTATACCATTTCCTTAACTTAGTTTGGTCTAATCTCAAAGGTAGTGATCTGTTAGCTTCCCCTGCACAACTCTGATGGTCTTAGGCTTAACTGTCTCGCTTATCCTTTTACAGTATTGTATATCTTTCTCCTGCGTGCTTATGGTTTAGCACTAAAGGTCCCTCAATGGTCACGTGTTATCTTTATACATACACGGCCTTGATGAGTTGTAGCTCGTCTATCCAATCTCCCTGGAGATCTAATGTTTGTATTCTTAGTGGTTCCTCAAGTGTCTAAATCGTTCTTTCCTTCTGACCTTTGGTCTGAGGATGATTCTTAATCTGAAACTACTGTTTAGTGCTTATTGCACTTTACAGTTTAATCTCTTACATCTTAAGACACGTCCAATGTCTGTACTTAACAATCCATGCTCTTCGCACTTCGTAGTCCTTAATTATTTGTTCTCTGATTCTTTTGTGTTGTTGGTTCAACTGAATTCTTCTCTTCGACTGTTTGCGGTAGTAGCTGCTCTTGTCTGATCTTGCGTCGTTATCCGTGGTATGGAGTCGACTACTTCCCGCGTTCCTTACACCATTCGTCTACATGCATGGGGTACCTTACTGGTACATTACTACTTACCCAACTAACTCATAAATGAGCGTGTTAGGCCTGCAAGCCCCTGTGGGGTGCAGTCGTCCCACGTCTTATTTTAGTAAACTCATAGTGTTCGTCACACGTTTAGCTATTGCTAATTATGAAGTATTCTGTTGTCGATCTCCTCTTCATCGTTCCATGATAACCTTTATTGTTCTTCTTGAACTTAATCAAGGGAAATTTATTTACTGTGTTCTTGGTATTGCATGCTCTAGTTCTTTCTGTATCCCGTACTGATTCGGTCTCTTAATAACTGAGGTCTCTTCCCATAGAGCCTCTTATCTTGTTTCTCATATTTGTTTTACTAGGAATGCACTTCCAGTTCCTTAAGGAATCGGTAGTGTACTTCCTGTGAAATCTTACCTAACCAGGTCCAGACTACTGGCATCAATGCACAGTTCGTCTACCATCTTATTCCCTTACTTATATCGGTCTTAGCTTATAAATTTAATCGCCTCAGTGTCAATATTGACGGCTCATACACAACGGTCGCTTTACCCGCGCACCATGACTTAATCCTCTTATCTAAATATTGTACTCACGACCACTACTACCGTGCTAGTTGGCCTTTACCATGTTGCCCATTGATGGTGCAACCCCTTACTCACTTATTCTAATGTCTTACCTTATACTCAATCCCTTCTTGGTGTAAACACACTGGGAGTTCTCTCATTCCGTGTATGGCGGTTGCCATACCGTGTTGCAAAATAGTTGACTCTTGATGTGAAGATGTTCTGCTTAAATCGCAGATTCGTAAATAGGCTGATTTCCCCCGTATTCTTTCATCCTTATGACGTTGCTTACCATGTAATTTAAAACCGGTTCCTGAAGAAGTCATTCACTGAATCACAAGCTCTTCTGAGCATTGGTCACTTGACGTGCCATAATGTGCACTCACAATGTTTATCTCTGACGATCACTAATTCTTACATCCTGGGTGTTGAATATGGGGTCTATCTCTGCAACCTTCTTATTACTCAAGTGTATCTGATATGTTCTAAGGTAATCTCAAGTTTACAGTTTCCATTCTCTAACAAAAGCGTATTGCATCTCTAATAAGTGAAAGCCCTTTTGTGGGGTTCATTCCCACTCATGGCCTCACAACAAGGAGAGGTGTCCCCACCCTAAAAGGAATGGTTCGTTCTCCGCCCCTGCCAATGTACTATCTCATTATTCTCATTGGTGCCTTTTCCTGGCAATATTTTCCCCAATCTAAGTTATAGGTTTGGTAACCGTTCATATCTACGAATTGTAGTTCCTTCGTGGCTTAAATAAGCTCTTACAACTTACTGCGCCTCGGGCTCTGATGTGGTTACGTAGGCTCTTAATGCTTAAAGTCTCAATTCATTACTTGTACTCTTACTCATCCGTAGGGTATTCTCATAAGTTTCTAGTCTTTTGAACACTATCCACCGTTAGGTTACATACTAAATGTAGTATCGGATTCCATGGTAAGTTGCTGCATCCTGCTTCCTGCTATGGAAGTTTATTCAGGTGATCTGAGGTCACTTAGTGTCTTTGACAATATTGTCATTTTACTAGACTTATGTCTTTTAGCATTACGGATTAGTTCGTATTAGGCATCGGCCTTGCGGTGTCTAAGTTGGAAATCATCCTGTCATCTTTTGCTTCCATCTCAACGCTTCGTTCAACTTCCGTTGACTACGCCACCCGTTGACGATCACTCATACTTGGGTGTTAATGAGTTAGACGAACAGTATTAGCTGTCATTCATCAGTTATTTGGCTCGACCATACCCGCTCTGTGTGGGTAGTCCTCTGAACTTCCCTCCGTCGGGATTGTATATCTTTAATCCTTAGTAGATTACTGCTCAAGTTTATTCCTTTTACCCTGTTTCCGGGGTTCACCAACATCTTCATTGTAGAATGTTTGTTATCGGTGTTCTTAACGGTCACCCTGGGAGTCTTATCTCGCTCTTCTTGGAAGACGTTATGTCAACGGTCT